>QXTE01000025.1:13894810-14072017 GCA_003942145.1 Platysternon megacephalum | reverse complement strand
TGAATCGCAGGAAGCCGGGGGTGCAGGGCCTTGTCTCCCCCACACTCCGTGACAACTGATGGCAGAAGTGGGATCTACTGCACCCCATGGACGGCGCTTCCTGCAGTAAGTGACTGGGGAGCAGTAAAATGAAGGGGGATTGACGGGGACCAGGCATGCTGAAGAGTCAGCGAGAGACGGTTTCCGGGGGCGATTAACCCCTGGGAGTGTGTGATCAGTGAGAAGGACTTTTGCAGTAACAGGGTCCCCCCGGGGATCGCAGTGAGCGGTCCCAGGGGTGGAGGAGTCTGAAGCTCGACCCTGGCAAAGAGGTGGTGACCTCGAGAAGGGCTGGCACACTAGGGGTTCTCCCTGGAAACTGTGGGGAGCGGCGAGCACACAGGCCTGTGAGTGGCCAGCAGGAAGATGTATGCTAAGCGCCTTAAGAGCGATCTGGTGGAGCTGTGCAGGCAGAGGGGGCTGCGCATTGGGAGGCGCACCAAAGAACAGCTGATTGCCCAGCTGGAGGAGGGAGATCGCTTGAATGAACTGATCCCTGTCTCTGAGGGAAGCCGCCCGGCAGATGCAGTGCAGGCACCAGTGTCTGTCCCAGCAGGGAGTGAACTGACGGCTGCTGAGGGCTTCCCGAGACCCCTCCTACCTATGCCTAGGGGAAGGGCTGGGAGGAGCCCAGCGAATACCAAGGGCACCGTGACTCTCCCCCCCCCCCCCCCCCCCCCCCCCCCCCCCCCCCCCCCCCCCCCCCCCCCCCNATCCCTGGAGCTGAAGCGGCTGGAATGGGAGAAGGAGCTAAAAGAGAGCTGGAAGATCACGAAAAACAGAGACAGCATGAAGAGAGACAGAGGCAGCACGAGCTGGAGTTGGCCAAGCTGAGGAGCAGCGAGCCCCCAGCTGCGGTGAGTGAGGGGGGACCAGGACTGCACGGAGATTTGATAAGTGCATCCTGGCCCAGCGTAAGGAGTGGGAGGACATGGATGACTTCCTGGATGCCTTTGAGACGGCCTGCGAGCTGCACCAGGTTGATCCTGCGGACAGGCTCCGGGTTCTCACCCCCTTACTGGACCCCAAAGTCGTGGCATTGTACCACCGACTGGAAGGGGCAGAGAAAGAGGACTACGAACTATTCAAAAAGGCCCTGCTACACAAGTTTGGGCTGACTCCTGAGATGTACCGGGAAAGGTTCCGGAGTCAGTATAAAATCCCTGAGGTCTCATATCTGCAACTAGCCATCTGCATGGAGGGATATGCCAACAAGTGGGCAGATGGGGCCCAGACGAAGGAAGACTTGGTTAAACTGATCGTACTAGAGCAACTGTATGAGCGGTGCCCATCCAACCTGAGGCTGTGGTTGGTGGACAAAAAGCCAGAGAACCCGCGACACGCAGGGCGGCTGGCCGATGAGTTTGTGAAGAGCCGGTCAGGGAGTGGCAGGGAGGAGTCCCAAAGGAACAGGCCCACCATGATGCAGAGAGAGAGTGACTCTGGGACCTCCCATAGGGGAAACATGGAGAACCCCCTCCCAAGGGGAACAACCAGCGTCAGGGCCAACCGACCGGCTCGAGGGGACCAACGGGACATGGGCTGCTATTACTGTGGCTAGAGAGGCCACATACGGACCCAATGCCCCAAGCTCAGGGACAGACTGAGCAGACCGAACCCACACAGGGTTAACTGGGTAGAGACCCAGCCGGACGAGGGGCAGGCTTCCCAGGCAAGGGGGGCTGGCAGCTTATCAACTGCTCAGGAGAGAGGAGGGCCCCAGGCCCGCTCCTCTGGAGGGCTGGATGCCCCAGACTCAAGGTTATCCGTTTACAGGGTGGGCGTGGGGTGGTCCCTGCAGAGCGAGTGCCTTGTTCCCCTAGAGGTGGATGGGAGGAAGGTCAATGGATACTGGGACACGGGCGCTGAGGTGACGCTGGCCCGGCCCGAGGTGGTAGCTCCAGGTAGGGTGATGCCCAACACCTATCTGACCCTGACGGGGGTGGGCGGGACCCCATTCAAGGTGCCCGGGCGAGGGTACACCTGAAATGGGGGGCCAAGGAGGGCCCCAAGGAAGTGGGGGTGCACCATCATTTGCCCACTGAGGTGTTAATGGGGGGGACCTGGAGGACTGGCCAAGCAACCCCCAGGATGCCCTGGTCGTGACCCGTAGCCAGAGCCGGCGAGGGCCACTGCGCCCTGACCTCGGGGAGGGTACCTTGCCCGAGGCACAGGACCCTAACCCGGTGGGGAGGGAGTGCCCAGGGAGATGGCTCAGGGAGGCTGCGGCTTCAGACCCAGCCGGCGAGAGAGAGCAGGTTCCCATCCCTGTCCCAGCTGCTGAGTTCCAGGCCGAGTTGCAGAAAGATCCCTCCTTGCGGAAGATAAGGGACCTGGCCAACCTCAGTGCGGTACAGACCATGGGGAGAAGTTGCCGGAAAAGGTTCCTGTGGGAGAAGGGATTCCTGTACCGAGAATGGGCTTCACCAGGGAAAATGGAGTCATGGGGGATCAGGAGGCAGCTGGTGATACCCCGGAAGTATCGGTGCCAGCTGCTGTACCTGGCCCATGACATCCCCCTCTCAAGGCACCAGGGAATCCGGCGTACCCGGCAGAGGCTGCTACAGAACTTTTGCTGGCCTGGGGTCTTTATTACTGTCCGACAGTATTGCCGATCTTGTCACCCCTGTCAGAGGGTGAGGAAGGCCCGGGACAAGGGGAAAACGGCTTTAGGACCCTTGCCCATCATAGAGGAGCCTTTCCAGAGGGTGGCCAAGGTCAAAAGGGGGGCTCTTAACCAAGAGAGCCCGAATCACAGCCCTCCAGACTGGAACGCTGGGAGAAGACCCCATCCCAGTTTGAACCCCAGCGGTATTGGGGTGGAAAAAGGGCACGGGCCGCATAAGCCTTCCCACATCCGGACTACAAGTGCCATCGAGCACACCCGACCTAAAGGGGGGCGTGAAACTGGAAGGGCCTGGTGTAATTCTCACCAAGGAATGGGAGGGATGCTGGGGCATCCATGGGAACGTTGGTGGGTTCGAACTTCCCCAGGTCACTGGCTGAAGTGACCCTGCTCAGTTCGGTCTCGAAGGGGAGAGAGATGTGACGAAGTGGTAATGTTCTTAATGTCACTGGGAATGTTCTTAATGTGTTCTTTGAATACTGAGTGGGGAGTATTGACCTGGGAAGGTTGCAGGGGAGTTTTGTTGGGACTGTCTGCATGGGGGATGGGAGACTTTCCTTGAGGGAGGATACCTGAGCATGTAACATGAGAACCCAGGAGGGGGGTTGGAGGCCAGGTAACACCTCTGCCCGGGAAACTGGACAAAGACTGGGGGAGGAGCCGGGGGAGGCTGAGTGAGACGGCTGGAGGGAGTTTCGGTTTGGAGCTGGCTGGGAAAATGGAGGGGAGTCCAGATGGGGCTCTGGCCTCCCTGCCGCCCCCCCCCCCCCCAAGATGGACCTAACCGAGGGGGTCCTGTTGTCTGTACCTGCAAGACCTGTCTTGGACTGTGTTCCTGTCATCTAAATAAACCTTCTGTTTTACTGGCTGGCTGAGAGTCATGGTGAATCGCAGGAAGCCGGGGGTGCAGGGCCTTGTCTCCCCCAAACTCCGTGACACATATGCTCAAAATCAGACAGGAGGGCGTATATGTGTGTGTCCCAGCAGCATGGCCCCTTCCCAGAGATATGAGGCATGTGTGTGTGTTTGTGTTACGGACCCTAGCTGTTAGACACGAGGACTTGTATGTTGTTCCGGTGGTACAGAACCTTGCAGTGACACACAAGGACATGCATGTGTGTCCTGGCGGTGTGGACCCTTGCACGCAGACAGGAGGGTGTGCAGGTGTGTTGAAGTGGCAGTGACCCTAACACTGAGATAAAAGGACATGCGTGTGTGTCCCTGTATGGACCCTCACAGTGAGATATGAGAGTGTGCCTGTGTGGCTTGGTGAGATGAACCATTGTAGTGAGACACAAGGACGCGTGTGTCCCAGTGACATACCCTGGCATTTATACATGAGGGTGTACGCATGTACCTGTTGCTACAGACCTTTGCAGTGATACACAAGGGTGTGCATATGTCTTGGCAATACTGACCCACACAAAGACACAATCTCATCTGTGTGAGTGTTCAGGCTATTTGAACCCTCGCCATGAGGGTGAGTGTGTGTGTGTTATAGCTCTAGAGGCCTTTGCTGAGAGACACAAGGGCAAGTGTATATATGTGTGTGTGTGTGTGTGTGTGTGTTCTGGCTATAGGGACCCTCACTGTGAGACATGAAGGCAAATGTGTGTTTTGGCTGTAGGGCCTCTCGCTTCAAGAAACAAGGGCTAATGCGTGTGTGTGTGTGCATGTGCATGTTCTAGCTGTAGAGACCCTCTCCACGTGTGTGTGTGTTCTGGCTATAGGGACTGTTGACATGAGACTCGATGGCAAGTGTGTGTGTGTGTGTGTTCTGGATATATGAGAGTGAGTATGTGAGTGTGTTGTGACTATAAGGACTCTCGCTGCATGATACTATAGCAAGTGTGTGTTCCGGCTATAGGAATCCTTGCCATGAGACAAGAAGGTGAGTGTGTGTGTGTGTGTGTGTGCGTGCACACTCAATATATGGACCCTTCATGTATGACAGGAGGGCGAGTGTGTGTGTGTTCTGGCTATAGGGACCGTTACCATGAGATTTGAAGGTTGTGTGTGTGCGTGCTGTAAAACATGAGGGCGAGTGTGTGTTCTTTATATATGGACCCTTTGTATAAAACACGAGGGCGAGTGCACGTGTGTGTTCTAGTTATAGGGACCCTCCCTGTGAGAGAAGAGGGTGAGTGTGTGTGTGGTTTGGCTATAGGCGACTCTTGCCATGAGACATGATTGTGTGTGTGTGTGTGTGTGTGTGTGTGTTCTAGCCATAGGGACCCTCGACATGAGGCACAAGAGTGAGTATTCTATAGGGACCCTTGCCATGAGACACAAAGGTGATTGTGTGAATGTGTTCTGGCTAGAGGGATCCATGCTGCAAGAAACGAGAACTTGGGGGTGTGTGTGTGTGTGCGCGCGTGTGCACATTCAAGCTATAGGGACCCTTACCACAAGAGAAGAGGGCGTGTGTGTGTTCTGGCTATAGGGACCCTCTCCATGAGACTCGAGGGTGCACATTTGTGTCTAAGTGGCATGGACCCTTGCATTGAGATCTGAGGTTGTGTTTGTTCTGGATGTACTGACTCTCTCAGTGAGACACAGGGGTGTTCCTGTGTAACCTGGTCGTACGGACCCTCTAAATGAGATGGAAGGCATGTGTGTGCATCCTGGCGGTACAGACCCTCACACTCAGGAGGCCGTACATGGTTGACCTGGTGGTATGAGCCCATCATGCACAGAGACAGGGGGTATGCCTGTGTATCCTGGCTGTCCAGACTTTCACAGCGAGACATAAGAACGTATGTGTGTTTCCCAGTGGTACGTACACTCACAGACAGACACAAGGGCTTGTGTGTGTGTGTCCTGGCAGTATGGCCCCTGCACTGAGACCTGTACACACATACCTGGGGTGTGTATGTTTCCTGTTAGTCCGCCACTAACACAGTTCTCATGGCATGCATGTGAATGTCCTGGCAGCCACAAGTGTGTGTGTTTGTGTTCTGGTGGTATAGACCACAGCACTAAGACTTAAGGACATGCTTGTGTGTCCCGGTAGTGTGGATTTTCTCACTGACGTGAAGGTGTGTGCATGCACCCTGGCTGTATGGACAGTCAGTCAGACTCAAGGGAGTGCATGTGTCTCCTGGCAGTACGAATCCTCAAAATGAGATGTGAGGGTGTATGTGTCATTCCTGGTGATACGGACACTTGCACTGAGACACGCGGGCATGTATCCTGGCTGTATGGGCAGGGCCAGCTCTAGGCACCAGCGCTCCAAGCATGTGCTTGGGGTGGCACTTTCCAAGGGGCGGCACTCCGGCTCCTTTTTTTTTTTTTTTTTTTTTTTTGCTTGGGGCGCAAAAAGCCGGGAGCCGGCCCTGAGCGGAGGTGAGCTGCGGTGGTGGGGGGCGCGCGGAGGGCCGCAGGAAGTAACCCTGGGGGGGGGCAGAGGAACCGCCCCCCACCGCCGCAGCTCACCTCCGCTCCGCCTGCTCCCCTGAGCGTGCCACCGCCGCTCCGCTTCTCCCCCCTCCCTCGAGGGGAAATGCGGTGCGCCCAGGGGAAGAGGCGGGGCCGGGGATTTAGGGAAGGGGTTGGAATGGGGCGGGGAAGGGGTGGAGTTGGGGCAGGGCCGGGGGGGTGCGGGAACATTTTTTTGCTTGGGGCGGCAAAAAACTTGGAGCTGGCCCTGTGTATGGGCTATTGTAGTGATACATGAGGGGGTGTGTGCGCCTCCTGGTGGTGTGTATACTCACAGTCAGACATAGAATCATAGGACCTGAAGGGACTGTGGGAGGTCATCTAGTCCAGTCCCCTGCACTCATGGCAGGACTAAGCATTACCTAGACCATTCCTGACAGGTGTTTGTCTAACCTGCTCTTAAAAATCTCCAATGATGGAGATTCCACAACCTCCTTAGGCAATTTATTCCAGTACTTAACCACCCTGATAGTTAGGAAGTTTTTTCTAATGTCCAACCTAAACCTCCCTTGCTGCAATTTAAGACCATTGCTTTTTGTCCTATCCTCAGAGATTAAGAAAAACAATTTTTCTCCCTCCTCCTTGTAACCTTTTATGTACTTGAAAACGGTTACCATGTCCCCTCTCAGTCTTCTCTTCTGCAGACTAAACAAACCCATTTTTTTAAATCTTCCCTTATAGGTCATGTTTTCTAGACCTTTAATCATTTTTGTTGCACTTCTCATGACTTTCTCCCATTTGTTCACATCTTTCCTGAAATGTGGCACCCAGAACTGGACAATACTCCAGCTGAGGCCTAATCAGTGCGGAGTAGAGAGGAAGAATTACTTCTCGTGTCTTGCTTACAACACTCCTGCTAATAGATCCCAGAATGATGTTTGCTTTTTTTGCAACAGCGTTACACTGTTGAATCATATTTAGCTTGTGGTCCACTATGACCCCCAGATCCCTTTCCGCAGTACTCCTTCCTAGGCAGTCATTTCCCATTTTGTATGTGTGCAACTGATTGTTCCTTCCTAAATGGAGTACTTTGCATTTGAGATACAAGGATGTGCATATGTGTGCTGGTGGTATGCTTGCTTGCAGTGAGATACGAGAGTGTCTTTGAGTCCTGGTGGTATGGACCCTCGCAATCAGACAGGAAGGTGTGTGCGTGCGTATGTGTCTAAGTAGTATAGACCCCCGCAGTGAGACTGGAGAGCATGTGTGTGTATCTGGCAGTATGTACCTTCATACTCAGACGCAAAGGTGTGCATTTGCATCCCAGGAGAATGGACCCTCACACCGATGCATGAGGATGTGTGTGTCCCGGCAGTATGGACCCTCCAAATGAGATGCGAGGGTGTCTGTGTGTATCCTACTGTATGGACTCTCGCAGTGATACCCGAGGGTGTGTAAGTGTGTCCTGCTGGTACGGATCATCAGAGTGAGACCCAAGGGGGTTTATGTGTGTGTGTCCGGGCAAGATGGATCCTTGCAGTCAGATAACGGGCATGTGTGAATGGTTAGGCTATTTGGACCTTCACCTTGAGGCATGAGGGCGAGTGTGTGTGTGTGTTCTGGTTATATGGACCCTCGCTGCGAGATCACAGAGTGTGTGTCTGTGTGTGTTTGTTCTGGGTATAGAGACCCTCGATGCCAGACAGCAGAGTGAGTGAGTGTGTGAGTGTGTGTGTGTGTGTTCTGGCTATAGAGACCTTTGCCATGAGACACGAGGTTTAGTGTGTGTTCTAGCTATAAGGATCCTTGCCATGGGACACAAGGGCAAGTGTCTGTGTGTGTTCTGGATATATGGACCCTCACCGACACACAGGAGAGCTGGTATATGTGTATGTTCTGACTATGGAGACCCTCACCGTGTGATACTATGGCGAGTGTGTGTTCCGGCTATAGGACCCTCACTCTGACACTTGAGGGCGAGTGTGTGTGCGCTCTGGATATATGGACCCTTCACGTGAGACAGGATGGTAAGTGTGCATTCTAGTTATAGGGACCCTTGCCACAAGAAACGAGGGTGACCGTGTGTTTGTTCCTCCTATAGGAATGCTTGCTGGCAGACACGAGTGTGTGTTCTGGCTATGGGGGCCTTTGCCATGAGATTCGAAGATGAGTGAGTGTGTGTGTGTGTGTGTGCACGTGCTGTTCTTTATATATGGACCCTTTGTGTGAAACATGAGGGAGAGTGCATGTGTGTGTTCTAGTTATAGGGACCCTCCCTGTGAGAGAAGAGGGTGAGTGTGTGCGATTTGGCTATAGGTGACTCTTGCCATGAGACATGATTGTTTGTGTGTGTGTTCTAGCTATAGGGACCCTCGACACCAGGCACAAGAGTGTGTATATGTGTGTGTGTGTGTGTGTGTGTGTTCTGGATATATGAACCCTCACCGACACACATGAGAGCAAGTGTGTGTTTGTGTGCTGGCTATAGGGACCCTTGCCGTAACACATGAGGGTGCTGTAAAACACGAGGGCAAATATGTGTGTGTGTTCTGTATATATGGACCCTTCACATGAAACACAAGGGCAAGTACACATGTGCTGGCTATAGGGACTCTTGCTGTGAGACTCAAGGGTGAGTGAGTGTGTGTTCCAGCTATAGGACTTCTTGCCATGAGGCACAAGAGTGTGTGTGTGTGTGTGTGTGCCACAAGACATGAGGATGACTGAGTGTGTGTGTTCTGACTATACAGACTCTCACTGACACACATGAGGGTGAATGACTGTAGGGACCGTTGCCGCAAGATACTATGGCGAGTGTGTGCGTGTGTGTGTTCTGACTATAGGGACCCTTGCTGTGAGACACGAGGGCGTGTGTGTATGTATTTTGGCTATAGGTACCCTCTCTGTGACAGAAGAAGGCACATGTGTGTTTAAGCCATAGGGATCCTTGCTGTGAGACAAGAGGGTGAGTGTGGGAGTGGTGTGGTCTGGCTATAGGGACCCTTGCCATGATACACGAGAGAGTGTGTGTGTGTGTGTATTCTGGCTATAGGGACCTTTGCCGTGAGACACGAGGACAAGTGTGTGTGTATTTTGGCTATAGGGACCCTCGCCATGACAGAAGATGTCTGTTTAGGCCATAGAGATCCTTGCTGTGAGACACAAGGGTGAGTGTGTGATTGTTCTGGCTCTAGGGACCCTTGCTGTGAGACGTGTGTGTGTGTGTGTTCTGGATATATGGACTCTCGCTGAGAGACATGAGGGACTGTGTGTATGTTTTGGCTATAGGGACCCTCCCCATGGGACACAAAGGCGAGTGAGTGTTCTAGCTATAGGGCCCCTTGCCACAAGACACGAAGGTTAGTGTGTTTGTGTTCTGTTCTGGATATATAGACTCTCAACGACACACACAAGGGCTAGTGTATGTGTATGTTCTGACTATAGAGACCCTCGCTGTAAGATACTATGGTGAGTGTGTGTTCTGGCTATAAGGACCCTCACCATGGGACATGAGGGTGTGTGTGTTCTGGCTGTAGGAACCCTGATTTTGAGACATAAGGGTGAGTGTGTGTGTTGTGTTTGTGTGTGTGTTCTGGCTCTAGGGACCTTGGACACAAGGGTGTTTGTGTGTGTTCTGGCTATAGGGATCCTCGTTGTGGGACATGAGGGTGTGTGTGTGGCTGTTCTGGATATATGGATCCTCACCAGGAAACACGAGGGTCAGTGTGTGTGTGTGTGTGCGCGCGCGCACGCATTCTGGTTTCCGGAACCTTCGCTGTGAGATAAGAGGGCGAGTGTGTGTGTTTCCTGGCTATCGAGGCCCTCACAGTGAGACATGAGGGTGGGGGTGTTCTGGTATATGGACCCTCACCGACACACATGAGAGGGGATGTATATGTGTGTTCTGACTATAGGGACCCTCGCTGTGAGACATGAGTGCAAGTGTGTTTGTGTGTTCTGGCTGTATGGACCCTCACCGTGAGACATGAGGGTGAATGTGTTTGTGTGTTCTGGCTGTATGGACCCTTGCTGTGAGAGAAGGCGGCGAGTGTGTGTGTGTTGTGGTTATAGGGATCCTCACCAGGGGACAGAAGGGCAAGAGTGTGTGTGTGTGTGTGTGTGTCTTGGTTTACATACTTGGGAGGAGGGTCCCAGCAGCCTACTTCCCCAGGACAATTTCAGGGCCCACCAGGACCTTCTGAAGCGGATCACTTCAAACCTTGGTTTAGAAATTGAGGAGCTCAAAGAGACATCGCACAGCCTTATTGATATCCTGGCTGCAGCAACTCCATCCAAGGTGGCCCTGCCCATCAGTGAGGCGGTGATGGGGCCAGTCAGGGCCCTATGGCAAACTCCTTCTCTGGGCCCCACTTCAAAGAGGGCAGAGAAAAAGTAGTATTTGCCAGCAAGCAAGTTCGATTACCTGTACTGATGGTGTCTGCAGCGAATGAAAGGGAGAGGCAAGGCCAGTCGAGTGCCACCCTGCAACAAAAAGATGCTAAGAAAACGGACCCTTCGGAAGAAAGGTTTATTCCAGGGGTAGCCTCCAACTGTGTTGCCAATCAGCAAGCTCTGCTGGGGAGATGTGATTTTATTCTATGGGACTCCCTAAATAAATTGAAAGACTCCCTGCTCCAAGAGTCGAGATAGGAGTTCGCTGTGCTCTTAGAAGAGGGTAAGAACGTGGCCAGGACTCTCTCCAGGCAGCTCTGGAGGCTGCTGACTTGGCAGCCTGGACAATGGCCTCCGTGGTCACCATGAGGCGCAGTTCCTGGTTCCAATCCTCTGGCCTTCCCCACAAGGTCCAAGAGTCCATCCAGGACCTCCCATTTGAAGGCTCCTCCCTATTCTCGGAGCAGACGGACATGAGACTTGATGGACTGAAGGACTCGAGGGCCACTCTACAACCCTTAGGCCTGTATGCGCCATCTGCCTCCAGAAAGCACTTCAGGCTCCAGCAGCCTCCTCAGTTCTCGGGGCCTCCAAGACAGGAGCCCTACAAAAGCAAAGGCAGAGGTTATAAACGGTGCCAACCACGCCCGTCCACCTCAGCCTCCCAGTCGGGGGCTCAGAGATACTCCGGTGAGCCCAAGCAGGCCTTCTGAAGGAGTGCCCGAGGGCGCTGTACCAGTCACCGTTTCAGATCTGCCCACCCCCCCTTCATTTTTGGACCATCTGTCGCTCTTCAGCCTAGCTTGGGCATCCATAACATCAGATCAATAGGTCCTGAGCACAGTGACAGTCAGATATACCCTTCAGTTTCTTTCCACCCCTCCCTCCCATCCCTGTCCCTCTTCAGGGACCCTTCTCATGAGTAGCTCCTTGTCTAGGAGGCACAATCCCTCCTATCTATGGGGGAAGTTCCTCAAGATTTGAGAGGGAAGGGGTTTTACTCCTGGTATTTCCTAATCCCAAAGGCCAAAGGGCGGCTCCAGCCCATCCTGGACCTGTCTCACCTCAACAGATATCTCAAGAAACTGAGGTTTTGCATGGTCTCCCTGACCTCCCATCATTCCCTCCCTGGACCCAGGAGACTGGTACACTGCCCTCGACTTAAAGGACACGTACTTTCACATTTCTATCATCCTTGGCCACGGAAGATTTCTCAGGTTTGTAGTGGGTCAACACCACTATCAATTCACTGCCCTTCCCTTCGGCCTATCAGCAGCCCTGTGGGCTTTCACAAAGTGTATGGCGGTTGTAGCAGCCTTCCTCAGGCGGTGAGGCGTAGAGGTCTACCTGTACCTTGACAACTGGCTAATCAAAGGTCTGTCGCAGGCTCAGGTACAGAACAGCATCAGCACAGTCCGAGCCACCTTCGCGGTGCTGGGTCTGCTGACCAACGAGCAGAAGTCAACTCTTGTCCCCATTCAGAGAATAGAATTTATTGGAGCAGAGCTCAACTTGACCCAAGCTAGGGCCTTCATGCCGGAGGCCTGCTTCCAGACCATGGCAGACCTGATATCCAAGGTCATGGACCACCCAATCATGACAGCTCGGGTCTGCCTCAAGCTACTGGGTCACATGGTGGCTTGCAGTTACGTGGTTCAATATGCAAGGCTGCGCCAGACCCCTCCAGATGTGGCTAGCGCCAATATACTCCCTGAGCAGACCCCACTTGGACTCAGTACTTATAGTCCTTCACCTGGTCCTCACCTCCCAGGCTGGTGGAAGGAGCCAAGCTCAGTAATGATGGGGATACCCTTTGTTACCACATAACCATTGGTATCTTTAATCTCAGATGCGTCAGACCTAGGGTGGGGAGCCCACCTCATCAACCTCAGGACCAGGACCTCTGGTCCCGGGAAGAACTCTTCCTGCACATAAGCATCAGGGAGCTCAGGGCGGTACATCTGGCTTGCCATTATTCCTTCTCCAGGTTTCAGGCAAGGTGGTTCAAGTCCTGACAGAGAATACTGCAGGCATGTTTTATATCAACAAGCAAGGAGGGTGTCAGGAGGCCATTGCTCTATGGGGATTTCTGTGCGAGACACTCCATTCATCTCGAGGCGTCTCATCTCCGTCCATATTGGTGGGTCACCTCAGCAGATCCTTTTCCTTTCACCACAAGTGGTCTCTTCATCCGGAGGTCATCAGTGTCATCTTCCAAAAGTTCCCCACGTGGACCTGTTCGCCACCAGGCAGAACACAAAATAGCATCAGTTCTGTTCGCTGCATGGGCACAGTATGGGCTCCCTCTCTGACTCCTTCCTGCTCTCGTGGGCAGGCCACCTACTGTACGCCTTTACAATGATTGCCTTGGTTCACAAGGTTCTCCTAAAAATCAAACGGGACAAGGCAAGAGTTATCCTGATAGCACCGGCGTGGCTGTGCAACATTGGTTCGGTACACTTTTGGACCTCTTGGTGATAGCTCCACCCTGCCCAGACTTGATTTCCCAAGACCACGGCCAGCTGCTTCACCCGAACCTCGCCTCCCTGCACCTAACTGCATGGATGCTGCATGAATGAACCCTGCAGAACAGGCCTGCTCGGAACAGGTTTGGCAGATCTTGGCTAGGTAATAGAAAGTCTTCCACCAGGGCTACCTACTTGGCCAAGTGGAAACGTTTCACTTGTTGGGCCTCGAATGGGATCTCTCTCCCTCCCGGTCTTCTCTTCAGTCTACCTTGGACTGTTGCTCCACCTAAAGCAGCAGGGTCTGGCCCTCTTGTCTATTAGCCATCTCAGCCTTCCATCCCCCCAGTGAATGGCAGATCCGTGTTCTCCCATGGAATGACTGTCCAATTTCTCAAGGGGTTGGAAAGACTCTATCCTCAGATTTGCAAACCGACCCCCCATGGGACTTAAACCTGGTCCTGTCGAGGCTTATGGGGCCCTCCCTTCAAGCTGTTAGCATCATGCTCCCTGCTACTTCTCCCCTGGAAGGTCGCCTTCCTGGTGGCGATCACCTCGGCCAGAAGGGTCTCTGAGATCAGGGCCCTTACGTCAGAGCCACCTTACACGGTGTTCTTCAAGGACAAAATCCAATTGCACCCCCGTCCGGCCTTCCTGCCAAAGGTGGTGTCACAATTCCACACCAACTAGGTCATTTGTCTACTGTCTTCTTCCCAAAACCTCACAAGACCTCTGAGGATTGTCAGCTTCATACATTGGATGTTAGGTGGGCCCTTGCCTTTTATATTGAGAAGACTAAGCCCTTCCGCAAGTCCATGCAACTCTTTGTAGCAATAGCAGAAAGAATGGGAGGGCTACCTGTGTCAACCCAGAGAATCTTGTCCTGGATAACTGCCTGTATTTGGGCTTGCTACGAACAGGCCAACGTCCTGCCACCAGCCATTGCGACTGCTCATTCCACAAGAGCCCCAGCTTCGTCAGCAGCATTCCTCGCGCAGGTCCCAATCCAGGACATATGCAGAGCTGCGACCTGGTCGTCGGTCCATACCTTTGCGTCCCACTAGGCCATCACCCAATAGGCCCGTGACGATGCCCGTTTTGGGAGAGCAGTGTTGCACTCAGCACGTCCATGAATCCTGAGCCCACCTCATGAGGTACTGCTTGTGAGTCACCTAGCATGGAATGGACGTGAGCAAGCACTCAAAGAAGGAAAAACGGTTACTAATCTTTCGTAACTGTTGTTCTTCGAGATGTGCTGCTCATGTCCATTCCATGACCTGCCCTCCTACCCCTCTGTCCGAGTTACCGGCAGGAAGGAACTGAGAGGCTGTGTGGAGCCAGCAGCACCCCTTATACCAGCGCATATGCGCACGGCTCCAAAGGGCGCTAGAGCCAGCCCAACAGATACCACTAAGGGAAAAATTTCCGGCCACAGTGCACACAGCATGTACGCACCTAGCATGCAATGGACATGAGCAACACATCTCGGAGAACAACAGTTATGAAAGGTTAGTAACCCTTTTTTCTTCCATGGACCCAGCTACCCCCGAGACACCTACATACCTCAAACCTTCAATATGCAGGCTAACTCACCACTAGGATAACACCCCCTTATGAAGAGCTTGGGGTGGTGGCAAGGTGGCTAATGGCAATGAGGATACGGAGGTAGAAATTACCACATCTGATGTGGAAGTCAGACTCAAACAGCTTAATGGGACTAAATCGGGAGGGGGTAGGGGTGGGGAGATAATCTCCATCCAAGAGTATTAAAGGAACATGAAATTGCAAGCCCAATAACAAGGATTTTTAATGAATCTAAATTTGGGGTTCATACCCTATGGCTGGACAATTGCTAATATAGTTCCTATTTTTAAGAAAGGGGAAAAAAGTGATCCAGGAAACTACAGGCCTATTAGTTTGACCTCAATTGTGTGCAAGGTCTTGGAACAAATTTTGAAAGAGAAAGTAGTTAAGGACATAGAAATGAATGGTAATTGGGATAAAATACAACATGGTTCGAAAGGTAGAGCACGCCAGACCATGAGAAGTTATATTGAGAAGATAACTGATTTTTTAGACAAAGGAAATGCAGATCTAATCTACCTGGATTTCAGTAAGGCATTGATACAGTTCCACACAGGAAAGTATTAGTTAAATTGGAGAAGATGGGGATTAATATGAAAATTGAAAGGTGTATAAGGAACTGGTTAAAGGGGAGACTACAGTGGGTCATGCTGAAAGGTGAACTGTCAGGCTGGAGGGAGGTTACTAGTGGAGTTCCTTAGGGATCGGTCCTGGGACCAATCTTATTTAACAGTTTTATTACTGATCTTGGCACAAAAAGTGGGAGTGTGCTAATAAAATTTGCGGATGACACAAAGCTGGGAGATATTGCCAATTTGGAGAAGGACAAGGATATCATACAAGAAGATCTGGATGACCTGGTAAACTGGAGTAATAGAATGGGATGAAATTTAATAGTGCAAAGTCATGCATTTAGGGATTAACAACAAGAATTTTTGCTATAAGTTGGGGACGTATCAGTTGGAAGTGACAGAGGAGGAGAAAGACCTGGGTGTACTGGTTGATTACAGGATGACTATGAGCCATCAGTGTGATGGGGCTGTGAAAAAGGCTAGTGCAGTCCTAGGATGCATCAGGCGAGGTATTTCCAGTAGAGACAGGGAAGTGTTATACAAGGCATTGGTGAGACCTCATCTGGAATACTGTGTGCAGTTCTGGTCTTGCATATTTAAGAAAGATGGATTCAAACTGGCACAGGTGCAGAGAAGGGCTACTAGGATGATCAGAGGAATGGAAAACCTACCTTTTGAGAGGAGACTCAAAGAGCTGGCTTGTTTAGCCTAAGCAAGAGAAGGCTGAGGGGAGATAGGATTGCTCTCTATAAATATATCAGAGGGATAAATACCAGGGAGGGAGAGGAGTTATTTAAGTTAAGCACCAATGTGAACACAAGAACATATGGCTATAAACTGGCCATCAACAAGTTTAGGCTCGAAATTAGTTGAAGGTTTGTAGCCATCAGAAGAGGGAAGTTCTGGAACAGCCTTCCAAGGGGAGCAGTGGGGGGCAAAAAACCTAACTGGCTTCAAGACTGAGCTTATGGAGGAGATGGTATGACAGGACGGCCTACTGTGGTTTGTGGCCCATCGGCGACTGCCAGTGGCAAATATCCCCAGTGGCCAGAGATGGGACGCTAGATGGGGAGGGCTCTGAGTTACTTCAGAGAATTCGTTCCCAGGTATCTGCTTGGAGGGTCTTGCCCACATGCTCAGGGTCTAACTGATCGCCATATTTGGGTCGGGAATGAATTTCCCCCTGGGTCAGATTGGCAGAGATCCTGCGCGGGGGGGAGTTCGCCTTCCTCTGCAGCACGGGGTACATGTCACTTGCAGGTGTAAACTAGTGTCAATGGTGGATTCTCTGTAATGTGAAGTCTTTCAACCATGATTTGAGGACTTCAGTAACTCAGCCAGAGGTTATGGGCCTATTACAGGAGTGGGTGGGAGAGGTTCTGTGACCTGCAATGTCTATGAGGCCAGACTAGATGATCAAGATGGTCTATGAGTCTGAGAAAGAGACACCCCTACACCCATCCCCTCTTCTTGGGATAATGCCCCCTGCCAGGCACAAACACCCTCTGCCTATCTCCCGACATCTCCCTACCCCCCAAAAGCCATTCAGAGACCACCCCAATGGCTATATTCCTCCCCCATCCACAGCCATCTCTCTCCCCCCTGCCAGATAACCCCTTCCTACATCCAGAGAAACCCCCTGTGACGAAGTGGGAATGTTTTGTTGTGTTCTTTGAATACTGAGGGGGAGGGTTGCAGGGGAGCTTGGCTGGGACTGCCTGCATTGGGAAAGGAAGGATACCTGAGCATGTAACATGAGAACCCAGGAGGGGAGTTGAAGACCAGGTAACACCTTTGACTGGGAATCTGGACAAAGGACAAAGGCTGGGGGAGGAGCCGGGGGGAAGGGAGAAAGGAGAGGCCTGGAAGGGGTTTTCAGTTTTGGAAGCTGGCTGGAAATGGAGAGGGGAGCCTGACGGGGCTTGGGGCTTCCCAGCTGGGAGCGTGGCCTCCCTGGGGCCCCCAGATAGACCTAACTAAAGGGGATCCTGTTGTCTGTACTGGCAAGACCTGTTTTGGACTGTGTTCCTGTCGTCTCAATAAACCTTCTGTTTTACTGGCTGGCTGAGAGTTATGGTGAATGGCAGGAAGCTGGGGGTACAGGGCCCGGACTCCCTCACACTCCGTGACAACTGGTGGCAGAGGTGGGATGTACTGCACCCCGTGGACGGCGCTTCCTGCAGTAAGTGACTGGGGAGCAGTAAAACGAAGGGGGATTGACGGGGACCAGGCGTGCTGAAGAGTCAGCGAGGGACGGTGTCAGGAGGGATTAACCCCTGGGAGCGTGTGACCAGTGAGAAGGACTTTTGCAGTAACAGGGTCCCCCGGGGGATTGTGGCGAGCGGTCCCAGGGGCGGAGGAGTCTGCAGCTCGACCCTGGCAGAGAGGTGGTGACCTCGAGAAGGGCTGGCACACTAGGGGTCTCCCTGGAGACTGTGGGGAGCAGTGAGCACCCAGGCCTGTGAGTGGCCAGCAGGAAGATGTATGCCAAGCGGCTTAAGAGCGACCTGGTGGAGCTGTGTAAGCAGAGGGGGCTGCGCATTGGGAGGTTCACAAAAGAACAGCTCATTGCCCAGCTGGAGGAGGGAGATCGCTTGAATGATCTGATTCCTGTCTCTGAGGAAAGCAGCCTGGCAGATGCAGTGCAGGCACCAGTGTCTGTCCCAGCTGGGAGTGGTTAGCCAGCTGCTGAGGGCTTCCCGAGACCCCTCCTTCCTAGGCCTAGGGGAAGGGTGGGGAGGAGCCCAGCGAATACCGAGGGAACCGTGACCCCCCCCGGCCAGCAGGGGATCCTCCCGGCGAAGATCAGCCTCCGAGGAGGGGGGGCGGCTGGATTGGGAGAGAGCGCTAAAACTGAGAGAGCTGGCGGATCGTGAAAAACAGAGACAGCATGAACGGGAAGAGAAGGAGAAACAGCGTCAGCATGAGGAGAACCAGCGTCAGCATGAGCTGGAGCGGGCCAGGCTGAGGAGCAGTGGGGCCCCGGCTGCGGTGAGCGAGGGGGGATCCAAGACTGCAAGGAGCTTTGATACGCACATCCTGGCCCAGCGTAAGGAGGGGGAGGACATGGATAGCCTCCTGACGGCCTTTGAGAATGCCTGCGAGATGCACAGGGTTGACCCTGCATACAGGCTCCAGTTTCTCACCCCCTTACTCGACCCCCCAGCCGTGGAGGTGTACAGCCGACTGAAAGGGACGGAGACAGGGGACTATGAACTGTTCAAAAGGGCCCTGCTCCACGAGTTTGGGCTGACCACCGAGATGTACCGGAAAAGGTTCCGGGGTCAGCGTAAAGACCCTGAGGTCACCTACCTACAATTGGTCAACCGGATGCAGGGGTACGCCCGCAAGTGGACAGCTGGGGCCCAAACTAAAGAGGACCTGCTCGACCTATTCGTACTGGAGCACCTGTATGAGCAGTGCCCCTCCGACCTGAAGCTGTGGTTGGTGGACAAAAAGCCAGAGAGTCCGCAGCATGCAGGGCAGCTGGCCGACGAGTTTGTGAACAGTCGGACAGGGGATAACAGGGAGGAGTCCCCGAAGAGTAGGCCCGCCACAATGCAGAAAGAGAGTCACCCCGAAACCTCCCATAGGGAAAATATGGAGAACCCCCACCAAAGGGGAACATCGGGTGTCCGGTCCATCCGACCTGCTCGAGAGGACCCACGGGACCTGGGCTGCTATTACTGTGGCCAAAGAGGCCACATACGGGCCCAGTGCCCCAGGCTCAGGGACAGACTGAGCCGACCCAACCCACAGAGGGTTGACTGGGTAGAGACCCAGCCGGACGAGGGGCAGCGCTCCCAGGCAAGGGGGGCTGGCAGCGTACCACCTGCTAAGGAGGGAGGAGGACCCCAGGCCCGCTCCTCTGGAGGGCTGGATGCTCCAGACTCAGGGTTCTTGGTTTACAGGGTGGGCGCGGGGCTGTCCCTCCGGAGAGAGTGCCTTGTTCCCCTGGAGGTGGATGGGAGGAAGGTCAATGGATACTGGGACACGGGCGCAGAGGTGACGCTGGCCCGGCCCGAGGTGGTGGCCCCAGATCGGGTGGTGCCCGACACCTACCTGACTCTGACGGGGGTGGGCGGGACCCCATTCAAGGTGCCCGTGGCAAGGGTACACCTCAAATGGGGGGCAGAGGGCCCCAAGGACGTGGGGGTACACCGCCATCTGCCCACTGAGGTGTTGATGGGGGGGACCTGGAGGACTGGCCAAGCAACCCCCAGGGTGCCCTGGTCGTGACCCGTAGTCAGGGCCAGCGAGGGGCACTGCACCCTGACCTTGGGGAGGGTACCTTCCCTGAGGCACAGGACCCTAACCCGGTGGGAAGGGAGCGCCCAGGGACACGACTCAGAGAGGCTGCGGCCTCGGACCCAGCCAGCGGGAGGGAGCAGGTCTCCATCCCTGTCCCAGCTGCTGAGTTCCAGGCCGAGTTGCAGAAAGATCCCTCCTTGCGGAAGATAAGGGACCTGGCCAACCTCAGTGCGGTACAGACCATGCGGAGAGGATGCCGGAAGAGGTTCCTGTGGGAGAAGGGATTCCTGTACCGAGAATGGGCTCCCCCCGGGGAAATGGAGGCAGGGGGAGTCCGGAGGCAGCTGGTGGTACCCCGGAAGTACCGCTGCCAGCTGCTGTACTGGGCCCATGACACCCCCCTCTCAGGGCACCAGGGAATCTGGCGTACCCAGCAGAGGCTGCTACAGAACTTTTACTGGCCTGGGGTCTTTGTTACGGTCCGACAGTATTGCCGATCCTGTGACCCCTGTCAGAGGGTGAGGAAGGCCCGGAACAAGGGGAAAACAGCTTTGGGACCCTTGCCCAGCCTAGAGGAGCCTTTCCAGGGATGGCCAAGGTCAAAAGGGGGACTCTTCACCTAGGGAGCCCGAATCACAGCCCTCCAGACTGGAATGCTGGGAAAAGACCCCATCCCAGTCTGAACCCCAGGGGTATGGGGTTGGAAAAAGGGCACGGGCCGCATAAGCCTCCCCACATGCGGACTACGAGTGCCATCGAGCCGAGCCGACCTAAACGGGGACAGAAAACTGGAAGGGCCTGGTGTAATTCTCACCAAGGAATGGGAGAGATGATGGGGCATCCATGGGAACGTTGCTAGGTTTGAACTTCCCCTGGTCACTGGCTGAAGTGACCCCGCTCAGTTCGGTCTCGAAGGGGGGAGAGATGTGACGAAGTGGGAATGTTTTGTTGTGTTCTTTGAATACTGAGGGGGAAGGTTGCAGGGGAGCTTGGCTGGGACTGCCTGCATTGGGGAAGGAAGGATACCTGAGCATGTAACATGAGAACCCAGGAGGGGAGTTGAAGACCAGGTAACACCTTTGACTGGGAATCTGGACAAAGGACAAAGGCTGGGGGAGGAGCCGGGGGGAAGGGAGAAAGGAGAGGCCTGGAAGGGGTTTTCAGTTTTGGAAGCTGGCTGGAAATGGAGAGGGGAGCCTGACGGGGCTTGGGGCTTCCCAGCTGGGAGCGTGGCCTCCCTGGGGCCAGTAGCGGCGCCAGCTTCGCCGGCGCCCTAGGCGGCGGCAGGTCCCGCCCCCGAAATCCCGCCCCCAACAGCGGCGGCGGAAGGCCCCGCCCCCAAATTTCTACGGGCGGCGGGGGCGCCGGCGCCCCCAAAAGAGCAGCGCCCTAGGCGACCGCCTAGGTCGCCTAATGGGAGCGCCGGCCCTGCCTGGGGCCCCCAGATAGACCTAACTAAAGGGGATCCTGTTGTCTGTACTGGCAAGACCTGTTTTGGACTGTGTTCCTGTCGTCTCAATAAACCTTCTGTTTTACTGGCTGGCTGAGAGTTATGGTGAATCGCAGGAAGCTGAGGGTACAGGGCCCGGACTCCCCCACACTCCGTGACACCCCCATGGCCATCTTCCCCTCCCTCCCCCTTCTATAATACCCCCCCAACCAGAGAAACCCTCTATGGCCATCTGCCCTCCCCCGCCCAGATAACCCCCTCCTCCCAACCAGAGACACCCCCCATGGCCACCCTCCTTCACCCAGGCACACTCCCACGGCCATCTTTCCCTGCCCCTCTGATGACCCCACCTTCCAGGGACACCCCCCATGGCCATCTCTCCCCTCCCAGATATCCCCACCCTCACAGCCAGACACACCCCCTGTCATGGATCTACAGGCTGTGCCCCTGGCTTTGGAACAGTTTCTTGGAGGAAGTGCCAGACCCCAGGGCTCTCACTCTTCCTCCAGGGCAGGCCACCCGGCCTCCTTGTCTGCTGAGACTGACCCTCTGGGGTCCAGCCCTCCTGCTTCCCCCTGAGCTCTGCCCAGCGAGTCCAGCTGAGACAGGCTCCTGGCAGGGCCTTGGCCACCCCTCAGGACTGATGCCCCTCAGCCGACATTTCCAGTGACCCTCGAGCAGCGCCCCCAGGGCAGCCGGTTTATTAGTCACCTGGTGCCAGCAGAGGCAGCCTGTGGCTTAGCACAGAGAGCTGAAGGTTAAAGCACAGTCCATTCTGCTCAGCCCAGAGCCCGGCCCCGGGGTCAGGCTCTGTCTGTCTGTCTGCCCGCCTCGGTCTGTTCCCAGTGGGAGCTGCCAGCTTCCTCCAGCAGCCAGCGCTTCTCCCCCAGCTCCCCCTCCAGTCCTTTCTTCTCCAGCTGGGGTCTCGGCTCACCTTCCCTGCTGGGAGGGTGGATCCCTGAGTCACTGGGGCTGGCCTGGTCTCTCTGGCCCCTTGTTCTGGGTCGGTTACAGCTGGTTCCTGGAGGGCTCTATTCATTCCACCCAGACAGGGAGGTGACACTCGCCCCTGTGTCTCTTAGTCTACCCTGAGACAAACTTAATCCCCTTTTCCCCCACTGGGTAACAATGCAACATATAAGGGAAACTGAGGCACACATAGGGGTAATAAAATATTACACAAAATTCTCACTTTGTCACAACCCCCCATTGCCATCTCCCACTCCTGGATAGCCCATTATCCCCCATCCAGAGACACCCCCACGGCCATCTCCCTCCCCAGATAACTACTTCCCACCATCATAAGAACGGCCATGCTGGGTTAGACCAATGGTCTGTCTAGCCCAGTATCCTTTCTTCTGACAGTGGCTGGTGCCCGATGTTACAGAGGGAATGAACAGAACAGGGCAATTACAGAATGATCCATCCCCTGTCGTCCAGTCCCAGCTTCAGGCAGTTGGAGGCTTGGGGACACCCCAAGCATAGAGTTGCATCCCTGCCCATCCTGGCTAATAGCCATTGATGGACCTCTCCTCCATGAACTTATTGAATTCTTTTTTGAACCCTGTTCAAGTTTTGGCCTTCGCAACATCCCCTGGCACCAATGGACTGTGTTTTGTGTGAAGTAGTACTGCCTTGTGTTTGTTTTAAACCTGCTGCCCCCAGATTCCTGTGCTAGGTAGGGGTAGGGTTATGAAAGGGATAAATAACTTTCTCCACACCAATCTCTTTAATCTCTCCTCATACAGAAGCTGTTTCATCCCTCTAATCATTTTTGTTGCCCTTCTCTCTACTTTTCCCAGTTCTAATATCTCTTTTTTGAGATGGGGTGACCAGAAGTGCACACAGTATTCAAGGTGAGGGTGTACCAATCCAGAGATAACCCCACAGCCATCTCCCTCACCCCCGGGATAATACCCTGCCCCCATTCAGAGACAGCCCCTATGACCATCTGCCCCCGATAATCCCCATCCAGTGATATCCCCATTGCTATCTCCCCCATTAGATAGCCCCCTACTCCCCATCCAGAGACCCCCCCATGGGATAGCCCCCTACCTCCCATCCAGAACAAGAGAAAAACCCCATGACCATCTTCCCCCGATAATCCCCATCCAAAGATAGCTCCCATGGGATAGCCCCTTACTCCCCCATCCAGACACCCCCCCCCCCCCACAACCATCTCTGCCCTGGACATCCCCCATCCAGAGACACCCTCCCAATGCCATTCCCCCCACCCCCGCATAGCTCCCTACCCCCATCTAGAGCACCTCCCTACGGCTATCTCACCCCCCTGAAAACCTCCCCACCCCCACCCAGAGACACCCCCTATTGTCATCTCCCCCCCGCAGATAATCCCACCATCCAGGGACATTCCCCCCATTGCTATTTCCCCACTCCCCAGATAGCTCTCTATCCCCGCATCCACAGAACCCCCCCCCATCTTCCCTCATAAAGAGACCCCCCCCCCCCGGCCACCTCCCCCTATAACACCCTCCACCTCCTCCAGAGACAATCCCCAAGCTCCTGGTGTGCCACCTTGTGCTCACACCCAGGTCTGTGGGACCTGGGCCCCAGTGCCCTGAATGTTCCTGTCACCTGGTCCAGGGACCCTGTCTGGGAAGTGGGAGTGGGTGTGGGGCCACCAGGCGTTGCTGGGGGTGTCAGGCTGGGTGTTATTGGGGTTGGAGTAGGGGCACACATCAGGTGTTAGAAGAGGAAGATGGTGGAGCGCTGTCGACAGAGAGATGGTGGAACCTCTGGGCGTTACTGCAGGTAACAAGGACCCACATTAGGGGTTACATGGGGGCGTGTCCCATGCCGGGGTATGATTGGGGGAGGGTTAGCAGTAGGGGGCTGAGCAGGATCCAAGCAATGGGCCCCTCCCCCAATTCCCCCTGATGAAGCATCCTGAGAACCACCAAGGACATGAGGGCATGTGTGTGTGTCCCAGTGGTACCGGCCCCTGCAGTGACACACAAAGACGGTGTGTCCTGGCTGCACAAATTCTCACTTTGGTGTGTCGCCTGGTGGGTGGGACGTAAGCTCCCAGTCAGACATGAAAGTGTGTGTGTATCCTGGCACTACAGACCCTAGCACACAGACAGGAGGGCGTGCATGCAAAGCATAAGTGGTACAGACCCTTGCCCTGAGATACGTCTGCAGGTGTGTCCTGGCTGTATGGACTTGAGAGTGTACGTGTGTGACCTGGTGGTACAGACTGGTGCAGTGAGACATGAGGATGTGCACGTGTGTCCCAGCAAAAGTACCCTCACACTCATACACAAGGCTTTACGTGTGTCTCGGCGGTACGGGCCCTCACTCTGATACACAAGTTTATGTGTCTGTGATCTGATGATATGGACCCTTGTTGTTAGATATGAGGGGGGGGGGGTGTCCCAGTGGTCCTGACCCGCGCATGCACACCCAAAGGCCTGTGTGTCGTGGAGCTGAGACACGAGGGCATGCCTCTCTGTCCCAGCAGTACAGTCATAAGAGCAGGTGCACGTGTATCACAGTGGTACACACCCTTGTGCTCCTACATGAGGACCTGTGTGTGTCAACAATATGGACCCTCCCATTCAGATGGGGGCTTGCCGGTGCGTCCTGGTGGCACAGACTCTGACTCTAACACACAGGGGAGGGGGTGCATTCTGGCTGTACAGACCCTCAGTCAGACATGAGGGCATGTGTGTCCTGGTCCTGACAGTACAGACACTCGAATTCAGAAGTGATGGTGTCCGTGTGTGTCTCAGCAGTACGGGGGGAGGGGGAGGGGGTAGAGTGGATTAGAGCAGTGGTTCTCAAACTTTTGTCCTGGTGACCGCTTTCACACAGCAAGCCTCTGAGTGCGACCCCCCTTATAAATTAAAAACACTTTTTAATATATTTAACACCATTATAAATGCTGGAGGCAAAGCAGGGTTTAGGGTGGAGGTTGACAGCTCGTGACTCCCCATGTAATAACCTCGCGACCCCTTGAGGGGGTTTGACCCCCAGTTTGAGAACCCCTGGGTTAGAGGCTGCAGTGGGAGCCTGGATCCAGGACTCCTGGGTTTTATCCTGGCTCTAGGAACCTACCTATGGATAAAACAATAGGCTTTTGTGAAGCCTCTAGTAACCAGCCTGGGCAGGGAGAGGGATTGGCTGGTGGATGGGCTAGGCCCAGCCACAGCTCATTAGTCACACAACATGGTTGGGGCTTTTTGGGACCTGGCTCTAGGAGTCCTGCAGCTCAGAGTGGGGATGGGCTCTCCTGGGGCAGGTGCTTCCTGTGCAGGGGTTGTGGGGTCAACAGAGAGGTCCCCCCCCTCCCCATGCTGTCTGGGGCACTACGGCAGGACAGCACATTCCTCTTGGGATGCCCCATCCCAGGGAAAGTGGCCCATTGCTTGGATCCTGCTCAGCCCCCCTACCACTAACCCTCCCCCGATCATACATGTGGTGCGTGACATCTCCCAGTGTGAGCTCATGTTGCCCCCAGTAGTGCCCAGGGGTGAGCTCATGTTGCCCCCAGTAGTGCCCAGGGGTTCCCCCATCCCTCTTTCAACCGGGCCAGAGCATCTCCCTGTTCTAATACCTGATGTGTGCCCCTACCCCAACCCCTGATAACACCCAGCCTGACACCCCCAGCAACGCCCGGTGGCTCCACACCCTCCCCCGCATACTTCCCAGACAGGGTCCCTGGAGCAGGGTGATGAGGGCATTCTGGGCACTGGGTCCCAGGTCCACAGGCCCTCATGCGTCAACACACCTGGGGTGGGAGGACTCTATCATGGACACGGTTATCCAGGGAGGGGGAGATGGCTGGGGGGTGTCTCTGGCTGGGAGGAAATGGGTGTAGGGACGTCTGGCTGTAGGGGCAGGGAGGTACCCCGGGGAGGGAGAGAGATGGCCACAGAGTATGTGTGTCTGGCCGGAGGGGAATGGAGTAATCCCAGGGGGATGGTGTGTGGGGAGTGTCTGTGGCTGGGGCATGGTGTAATCCCCTGGGGAAGGGGAGCTCTGGGCAGGGGGTTGGTAGGGGCGGGGAGTGTCTCGGGCTGGGGCATGGTGTAATCCCCTGGGGAATGGGATCTCTGGCTAGGGGGTTGGTATGGGCGGGGGGTGTCTCTGGCTGGGGCATGGTGTAATCCCCTGGGGAATGGGATCTCTGGCCAGGGGGATGGTGTTGGGGGGGACTCTGGCTGAGGGAAGGTGTATTTAGGCAGCAGGTTTAAAACAAACACAAGGCAGTACTACTACACACAATGCACAGTCAGGCCGTGGAACTCGGTGCCAGGGGATGTTGTAAAGGCCAAAACTATAACAGGGTTCAAAAGGATTCGATACGCTCATGGAGGATAGGCCCATCAGTGGCTACAGCGTCATGCTCAGGTTGTCCCTAAACCTCTGACGGCTAGAACCTGGAGCTGGATGACAGGGGATGGATCACTTGATGATTTCCCTGTTCTCTTCATTCCCTCTGAAGCACCTGGCATTAGCCACTGTCGGCAGACAGGACACCGGGCTAGATGGACCATTGGTCTGACCCAGTATGGCCATTCTTATGGATGGTGTGGGGGGCTGTGTCTGGCCAGGGGGATGAAATAATCCCAGCGGGATGCTGCAGGGAGGTCTCTGGTGAAGGGATGGTGTAATCCCAGGCAGATGTTGTAGGGAGGTTTCTCGCCATGGGGGGATGGTGTAATCCCAGGTGGATGCTGTAGGGGGGGGTCTCTGGGTGGGGTGGGGGGATGGTATAATCCCAGGCGAATGTTGTAGGGGGTTTTCTGGGTGGAGGGGGATGGTGTAATCCCAGGAGGATGCTGTAGGGAGGTCTCTGGCCAGGGGGATGGTGTAATCCCAGGCGGATGTTGTAGGGGGGGTTTCTGGCTGGGGGGGTGGGATGGTGTAATCTCAGAGGGATGGTGTAGGGGGAGTCTCTGGCTGGGGGATGGAGCAATCCCAGGTGGAGGGTGGGTGTCTGGCTGAGGGATGGTGTAGGGAGAGTTTGGGGGGGGTAGTTAGCCTGTATCCTGAAGGTTTGAGGTATGTAGGAGTCTGTGGGGTGGCTGGTCCATGGTGTGAATAGTTTTGGGGAAGGAACGTTCCCCCAGCATTTCCTGATGTGTGTTCTGTGCTGGGGGGCTGTATCCCACAGGGCTGCAACTCAGCCAAGCGAGGAGAAATCTCCCTGCCCCACTTCCCCCATCTACTCTCTCTCACTGCCCTCAGGATGGGGGGGAGGGGCATCAGAGCACCACCCTGTTTCTTTTTGTATCTGTCTCTTGTCTTCCCTCTTCCTGGGTCTCTAACTCCCCTTCTCCCTGCCCCCCACACCTGCTTCCCCACTTTGGGGGATGGGATGGGCCCCGGCGCAGACCCCAGCCTCTCCCAGTCAGTCCTAAGACCAGATCCCATTTCACACTAGTTCTGAATTGGGATAACCCAACACAGTTACTCCTGAATTACACCGGGGAATCTGTCATATTGACTAGGAGGTTAGAGCAGGGGGCTGGGTGTCAGGACTCCTGGGTTCCATCCCCAGATCTGAGAGGGGACTAGGGTCCAGTGGGCTGGAGCAGAGAGCCGGGGGCTGGGAGGCAGGATTCCTGGGTTCTTCAGTTGTTGCTCTTGGTTGCTCTGGGCCAGTCCCTTCCCCTCACTACCTCCCCCTTTGGGCCCTGCTGCCAGTGGAGTGAGTTGGGCAGGTTTCAGCAGATGAGTGGGGGTGAGGGGAGTCTCTTTGCTCCCCATGAGGGAGCTGCTGGGGATCCCAGCAGAGTGAGGAGCCCCCCAGGTCACATTCAAGGGCAGGCAGCGCATCATCCTCATTCTTCAGGACTGCGGGGACAGTCCGACAGCTCGGAGCTACTCAGGTCAGCTCCACCGCCCCCCAATTTCCTCCCCCTACTCCTCTCCCCTTGCTGTACGCACCTCTGCCATTTGCTCCTTCCTGCCCCAGGGCACCCGCCTGCCCACACATCCACAGGCATCTCTGACTTTGGCCTCCCTCTTCTTTCTGATTCATTCATTCTTTCATTCCTTCGTTTTATTAGATTCACTCTCACATTCCTTCTTTGTTCTTCGATGCACTCATTCGTTTACTCCTTTCTTCCTCCTTTCCACCGTATCCATTCGGTTTTTGGCTTAGTTCTTTCTTCCTTATTTCTTCATTCATTCTGCCTTTCTTTCCAATCCTTGATTCATTCGTTCATTCTCTCTGGTCTTTCTCATTCTTTCAATCTTTTTTTTCTTTCTGATTCTTCCTTTCCTCCACCTTGTTCCTTCCTGCTCGAGCCCTCTATCTCCCTCGTCTCCCTGAACCCCCCCCACGCGCCCTCTGTCTCATTCATCTCCCTGAACCCCTTGCTCGCGCCCTCTGTCTCACCTCCCTGAGCCCCCCCTCACGCCCGCTGTCTCCTTCATCTCCCTGAACCCCCCTGCTCACGCCCTGTGTCTCCCTCATCTCCCTGAACCCCCCTGCTCACGCCCTGTGTCTCCCTCATCTCCCTGAACCCCCCCACTCATGCCCTCTGTCTCCTTCATCTCCCTGAACCCCCCCTTGCACCCTCAGTCTCCTTCATCTCCCTGACCCCCCCAGCTCACACCCTCTGTCTCCCTCATCTCCCTGAACCCCCCCTCACGCCCACTGTCTCCTTCATCTCCCTGAACCCCCCTACTCATGCCCTCTGTCTCCTTCATCTTCCTGAGCCCCTCCCACTCACGCCCTCTGTCTCCCTCATCTCCCTGAACCCCCCCTCATGCCCACTGTCTCCTTCATCTCCCTGAACCCCCCAGCTCACGCCCTCTGTCTCCTTCATCTCCCTGATCCCCCCCACTCACACCCTCTGTCTCCCTCATCTCCCTGAACTCCCCCACTCACGCCCTCTGTCTCCTTCATCTCCCTGCACCCCCCTCGTGCCTTCTGTCTCCCTCATCTCCCAGAAACTCCTCCACCCCACTCGTGCCCTCTGTCTCCTTCATCTCCCTGAGCCCCCCCAGCTCGCACCCTCTGTCTCCCTCATCTCCGTGACCCCTCCGCTTGCACAGTCACACTGACCTTCACCTGCTTGTTCTATCTCACACTGACTCCCTGCTGACTGTCGCTCTCTCTCACACTGACCCCCCCCACTCAGGCTCGCTCTCTACCATACTGAACTCCTCACTCGTGCTCTAGCTCATTGATCCCCCCACTCTGCCTTGTGCTGGCTCAGCACTTTTGCCTCAGGCTGCTGCTGCCCACATCCTGGCCTGAAGGGGCAGACACACCTGGGGAATAGGCCAACATGAGCCATGAGAGGGATAGGAAGCAACGGAGATGCCTGTCCAACTCCGTTAGCCCTCATCTAGTGCTGAGATGCAGCTGCCTCTGGGGGCTGTTTATACACGGGTCTCTCACCTGGTGTTGAGATGCAGTCACCTCTGGGGCGGGATGTGGGGGCTGTTTATACAGGGATCTCCCACCAGGCATGGAGGTGCAGGAGCGTGTGTCCCAACCTCCCCTGAAGGATCAACACTCCCTCTTTGCTGATGGTTTGGGGATTACACAACATCCCAAAGTGACCTGAAAGTGTCACTAGGTGTCGCAGGGTGCCCCAAAGCTTGGGTGGGGAGTGGGGGGAGGGGCCAGTGCCCCCTGGTTCCCGGGCCTTGAGACTTGCCCCCAGGGTCTCAGGGAGAGGCGGGGGTGGGACAGAGGTGCAGTCTAATCTTTCCCTCCCTCGATTTGTTTGTCAAGTGCAGAGGGGCAACCTGAGAGGGCCTTGCCCTGCAGTCCCTAGCCCCAGTCCCAGCTTGTGACCCTTCAGTAACCTCCTTCCCCCCCCACCCCCGCACTCAGGAAAGGCCCATCAGAGGGTGGGCTGGCCCTTTTAGGGAGTGGGGCTTGGCTGATGAGCTGGAGGGAGGCGGCAGGCGGGTTAGCTAAGAGTGAAAGCTGGGGCCTGGAGAGCTGGGTAAGGGCTAGGCTTGCTGTGGGTGCTGTTCTGTGGGATCAAAGTGGGGCTGAAATCTGGAGGCTCTTGGGAGTGGGGGTAGATACCTGCGCTGGTTTACCAGACTCTACAATAATAAACCAGTGTCCAGTGCGTAGGAGAGACCCTACAATAACAAACCTAGTGACATTTCCCCGGCCCTGTGGCTGTGTGCGGGTATTCTGTGCTGGCTGGGGAGGGTGTCTCAGCCGCTACAGTGCAGTAATGGGGGTATCGGCAATTGGTGGGAGGGTCGTTAGTGCCTACTCCCTAATCCTGTGGTTCTGCTTTTCCAGTAGGGTCCATTCTGTACTCGGAAGGGGGGGAAGGGAGAGGAGCCAGTGAGGTGCAGCACACATCGAAAGGTCAGTGCAATCCACCGCCCCCAGAGAGACTGCTCCCTACGGGTCCCCCTCATGCTTCTCTGCAGTCAATTGTTCCACTCTCCTGAGGCTGAGATGCAGCCGTCTCAGGGGTGGTGTCTGGGCCCTGTTTATACAGAGACCCCTCTCCTAATGCAGCCACCTCTGGGGTGGGGCGCAGGGGCAGTTTATACAGGGATCCCTCTGCCGGCGCTGAGATGCAGCTGCCTCTGGGGTGGGACATGAGGGCTGTTTATACAGGGATCCCTCACCTGGTGCTGAGATGCAGCTGCCTCTGGGGTGGGACATGAGGGCTGTTTATACAGGGATCCCCCTGCCGGCGCTGAGATGCAGCTGCCTCTGGGGTGGGGCATGAGGGCTGTTTATACAGGGATCCCTCACCTGGTGCTGAGATGCAGTTGCCTCTGGGGTGGGGCACGCGGGCTAGTTAAAAGCAGTATTACAGGCTAGTTTAGTACAGGAACTGAATGGGGGAAACTTTTTGTATCTGATAGAAAGCGCAGGAGGGAATTTTAGGGAGGCAGATTTCTCTGGGCTGGGATTTAGCCAGGAAGCTAGGGGTTTGCAGCAGGACTCATGGGAAAAGTGCTAGAGGATATTTAATGACCCAGAACAGTCAGGTCCTTAGTTTATATCTCATGTGAAAGAAAGACCCTTCCCGCAGCACAGCGCCCCCTAGCACCATGCTGGGGTCAGCACTGACTGCAAGGGGAGAACACCCCTATTCAGCTACCTTCCCCACTCCCAGCTAGGGTGACCAGATGTCCCAATTTTATAGGGACAGTCCTGATTTTTGCGTCTTTTTCTTATATAGGCTCCTCTTACCCCCCACCCCCTGTCCCGATTTTTCACATTTGCTATCTGGTCACCCTACTCCCAGCACTAGGGCGCCTCCTAGCACTGCCTCCAAGAGCAGAATGCTCCCTAACAATTCTCCCCTTGATGTGAAGATGATAAATACCTAGTGTGCCCAACCCCAGAGGCAGCTGCATCTCAGCTCTGGGTGAGATATCCCTGTTCGTATGTCTCCTAGTGAAACAATTTATACCTTGATTGTTTAAGAGAAGGTAGGATTATTTAGTAGTTAGATTAGTGGTGACTGGGAGCCAGGATTCCTGGCTTCTATCCCTGGGTCTGGGAGGGGAGTGGGGCCTAGTGGTTGGGGGTGGGGGGGTGGGGATTGGGTTGAGTGTCAGGGATCCTGGGTTGTATCCCCAGCTCTTCCACTAACTTGCTGTGCACTTCCCCCCTCCATGCCCTTGTGCTGTTAACCTCTGCCATATCCAGGCCAGGGGCCTCTACTCCAGGCACCCAATGGAGTAGAGGCAGTTGTTCATTCAGGGATCCCTCACCCAGTGCTAAGATGCAGCTGGCTCTGGAGTGGGCCCTCTTTAAACAGGGATTTGTTGCCTGTCACTGAGATGTGGCTGGGTCTGGGGTGTAGTGTGGGGACTGTTTATATACAGGGATCCTCCAACCAGCTGACTCACCCCAACCCCCTGGTGGCTACATGCCAGAGCTGAGCATACTCTGGGTATTCTCTCCTTCCCGCTTCTTGCTTCCCCCTGCTCCGTTGCAGGGACCGTCTTAGTCTCGCTCCAGGGAGCACGAAGCACATGCTGATCCGTCTCTGTTCCATCTCCTTGGTCTTGCTGCCCGCAGTCACGTCTTTCTGGGCTGAGCATTGGAAGCTGTGTGATGAGCCCGGTACTGAGAGAGATACCCAGAACCAGGGATAAAACCCAGGAGTCCTGACTCCCAGCCCCCCTGCTCTCACCACTAGACCCCACTCCCCTCATAGAGCTGGGAATAGAACCCAGGATTCTTGGCTCCCAATCCCACCTCCCCTTAAGCCCCACTCCATTGGTTGGCAGGCTCTTTGTCCTCCACCTATTTGGACTGGTTTTCGGGGGGGTGTCCCTCTGGTGTAGTGTCTGGAAGAGGGTGTAATTCAGGGATCATGGTGACTCGGAGCCAGAGGCTGAGTCCTTCATTGTGGGGGGTAGTTTGGCGTGTGTGTGTGAGAGAGAGACACTGCATGCACATGTGTCACTGTGACTGTGTGACAGTGAGTGTGACTGTCACTATGTGAGTGTGATAGTGTGTTTGTATCTCAAGTTTGATAATGTGTGTGTATAAGCACGTGTGACTGTGCATGTGAGAGACTGTTTTCTTGCGTGTGAGAGCATCATGTAATTGTCTCCAATGTGAGAACATGTTTGTGTTTCTCTGCCTGTGGGTGTGATTGTGAGTGTATGCTTTTATCTCTAGTGTGACTGTGTGATTGTGGGTGTGACAGTCTGTGACTAGGACTGTCTTGATACATGTCTGTGGGATTGTCTCTCTGTGGGAGACTGTATACGTGGCTGATTGTGAGGTTTTGTGTGTGCATCGTTGTGTGATTGTGCATGCTGTGATTGTGCATGTGAGAATGTCTATATGATAGTGATTGTGTGTTTGTGGATTGCAGTTGTGTAGCTGTAGGTGGTTGTGATTGTGATTATGTGGCTGTGCGATTGTGGTTCCATAGCGGTGGGCATACTGCTCGGCGGCACCCCGTGCCAGTCCCTGCATTGCAATCAGCCTCTCCCAGCCTGTTTGGAGAGAGCCAATTCCCAGCCTCAATATTTAATTAGGACGTGAGCAATTAATACGTCCCGCCCGGGTGAGGGGAGGGGGGCTCCCGGGGATCGTTAACATTAATGATGCATTCAATACAAACGAGAGGCCATTAATATACAAAAGGCTCTGATTGATTTTAATCAGGAGGTTCTGGAAGGAAAATATTGTGGGCAGGCAGGGCTGACAGATGACACTGCCCTGCATGCAGCTGCCTCTGGGGTGGGGCGGGGGGCTGTTTATATAGGGAACCATGGCCCTGTCTATAGATGCAGCTGCTTCTGGAGCGGGTCATAGCAGCTCTGTATACAGAAATTGCTTACCCAGTGCTGAAATTCAGCCACTAATGCGAGAGGGCGCTGCACAGACCCCGACCCAGATCGGGACCCCCATCGCGCCGGGTGCTGCTCAGACATACAGTGGGAGCCGGTCCCAATCTGCTCAGACTGTGGATGTTTTATTCTCTCCCATTTCCAGATGAGGCCAGGAGAGGGGCAGTGCCATGTGGTTTCTCGGGCGCTTGCAGTCAGCCCCCCAGTTCTCAGTATGGGGTGCACCTTGTGGTCATTCGGTTCACGTAACACCCAGGTAGTGGGGAGCCAGCGATGACGGAAGTGGCGGCTCCTTGGTGTGTTGGGGAGGAGGTCTGTCTCCCCACCTCTTTCCATTTGTCCTGTTGTGTCATTCCCCAAGCTGTGAGCTGTGCCCCGGCCCCCCTCTGCTGCTGGCTCTCCCCTCTGGGGCGCAGGTTCTGGGTACCCCAAGGGTGTCCTCCTGTCTGTGTAGATTTGGTGTGCAGCTGGAATCAACCAGCATGGGGGAAAAGCAGAGGGGGGGCATCCTGTGGCAAAGTTATTGATAAGGCGTCTGGCTGGGCAAAATGTGTGGATCTCTGGGTAGGCTCAGAGTGTGTGTGTCTATGCACAGGGACATGCATGGGGTGTGTCCAGAGAGACTGTGTGTGTGTGTGTCTATGCACAGGGACGCGTGTGGGGTGTAACGTGTGTATGCGCTGTGGTGAGTATCTGTTGATGGGCTCAGCCCTGCAGGGCTCCAGCATCACCGTGTGACCATGACTCCTTGGGCATCTCAGTCTGGGGGAGGGATTAGCTATTTCCTGGCCATGGCAACAGCTGAGGGTTGGGGGGCATGCAGGGCCCTCCTAACCACACAGCCCAGTCACCCAAAGGCCCACAGGAAACTGCTGCTACAGTGGTGCATGCAAGTGATTGGGCTGTGCCCATGCACCTGGAGACAGTCAGGAGCCAACAGCCGCAGCCATGCAACCATAGGTGCTGGAACTAGGGGGGTCCTGCCACACCCCCTGGCTTGAAGTGGTTTCCATCATATCCAGAGTTTACAATTTGGTTCAATGGCTCTCAGCACCCCCACTATACAGATTGTTCCAGCACCCCTGCCTGCAACGGGCTCCTGGAGCTGCACTAGCACATTCAGGGCACAGCTGTAGCAGCACATGCAATTCCGATTGCACGACTGCATCCACCATCGCCTTCAACTGCACAGCTGCAACCGTACATGCAGCTGCACAACTGGTAGCTGCAACAGCACAGCTGCAGCCGGCCAGTCATGCAATGGCAACTGTGCACTGTGCTCACCCCACTGTGTCTTGGTGCAGCTGCAGCAACACACACACACTGCTGCAGAGGCGATCACATATGCAGGCTGGTAGACAAAACTATTTCCACACCAATATCAGGGCACATGCATGTGTTCACACACACAATGGAATGTGCCCAAATGCACAGTGTCTCACTCTTACAAATGCACACAATTGAGCATATGAAAATGCACAGTCGCTCACACATACACAGCTCAGCACGCACAAATGCACAATGCAAGTAATGTGCACCTACATGAGGCACACAGCAGACGGCACAGCACACACAAGAGCCGCTGTTGTGCGTGTGTGTAAGATATCTCCTGCAGACACTCACCTCATGCTTTATCTGAATTGCCGCACACTTGAAAACTCCCTCCCATCTGTCTCCTCCGTGCTGGGGATGGGGCGATATGGCTGGGGGAGCTGGAGTGCTGGCAGGGAGACACACGGCTCTGGGATTGCTAGCTGCTGTGATTGAAATTCTGCAATGCCAAGGAGGTGTGTAAAGCAGGAGCATGGAGCACATAACTGCACAGCATCACACACAACACATCACAAACACATGACACACTCACACCCTCCACACAACCCCCTCCATCCTACACAAATACACTCACCACATTGTATGCACATACGTCCCCCCAACAACTCAATCCGCGTACATGCTCAGCCCATCTTGTACAAATACACACTCATTCGGGCTCCCAACAGTGCATACAAACCACACGCCCCGGTGGCACATACAAACTGTACAGCCTAAAGCACAGAAAATGGTTGCGTGCAGAAAACAAGCCTACAGCCCTCGAACCACACCCGCGCCCCACATGCTGTCTAGCCTTGGGATGTCCATATATGCACAGCTTCACCATCAACCAAAACAGCCCTGTGAAAGAGACTCGCTGTTGTGTGTGCAAATAGAACAATGGCACAAGAATACATGAAACCATAGCACGCACACAGCTGCAGTGCCACTGTATGCAGCTGTTTACCAACAGGGAGCAGGGCAGGAGCGCTGGCTGTGTGGGGAGCTCCCGGCTGCTCTAGCCTTGGCTTCTCCTCGCAGGGGGCGCTGTAGGGACTAGGGCAGGAGCGCTGGCTGTGGGAGAAAGCCGATTTTGCTTGTGGAAGTGGGGTTATTTCCATCCTGTGCTGTTAATTTTGGGGAGGTTAATGGGGGGTTATGGGCACGTAAGGCAGGAATCTCTGTGGCACGGGGGGAGGGGGACACATGGTGCTTAGAGGCACCGCCCCTCGGTATTCTTCTCCCATGGTGGTGGTCGCTAAGCGATGCTGAGGAGATGATAATATCCCTGGATCAGGCCGCGGGCTGGTTGCCATGCCGACTGGACTCCAGGATGCTGGTGTGCTGGGTCCCTGGGGAGATGGGAGGGGCCGGGGATTAATTGTCCTGGTCTCTCCTGTTGAGGAGCTAATGTCTTAAGCTGTCTGTGTGCCAAGGGGGGCAAGGATGCTGTGCCACAATGTGACTGGGGGTGGGAATCCTGGCGCTAGCTCCTCGGGCGCAGATCCTGCCGGGATGGGAATCCTGCTGCTAGCACCCCGGGCGCGGATCCCACCGGGATGGGAATCCTGCTGCTAGCACCCGGGCGTGGATCCCACCGGGATGGGAATCCTGCTGCTAGCACCCCGGGCGCGGATCTCACCGGGGTGTGAATCCTGCTGCTAGCACCCTGGGCATGGATCCCGCTGGGCTAGGAATCCTGCTGCTAGCACCCCCAGGCACGGATCCCGCCGGGGTGGGAATCCTGCTGCTAGCACCCTGGGCATGGATCCCGCTGGGATGGGAATCCTGCTGCTAGCACCCCGGGCATGGATCCCGCCGGGCTAGGAATCCTGCTGCTAGCATCCCGGGCGCGGATCCCACCGGGATGGGAATCCTGCTGCTAGCACCCCAGGGCGTGGATCCTGCCGGGATGGGAATCCTGCTGCTAGCACCCCGGGATGTGGGGTTTTGTGTCTCTAACCAGCTCATGGGTCCAGTGTGGGGGGGGGTTGGGGTGTGTCTCATCTTTCTAGCTGGCTCTGGCGGTGCCGTGTGTGTGTGTGTGTGTGTGTGTGTGGAGTCATCTCTCTAGGTCTTTGGTGTGTCTGCTACAAAGTTGCACTGAAGGCAAAGGTTGACAGACTGAATTTAGTGCTTAGGGTTGTGGAGGCTTAACTCTGGCCTACGTGATCCGACTCCCTTCCAGTCTGGGGGGGAGATGTGTCCCTGCCCCCAGCTGAGACCACCTGATTTTTAGTGTGGCTGGAGGGGCAGATTTTGGAAGGGGGAGGTGCCACAAGGGTGTAGCCCAGCTGCAGGCAGCAGTCCGGGGAGGCTGATCACAGCCGCCATGACCCCTGCACTCTGCCTGCGGGGGAGTTGGTGCCAGTGCGGTGTTAGCTGGGCACCATGCGGCTCCTGGCAGCGAGCGATTGCTGTGGGATCCGGAGTAGGGAGCGGGAAATGCTGGGTGGCAGCGAAGTGTGCTGCCCGCTGGGCGGGGGGGGGGGCAGTGTAGGCACAGCATTCACACCCATACACCCTCCTCGTTGGACAGCCAGTGCGTGCTGCATGCTAAAGACCCGTCCAACTGCAGTTTCAGAGGGGACATCAGTGGGGGTGAGAGTGCTAACTGTGTGTGTGTGTGTGAATGCATGCACCAATGAAAAGGCAGGTGTGCATGAAGCATATTTGAGTGTGCATGCACACGAGGGAGAAAGTTGTGCACAAGTGCATTAGTGTGCACACAAATGAAGCACGAGCGTGTGTGTGTGTGCATACAAGGGAGTTTGGGCATACATGTGTGCAGAGTGTTTGGATGAATGTGAATGTGCACGAGTGTGCATAGAAGCAGGTATGTGACACTGCAAGTGAAAAGGCATGTTCATATGAGCGTGTGAAATCCAGCCCTGGCCCCAGTGCGGTCAGTGGGTGACTCTGGATTGACCCCGGGGAGCGGAGATCAGAATCCGGCTCTGGCCCCAGTGCGGGCAGGGGGTGACGTTGACTTTTCTTTCTGTTGTTAAGGGGCTCTTGTTTTCTCTTAGCGTTTTCTCTCCCGACAATAAAACCCCCCCACCCCTAACGAGCGGTGGTAACTTTATCACCGGGAGCGCGGCTCCCAGCGGTAAAGCGCTGCCTATACTGGCGCTTTTCAGCGCTAAAACTTTTGTCGCTCGGGGTTGTTTTTTCACACCCCTGAACGACTAAAGTTTTAGCGCTGAAAGTGGCAGTGTAGACACGGCTGTAAAGGCGCAGGTGTGGCTAGAAGACTATCATGGCAGGGGGTGGGGGGAGAGCAGCGAGAGCTTTAGGGGAATCTTCTAAAGCAGTGGTCCTCAATGTGGTGCCCGCGGGCGCCCTGGCGCCCTGCCGGGGCATTTATGTGTGCCCGCCTAGTGCCCAGCAGGGGAGAGAAGCCAGGGCCCCGCGCCTGCTGGGGACAGAATACTCTGGGGCTGCGGGTGCCGGTGTTCTCTGTCCTCGCGGCTTCTCTCCGGCTTCTCTCTAATCTCTGGATTCATATATTATGTAATATTAAATATGATGTTTTTCATATTATTTAATGTACAACTACAAAATAAGCCTTGAAAAATTATTGGCGCCCGCCACACTCTTCTGAAAACATGAATGTGCTACTGGCCACAAAAAGGTTGGGGACCACTGTTCTAAAGCAACTAGACACTCGAATTGAGCCCTGATGGGTGAAGGGGGATGGGCAGTGCCAGCCGGCAGGGCCCTGAGGCGTTGTGTAGGGCCCAGATGGCTGGCATGCCCATGGGCATGATGCATTGTGTCTGCTGCTCCAGATGGACCTAAGTATGTTTGTAGCAGCCCTGAGCATTGCTGGGATGGGGGGCATTCTAGAGGGCCACCCCCTCGCCCCTCCTCCTCTCAACAGCTGTGTCAGGCTCCATCACTCTGTTATTGGGGTGACCTGCCAGTCCCAGAATGGGGGTGGGTCACACTCCTTTGTCTCCCTCTGAGCTGAATGCAGCAACTTATCCTATTGCAGTTTGAAGTGGGAGCAGTGCAGGATTGCAGGCCCCTGCACCCCACCTGAGAGGTGGCTGCATGTCAGTGCTGGGCAAGGAATCCCTGTATAAACTGCCCCTTCGTCTCACCCCAGAGGTGGAGGCATCTCCCAGTGGGGGGCGCTGTAGGGAGCGGGGCAGGAGCACTTGCTGTGGGGGGAGCTCCTGTCTGTTCCAGCCTTGGCCTCTCCCAGCGAGGGGTGCTATGTGGAACAGAACTGGAGTCCCAATCTAGGGTGTTTGTTTGACCCAGAGGCTGGGTTCACACCCTGTTTCTGTCCCTAGTTGCTGGAGCCCCACTGGGGTGGAACTTGCAGGCACAGAGCCAGGAGATGGATGGGGGAGGGGGCAGGGTGGTATCTTCCACTCTTCCAGTTTGGGGTAAGAGCTCTCGACGTGGGGAAGGTGCTCTGGGCTCTGAAGCCATGTTGGGAGCCAGCCTGCTCCATCCCAGCTCCCCTCCAGCCCTCAGATCCCACAGCCCCTCGTCAATTCCAACAAGAGAAGACAGAGGAAAAAAAACTTGCTGATGGCCAGAGGGGATAAAGGAGGGAAATAATTTCATCCTTGTGCCTCCCCAGAAACAGCTGCCACATCAGCTGGGGGAGATGGCGTTCCCCTCCCATGTATACCCCGCTTCTCCTCGAACCCTGGGCCCGGGAAGGAGTTGGGAATGACAGGCGAGAGAGAGAAGCCCATTCTGGGTCGCTGGTTACATGCCAGCCCTGTTTGGAAATCTAGATAATGGATTTCTTGCCCAGTCACAGAGATGCAGCCAGCTCTAGGGTGAGATGCGGGGACTGTTTATACAGGGATCCCTCACCCAGCACCGTGTGCTTTATTAACCACACAAGGACACCATGACTGGAAGCAGGGAGCGAAGGAGAATCCCAAAGCCGACTTCAGGGGCAGAAGTTGGTGGGGAATGGTCCGAGCTGGCATTTGTCTGGGACAGAGCGAGGATTTCAAGGTGCCCTGACTATATGTGAGGGGCAGGGATGAGGGGAGTATGGTGAGTTCTGGGTGGTAGATGAGGACCGCAGTCACTACCGCTTTGCCTTGGGATGTTCCAGGGCTAGCTGGAGGAGGCAGGGATGTGGGGAGAGCATAATGGGAGTGGGGGAGAGTGTTTGTTTTCCTGCTGCAGGCACTGGGAAAGGAAAGAAAATAGCAAATTTGTTCCATTTAAAATGTTCTGCTCTCCATGCCTGCCTCGAGGTGCGAATGTTTCCCCAGGACTGGAGTCGATTTTCATTCTCTCTGCACAGGCACAAACATATTTGTACGATAAAAATGTCAGGTCGGAGTGGGGGAAATATTCTGGGTTTACTGCAGCCTTGCCGGCCTGCGGGAAGGCCATTCCAAGCTCACTGCCAGCCATAGGGGCACATCTGGTCCCGAGAGAAATCAGGATGAGTTGTCTCAATAGTTTGTGGGGCTCATTATTGTGATAGCAACTACAGGAGCCCATTGTGCCGGGCACCACACAGGCCCCTGTTGGGCCAGGGACTGCACAGACACACAGTGAGAAACAACCCCTGCCCTCAAGGGGAAACTGAGGCATCAAGAGGGGAATGAACTCTCCCAAGATCCCAATCTCCTCTTCCCTAAACCACAAATCTCCACTGCCCTCCCAGAGCTGGGACTAGAGCCCAGGAGTCCTGGCTCCCAGGCCAGATCTCTACCCACTGCACTGTGCTGCCTCTTAGCTGTAAGCTCAGAGCTACTGGCATGGTTTTGCTAAAGTTCCATGTTCGCACTGCAGTTAGTAGCTCTGTGTGTGTGTTTGTTTGGCTTCTATGCAATGTACTGTGTGCCCCCTGGTGCGTGCCCCCTGCTGCACCCAAGCTCTGAGTGCTGTCAGGACCTGTTGGATGGGGCAGCACCGCCTGGCCTGGCACCCTGCTTTGTCCGGGAACGGAGAGCCGAGCTGTGGGAGAGGAGCCGGCGGGCTGTGCTGCAGAAATGCACATTCAGCCAGCTCGCGCTGCACAGGACTGGGAGCTTGGGAGGGGTGTGTGTGTGTGTGGTCTGGATGTGTGCAGTGTGTGTGTGCTCTGTGTGGGTCTGTGCTTAGTGTGTGTATGTATGAATGTGTATGTGCTGTGGGTGTGTGTGCTTAGTGTGTGTGTGTAGCATGTACATGCACATGTGTCTGAGTGTGGGTGCATGTGTGCAGCATGAGTGTATTGTATGCTGTGCGTCAATACGTGTCTGTGGTGAGTGTGTGTCCTGTGTTTATGTGTGAGTCTGTGCTTAATGTGTGTGCAGTGTGTTCAGGTGCGAGTGCATGTGTGTCTGTAGTGAGTGTGCACATGGGGTGTGTTTCTGTGCATGTGGGGGTGTCTCTGCGCACACTCATCTGTGTGTGTTTGGGGGGGTACCTCTGGTGCTGAGTGTGACAGGATCATAGGCCCTCCCAGCCGTGCTTACAAAGGGGGTGAGTGTGGGGCCCTGCCCATCTCCGGGCAGAGGTCCCAGTGCGGCAGGGTGGGCACCATGCCCTCATTGCAGTGCTGAGTGACAGCCCTTCCCCTTGCATCTGTCCCCCACAGAGCTCTGCCCCCCAGCCCATGTGCCTCTAGCAAGGGCTGGGAGCCAGGACTCCTGGGTTCTATTCCAGCTGTGGGAGGGGCACGGGGTCTAGTGTGTGTCCCACAGCCCCTCACACTCTCAGACAAGGAGAGCTCCCACATGACTTGCATCTCAAGAAGCCAGTGACCCCCTGAACCCTGCTCCCCCTCCTTCCCCCTGCCCCCGTGTCCTATCGATTGTAGCCTGGCTATCGATCCTGCTGCCCCGAGGCTGGGAGCTCATGCTGGAGAAAAATAATGACAATTAAAATCTCTAATGATAATGCAGAGCCAGCACCCCCTCCATTTATCCCCATACAGAGCCTTCGTCTTCCTACAGGGAATCGACTGCAGGGGGCAACCCTGCTCCCTGGGGGGAATAGAATGTAGGAGCGACCCTGCCCTCCTCTGGGTTGTAGGGTGCGACCCTGGGAAGAGGCTGTAGGGGGAGACCTTGCCCCCGGGGTGGGGGGAAATAGGCTGTAGGCCACCGTCCAGGGAATAGATTGCAATTCCACCCCAGTTAACAACGCACAGAGTCTTTCGCCTGTAGGTCACCAGGTCAAATCCAGCCCCAGCTGGCCCTTCCCTCTCTGCCTGAGATGAGTTTGCTGGGTCTCCGGTGGGCTCAGCCCAAGCAAGGGAGACCAAGATGCCCTCACCCCCCTTCCACCTCCCAAGTGCTTTTGCCAGGTCATCATCCAGTTGGGAAGTGGAGGCTGCAGACTCTCCCGCCCGCGGGGTGTTAGAACATAGGATGCAATGGGGGTGGGGAGGGAGAGAGCACAGGGGTTGGGGGCTGAGCACAGGCAGGACAGCATCTTGCCACCTTCAGGCCCTAGTGGGAATCACTCTGGCTGCCTGGCTTGCCAGGTGGGTTTAAACTTTACGGGAAAGGAGTGATCGGACAGATAATGGGGGCTGGTGGGAGTCTGGGGCCAGAGCACAAGGCAGAGCAGGGAGTTATGGGAAAGGCTAAAGCTGTGGGGTTCACTGAGCCAGGGGAAACACCGTGTGGGATAAAACCTAATAATCCCTCTCGATACACTCCTGTCTGCCCTGCCTCTCCCCCATATAGCTGATTGAATAGGGAAACTGAGGCACGGAGCAGGGTAAGTGACTGCCTCAAGATCACATAGTGAGTGAATGGCCAACCTGGGGATAGAAGCCAGGAGTCCTGACTCCCAGTCTCCCTCCTGCACTGTAACCCACTAGATCTCACTCCCCCACCAGAGCTGGGGTTAGAACCCAGGAGTCTTGACTCCCAGCTCCCCTGCTCTAACCCACTAGACCCCACTCTTAACTTGATTCTTAGCAGAGGAGTGATTGTTTCAGACGTTGTATCAGCCTATTAGCTCAGCGTCTCTGCACATGCAGGCAGGTGTTACTGTGTCCCTTGCACTTGGGCGGCTCTCCCCTCTCGCAGCAATTGGCTCAGGCTCTCTGCACACTCAGGCAGGTGTTGCTGCATTGGTCAGTTACTCTTGTTTCTGTGGTTATTGCAGTGACCACAAAGACTAGAAACATTATGTTAACGCAGGTTCTGGCTCTGGGGCAGTGGAACTGGGGTCATGGGGCTCTGGGGCTCTGGGGAGTGGTTCTGGGGTCGTGGAAGTGGCAGGACAGGGGGGAGGAAGTGGCAGTGCTGAAAGAGGTGGGCATGGGGGATGTTCTTAGCTTTGGCTGACTTCTTTGGAAAGCAGCCTTGCCAGCAGCTGCACACTTCAGCTTGGAGCAGGGCATGGCCCTGGGCAGAGACCACGACCCTCAAGGTTCTTAATGCCAGTGGGTGGGTGCTGTGCTAATGGGGACGGGGTATGGTGGGGATTGGCAGGCTCTGATGGCTGTTGTCAAATGCAGGCTCCCTTGACTGGTTGGGGGATGCTCCAGCAGGAGGCGCTGTGCTGCCTGGGCTAATAGGGACTCTAGTCTCAGTGTAAGCTCCCTGCTGAGGTTCCCCTGACGCATCCCCGCACAGAGTGTGTGAGCCTGCTGCGGGGGGAGGCGGGAGCATGTGAGCACTCAAGCCCTCGCTCTGTGCTGGGGGCCGCCTTGGCCTGCTCCCTGCCCCCACCCTGCCCCTCACGTCTCCAGAGGGCCCCTTCTGCAGCTTGGGAGACAAACCCCTTTCGGCCTGCAGCCCTGCTCAGACGGGGACCCACCATGTACAATGCAGTGCGATGGCTGCTGTCTGACAGACCTCTCCCCGACCCCCTCCCTTCCCCCCCATGCCCCCTGTGGCCACAGCCAGAACCCCCTCCCATATCCCACCCTGCAGCCCCAGCCGAACCTCCTCCCCTCCACCAATGCCCCCCTAGTGGCCCCATACAGAATCCCCTTCCCTCCCCCATATCCAACCCTGTGGCCCCAGCCAGAACCCCCTCCCCTCCCGCCATGCCCCGCACAGCCTGACCAGAACCACCTTCTCTCCCCTCCCCCACCATACCGTGCCCTGTGGCCGCAGCCAGAACCCTCTCCCATATCCCACCCTGCAGCCCCAGCCAGAACCCTGTCCCCTCCCCCATGCCATCCTAGTGGCCCCAGCCATACCCTCTCCTCTCCTCTCCCCCCATACCCTGCCCTTTGGCCCCAGCCAGAACCCTCTCCCCTCCCCCATACCCCGCCCTGTGGCCCCAGCCAGAACCCTCTCCCCTCCCCCATACCCTGCCCTGTGGCTCCAGCCAGAACCCTCTCCCCTCCACATCCTTTCCCCCCACATCCCTGCAGCCAGTGCCCTCCCCCGTACATGCCTCTATCTATGAATACATGCCTCCACTCTCCCGTACACATTTCTCTATTCATCCATCCCTTCAAGTCTTGTCTCTTTCTTTCCCTTCCTGTTTCATTCCCCCTTTTCCCCCCTTCCAGGCTGTCCCTTGGGGTCACCCTTTCTAAGCTCTTCTCTCCCAATCACTCCTCTCCCTCGCACTCCAGGTCTGGCTCGGAGCCCCCCATGGGCAGCTGCTCCATATGGGGTGCGAGCAGATGGGACTAAGAGGGATGGATCCAGTCCAAGGTCATGGAGCTTCACCAGAGAAAAGTGCTTACGGAGGGGCCGAGAGGCGGGCAGGGGGATTGTGTGGGAGCCAGGCAGCGTGCCCCTGGGGTTAGCAAGGAATTAATTGCTCCCCCAGCTTGGCCCTGCTGAGGTGATTTATATCCTGCCAACACAGAGCCCTGAAGAAGCAATTTAGGAGCCTGGCTGCTGTGAGGGAGGCCAAGGGGTCAAGTTGACTGGCTACTTAGCACTCCCTGTGCAGCGTGGGAGCAGGCTGGGACAGCCATGCCCCCCAGAGGGCGCTGTGCTGCAGGGAGCAGGCAGGAGCCTAGTAGGGGGCGCTCTCCCCTCTCAGGCCATGCTGACCCCAGTGCCCCAGCATGATGCTAGGGGGCACTGTGCTGCGGTAAGCTCTGGTTTTCCAATGCGACATAGAGCCAACGTGAACCCTTGTGTTCATTAAATCCTCAGGCATTGAACCTGGTGTCTTGGCAAAATCCCAGATGGGTGAGTCCATTCTGTCTTGCCGCAAAATCTGTTGTTTGAATTTGATACGGGATTTTCCTTCACTGCGTGTCCACAGAAGTCAGGCTGTGTTGCTGTGTGGGAGTTAAACAATGCAGCATCCCACCCCAGAAGTGGCTGCATCTCAGTGCCCGGCGAGAGATCCCTGTGTGAACAGCCCCCACTTCCCATCCAAAAATGTCTCCCATCCCAACCTTACTGCTCTTCTGAATACACATCTCTCAAAGTCACCCTCCTCAGCTGTCAGATTGTCACATGAAAGTTTAACCCTAGTTCCTGTGGACACCGGTACCAGGAGCCTGCTGGCAGGCTGAGGTGGATCTGTGGCTGGGTATGGTTTTTAACCCCTTCTTGGAGTGAAAGAATAATTTGTTTCATTTAGATTTTATAACCTTTGCCATAAAGAGAGGGAGAAAACGGAAAAGCCAGGCCGACAGTGCAGAGTCCAGGTGCTCTTAGGAACAGAGTTATAGAGGTGCTGTGTGTGACACAGGCCTAGGGGGTCAGTGGAGTGTGTGTGCTTGGGGGACATGCTGTGGTGGTGTTAGACTGATCTGAGATGCACCTTCTTCTGGGGTGATGCGGTTGCAAGCAGAGGGAGAGTTTGTTTTGGGCCTAGGGCTGTGTCTGAAGTGCAGAGGAGAGGGGTAGGGAGGCAGTGTGGCCTAGTGGGCACTGGTCTCGTACTCCACTGACCTGGGTTCCATTCCTAGTGCAGCCACTGGCTGCTGGATGACCTTGGGCAGATCACATCCTTGCTCTGTGCCTCAGTTTACCCCTCTGTAAAGTGAAGTTAATGATGCTGACCTGCTCTGTAAAGTACTTTGAAATCTACTGACGAAAATCCCTAGATCAGAGCTACGTATTAGTATTGTTTTACACTGAGTTAGGTATGTGATGTGAAATCCTAGGGGAGACAAGGCACTGGAGTTTTCATTGTGATGTTCAGGGTCAATCCTGGTGTGCTGCAGTGTGTGGAGTGGGGGGACGCTCTCCCCTAGCAGTCAGTGCTGACCCCAGTGCAGCACCAGGGGACGTTGTGCTGCAGTCTGTGGAGTGGGAGGCTCACTGGGGGGTGCTGTCCCTAGGTCAACCAGTGACACTGATGTAAAAATGCCCCGCAGTTTTGCCCAAGACTCTCTAAGCGGAGTCACTCCTAAGTGCGACGTTACTCCTGGCGAGCCAGGTGTTGGTGCTTGGGCTGAGCTGCCTGGCTGTGGGCCGATTTCATGGCGCAAAAAGCTGGCTCTTCAGGAAATTGTGTTTTCCCGAGCAGGGGATTGTTAGGGAACCAGCCCCCCTGGCCTCCCCCCGTCCCCGTGTCCTGACGGGCTCTGATTGCTGCCGCGAACGGCTGGCGCTGACTCTAACACGATGATTGCGGGGGCTGGGCACAGGCGAGACAGGCAAATTTGTTTCCTCAGCATCACCAGATGGCAAGTTAATTGTCAGGTGCCAGCAGCGGAGGGGCACTCCCCTCACCGGCGGCGCTGAGCTGGAGAGTGGGGGTGTCCCTGCTGCCAGGGCGATAGCTGCTTGGGGAATGGGAGATGGGGAGTGAGAGCACACTCAGACAGACAGACAGACACATGCACACGTACAGTGACACCACTGATTGAATTACAGACCCTAGGCCCCCTTACTACCTTTAGGGGCTACCTTGCTTCTGCCTGAGGGTCCCTGTACTTCTCACTACTGTTTAAATTCAAGCAGGCCCCTTGACAGGCAGGGCCTCCCTCTTTTCTTCCCCATGCTTTGAGCACTGAGAGAGACATGTGCACAGACACACACAAAGGGCTTTAGCGTAGAGCAGCCTAGGGCTTGGCAAGGGGGCCAGGCCTTCTGGGTTCTGTACCTGGCTCTGGGATGGGAGTGGGGTCTAGCACAGGGGAGGGGGACTGGGAGCCAGGACTCTTGGGTTCCATCCTTAGCTCTGGCAGGGGAGTGAGGGCTGCTGGATTACAGCAGGGGCAGGCTGGGAGTCTATTTTCAGCTATGCCACTGACTTGAGTGAGTCACTTTTCTTCCCTCATTGCCTCAGTTTCCCCACCCACCCTTTGTCTATTTAGACTGTGAGCTCTTTGTGATATGGATTGTCTCTCTCTGTAGGTCTGTGCAGTGCCCAGCAAAAAGGGGCCCCCAATTTCGTTTGGGGGATCTGTGCAGCACCTGGCACGATGGGGCCCCGATTACAGTTGAGTCCTCTGGGCTCTACAAATGAATAATAATGTAGACACAAAATGATGATGATATTTACACACCCCTCGTGCACATGCCCTCTTCTCGCACGCTCTCATCCCGCCTCGTGCACACACACTACTCGTGCATCTGCCCCCTTCTCGCACTCTCTCATCCCGCCTTGTGCACACACACTCTGTGTGCTCCTGCTCCCTTCTTACATGTTCTCTAAACCTTGAGTGCACACACCCTCTGTGCACCTGACCCTCTCACTGTGCCACTTTCTATCTGTGCAGGGAAGGAGGAATACGTGGCAACCTTCAAGGGCAACGAGTTCTTCTGCTACGACCTGTCCCACAACCCGATCCAGAGCAGCACTGATGAGATCACACTGTCCTTCCGCACCCTGCAGCGTAATGGCCTCATGCTGCACACGGGGAAGTCGGCCGACTACGTCAACCTGTCGCTCAAGAGCGGGGCCGTGTGGCTAGTCATCAACCTGGGGTCGGGCGCCTTTGAGGCGCTGGTGGAGCCCGTCAACGGCAAGTTCAATGACAACAACTGGCATGACATCCGGGTGACCCGGAACCTGCGCCAGGTATGCACCAGCGCCAGCTGGGACCCGCGTGGCTGGTTGGGACAGGGGGGCTTGCACTAGTGATCCTCCCTGGGCAGCGTTGTCTGTGGTGCGCCCCTGCCCCATGGCATTGCTGGGGGGATGTACCCCAGTGATGTCCCCCCAGGGCAGCATTGTCTGTGGTGCGCCCCTGCCCCATGGCATTGCTGGGGGGAGGTGCCCCAGTGATGTCCCCCCCCCAGGGCAGCAATGTCTATGGTGCGCCCCTGCCCCATGGCATTGCTGGGGGGAGGTGCCCCAGTGATGTCCCCCCCCCCAGGGCAGCAATGTCTGTGGTGCCCCCCTGCCCCATGGCATTGCTGGGGGGACATGCCCCAGTGATGCCCTCTCTGGACAGCATTGCTGGGATGGGAATTTCCAGCCAGCCAGAACGCCCTCCCCCAAATATTTCATGGTGCCAAGGGTGGGTGCGGGTGCATGGGCCATGGTGCCAGTGGGCAGGGGGTAAATGGGCTGGGAGCTGGGCTTGGTTCTTGTTTACTTCTTTGGTCCCCGGCAGTCCAGATGCCAGCAAGAGGATGTGTCTGAAACAAATTCACCTAGGGTTCCCTCAGCCCCCCCAATTTCCCCCCATCCCTTCTCCAAAAGTGGAGCATTGCCTCCTAAAGTATAACCCCCCCCCCCCCCNCCCCCCCCCCGAGACGAGCTAGCGTGGAGAGGGCCACAATGAGCTAGTGACACATCCACAAGGTGCCTTAAATTCCATGCACTCAGCTCAGGGCACTGCCCCATTGCCCCCTGGGGGTCCTGAGCCTCCCGCAATGAAGACAAAGGGCCGGGTGTCGCAGTTAGCCACCACAGCTAATAGGAAGACTGTTCTGTGGCTGATTTGGGGAATGGGACATGGGGTCTTTCCCCTCTAGGCGGTGTTGACTCCGATCCAGCCCCAGGGAGGAAGGACTGGCTGGCTTGGGAGGGAGGGCAGGGAATGGTATATGGGCCTCCCCCAGAGCTGGGGAAAGAACCCAGGAGTCCTGATTCCAAGTTACCCCGCTCTAAACCAGTAGACATCACTCCCCTCCGGGAGCCAGGCAGAGAGCCCAGGACTCCTGACTCCCAGCCCAGGCAGAGACGGATATGGGCTGCGCTCTACTGATGGATCCCCCTATGCCGGGCTGGCCAGGTGTGTCCTGGGTGTGGGTGCTGTTCCCCCACCCGTGGGTCAGATCCCCCCTCTGTGGCGGGTGCGGGTGAGAGGAATTGTTGCCTGTGGGCATTGTGGCCCATGCGCTCTGCATAAAGCCACCTGTTGCACTGATCAGAGCTGGCAGCTCCCAGCATCTTTGGATATCTGGACCTGCATGATGCTGCAGCGCAGGAGCCAAGGTAAAATGGATGGGCGCCCTCCAGCCCCCTGCCTCTCAGGGCTCGGCATGCCCCCCGCCCCAGCCACTCGTCCCACTGCTAAACACCCACTGATCTCCCAGCAGTCTCATGGAAGGGACTCCTGGGTTCCATCCCAGCTCTGGGAGGGGGCTGGGGTCTAGTGGTTAGAATGGAGGGGGACAGGGGCTGGGAGCCAGGACCCTGGGGGATTTGGGTAATGGACAGAGCATTGCGTTGGGGAGGTGGTTATGCACCACGATATCCCCTGGCTTAGATACACCCCACTCCTCTCCATGGTGTCTGGACTGCAGGACCCCTTCCACCCCACGGGACAGAGACCCCTGGGTGTGACCGACCAACTGGCTAGGCTGTTCTTATTACTTTGTGACTGTTTGGGGGGAGCCTCATTCTTAGGCACTGTCTGGTGACTCATAGGGGGTTCCGGGGGCAGGGACAGGCTGCATTGAGGCCTGGGGGGTTGGGGGTGAGGATGAAGTGGAGGAGGTTGGGGGGTGGAGGGAGTTGCAGGAGGAATTGGGTAGGCAAAGAGGGAGGGCTTTGGGCAGTGGGAGGAGGAGCTGGGGTGAAGTGGAAGCTCAGGGAGGTAGAGGAGTTGAGGTGTGGGTTGTAGGTGTGTATTGGGCAGGTAGGGAGAGTTGGTGTGAGGGGAGGTGTGTGGGGTTGGTGTGTACTGGGGGGAGGTGGGGGAGGTTGGATGGGGGTGAGGGGGAGGTGTGGGGCTGGTGTGTACTGGGGGGAAGTTGGGGAGGTTGGATGGGGGTGAGGGGGAGGTGTGGGGCCGGTATGTACTTGGGGGAGGTGGGGGAGGTTGGGTGGGGGCGCGGGGGAGGTGTGTGGGGTTTGTGTATACTGGGGAGGTGGAGGAAGTAGAGGAGGTTGGATGTGGGTGAGGGGGAGGTGGGTGTGGCTGGTGTGTCGTGGAGGAGATAGAGGAGGTTGGATGCGGGTGAGGGGGAGGTGGATGTGGCTGGTATGTACTGGGGGAGGTATAAGAGGTTGGGTGGGGGTGTAGCAGACATGGGGAAGATGGTGGGGGTGTAGAAGAGGTTGGGTGGGAGTCCAGGGAGTGGGTGCATGGGGTGCATCTGGCTCACCCCTCCCCCTCCCCGCCTGCAGACTGAGGCTCCCCCTCCATACTGGCTTCTCCTTCTAACCTGGTTTCTGATTCTTTCCCTTTTTTGGACTAAAGTTAATTAAGAAAAATAATTAACAAAAAGCAGGACAAATTTTTAACAGTCTCAGGAACTGGAGTGGGGGAGCTGGTTCCTCTCCCCCGCCAACTTGCCCCCAGCACTCCCCCAATAATACACTCCTCCCCACACAACATACAAGATAAAATCTGGACTCCCCTGGCTGGGGATACAGCCCACTCCCCCACTCTCTGCTGACCCCAGAGCCAGCCACTTAGGATCTACTAATCCTGCTAACACAGGCCTTGCTTTTCCTCCTTCCCCCTCCCCACCCTTCACCCCCCAAACCCCCCACCTCGTTAGAAATTACGTTGACAACTTTTTTGTGTGTGTGTTACTAACACGCTTCTTGAAAGACTCCAGCTCTCAACCAGAGACGCCAGAACTAACCCTCCTTGTCTCATCCAATGGAATGTCGGTCATTTCTTTTCAAGTCTTTAATTTAAATAGTCTCTTTTCCTTTCTTTTATTCTTACTAACCAAGATCTCTCTCTCTCTATAATACTTTATGGTTGGGAGGGGGAGGAGTTTGGTCGGGGGTGGGTGGGTGGGAGCGGGATGTGCAAGGGGAAGGTGGGTGGAGTCTTTTTTTTTTTTTTTAAACCTGATCGCCCTTCTTGCGATGGGAAAATTGATTTTTTCCCTCTTTTATCTCTCTTGATTTTCATGGTTGGTCATTTTTTTCCTTTTCTTTTCTGTTTTTTTTATTATTCCCCCTTTCCCTCATTTATTTTATTTTTTTAATACATATAGCACGCAGGAATTGGACACGCTATGGTAAACAAACTGCATTACCTGGTAGATATCACTCTAATTGTCTAATCGTTTGGTTTGCCGTGGGTTTTATCTTTTCCCTTCCCTCCTTTTTGTTTTTACTTAATTAATTGGGCTTTTAATTATCATTATTTTAATTTCTTAATTTTTTCTTTAAGTACTACACAAGAAAGTGAAATGTAATTTTCAAAACTTAAAGGTTGAAATAAACTACTCAAACACACATAAAATTAACAACTAAATAATCAAACTGTGATAAGTCTAAAATCAAGAACTGGAAACAAACTGGTCAGCCACTCTGGAGTCAGTGCAGAATCAACCCTGCTGCCAGAGCAGAGTTGGCATAAAATGAAAAGAATCAAATACTCACCGTACAATCAAACTTAGGTGGGTGTAGATTGAAAACCAACCAATCGACCAAACCAAGATTGGTATAAAATTGACATGAACCAAAAATCAATGTCAGTATAAAATTGACGATAACCAATACCCCAGGTTGGTATAAGATTAAAACCAACCTACCAAATGAGGTATTAAAAAAAATCCATTGTTTTTGAACCACTCAAGCTTGTAATTAAAATTTTTTTAACCAAAAACATTTTTTAAAAGTCTTTTTCTTTCTTTTCCAAAAGCAACATTTTTAAATTTGTTTATATTTTTATTTATTTTTGGTGGGGAAATTTTTTTTTTCTTTTCTAAAAGCAAAATTTTTTTAACTTTATTGGATTTTTTTTCCCAAAAAATAAATGAAAAAAAATTAAAAATATATTATTTCTTTATTTTTACTCTTTTGGTTTTACATTTTTTTATTCCTTTTACCTCCCCTCCCTCAAAAACAACAACAACAACAAAAAATCCATGGAAAACACCATCCCATGAAGCAACTTCTGTGCGCGTCACATCTGCTCCATGGCGGCGAACCCGCCAGGGATTGTGGGAAATGGGCTAATGGCAGCCAGTGGGGTCAGGACCCGAGGTTGATTGGGGGGTGGGAGCAAGGGGGCAATGAAAGATGGACCATTAATTTGGATGTTTTGGAGGCGCAAGCCACATTTCCCCCTCACCTCGCCCCTCTGCACTATGCATCTGGGGTAGTTCCATGGGGTTATCCGCTCACACCTTCTCCAAAGCTGAATCTCTCCATCACTCTCAGAGGGCTTTGGACCAGGCCTATAAGGGATGTCCCCCCAGCTCCATTGGGAATCCCACCCCAAGGGTGTGGCTGGCTGCAGGCTGGCCTGTTAACCCCACTGGATGTCCTGGCTGTCATCCCCACTTCCGCCACGGGTGGCGCCACTGGCCCTCCATATCGCATGGCATGCTGGGACTGACTGGGGCATGCTGCTCTTGTGTCCGGTTTTTATTTTGAGAGCGACTCTCTGGGGCTGAACTAACACTGTGTCTGACACCATCCTTCCCACCCTCCTCCCTTCCCCTTCCCTGCTGTCCCCCACCCCACTCCTCCCACAGCTCTGACTGACTGCCAGTGCCTTTCTAACAGGAGCACCATAGTCTGGGCCAGTTCATGAAGGATGTGGGGCCAGGGGGTAGGGACCATAGCTCCAGCCTGTGTGTGATTTGGGAGTGGGCGGGGCGGGGGTGGGGGGAGTGAGCACATGGGGCATGTGCATTGGGGGTGCTGTGGAGTGTGTAGGGCGTGTGCACTGGAGGGCTGTGAGCCTGTAGAATATGTACACTGGGGCAGGGGACAGTAAGCCGCTGAATAAAACAGTAACACGTGTACGATGGAAGCCAGGCATTCAGTTGCCAAACGAGGAGGCACTGCTGCATCCCCAGCATCCCTTGTTCCAGTGCCCTGCCCGGGGGGAGGGGGTGCATTGGCAGGGTGAGCTTGTAGGGAATGTGGAAGGAGGCATATGAGTGTGAAGGGTGTGTGCATGGGGGTGCAAGTGTGCAATGATGTGAGCATCAGGGTGAAGGAGTGTAGGGCATGTGCATGGAGGCATATGAGTGTGTAGGGTGAGTGCGTGGAGGGGTATGTGTGTGAGGGTTTGTAGGAAACATGAAGTGAGGGTATGAGTATGTGAATGTATAGATCTGTGCAGCTCTGCCATGCTGTGCCCCAGAGGTGGCTGCATGCAGTATCACCGGGTTCTCAGTGTTAAGGTCCCAGGTGATGCCATGGAGTGTGTGTGTGGGCACGTGGGGAGGTTCACAATTGACACTGGTCTGTGAGTATTACACATCACTCCCCACTGGTCTGGGGGGCTGAGACAGCTACCAGGGTGCATGATTCCCTGGGATGGTGCCAGCCACTTATAACCAGCCCATTCCCCTCCATCAGTGCAAGGGTAGCTTTCCCTTCTGATCTCACCAGCCAGGAGAGTGTCCTAGGACTCCGTGTGTGAGCAGCAGCCTGCAACAGTCCTTGCCACATGAGTATCTCGGGGTGGGGAGGGGACCTGCGAGTTGGGAGACACAACCCCTCCCCATGCATAAGTGGGTGAGGGATGATGGTGATCCACTAGTGTGATGTGTGTGAATCAAACATATCACATTGCTGTCAGTGCACAGGGATGAGTGTGATTGTTCAGCAGACTTGTGGCCTCTTGTGCTTGTGCACACACAGGGGGACAGTTTCACATGGGTCCTCTGGGGGTGGGTGATGGTGTAATGGATGTGTTGCCCCTGCTTGGGGATGTGTGTGCAAGCTGATTGTGGACTTAGGCATGATCGTGTACTGACATTGCCCCTGAGCGTGCAACACTGATTGTGGAATATAACACACAGTTCCTTTAGTATGTATACATGTGTGTGCAACCAACACTCTTCCGCTCTGTGTTTGTGCAACTCACACATTGCTGCTGAGTGTGTGTTTCTGTGCATAGGTGTGCAATTGTACAATGAAAACCTTGCTCCTTTCTGCTTTTTTGTGATTGTGCAACATACACACTCCCCCTGGGTGTGCAGGTGTGCAGCAGCGACATCCGACTCCCTTGAGTAGGCATTTTGCCCATTATTGAAAAGCCAGCACCCAAAAGGTATGCCCAGAATTTTAGGGTTCCTATAGGCAATGTGATGGGAGGAAGGGGAAAGCGCGCTGGTGTGTATGGGGGGTAATAGCTTTGGGGTATGTGTAGGTGGAATAGCTCTGGTGTGTGTATGCAGGTGTGGAGTAATAGCTCTGGTGCCTGTGTGTGTATGTGTGTGTGTGTGTGCGTGCATAGGTGGAATATCTTGGGTGTGTGTATGCAGGTGTGTGCGGTAATAGCGCTGGTGCCGGTGTGTGTGTGTGTGCAGGTGGAATAGCTTTGGTGCATGTGTGTGTGGAAGGGGTGCATGCTGGTGTGGGGAGGAATACTATCGGGTGTGTGGGTGTATGTGTGGAGTAGATCTGGTGTGTGTGTGTGGGACAATAGCTCTAGACACGTACATGTGGGGGGGGCTATAACTCTCGGGGCAATAGCTCAGGTGTGTGTGTTGGGCAATAGCTGTGGTGCGTGTATGTGGAGAATAGCTCTGGTGTGTGTGTGTGTGTGTGTGAATAGCTCTGATGCATGGGGGCGGGGGGCACCTGGGAATAGCTCTGATGTGTATGTGGAGAGGGCAATCACTCTGGTGTGGGTGGGGGGTGGGAATAGCTCTGTGTCAGGGACTGGGAGTCAGAGCCAGAGTCAGGATCAGGGCTGGAGCAGACTGGAGCTGGACAGGAACTAGGCAGGAGTAGGTCTGGAGCAAGGGTGGAATGAGGCCGGAGCATGGCTGGAGTAAAGCTGGGAACAATTCATGCACAGTCCAGCAACCTGCTGCTGCTGACATTAAATGAAGATCTCTTGGCTCTTTTCAGCCAATCAGGTGGGCCGGCCAGTCAGGCCCAGCTGGGCTCATTAACCTGCCTGAAAGCTGAACTGGCCAGCCCTCAGGCTTAGCTGAGGGAACGTAAGCCCACAGTTCCTGACATACCGACCCCTTTCAAGGGTGCCTTCTAGGGGCCCTCAGCCCATGCTACTTGGGACGGGCCTGATGAAAGTCTTGTAGTAACTGTGGTGCATGAACTTTCTCTCCGGTTCCCATGACTGGTCATCAGGACCGTAGCCCTCCCATTTCATTAAGTAATGAAGCTTGCCGTATATGTCAATAATTTGTTGGACAAGGTATTTTTCTTGCCCAGGGACTGCAATGGGTAGCGATGACAGATTGTATTGACCTGGGAAGGGGTCCACAAGAGGGAGCTATGGAACATAGGATGGGTCTTCATTGACTCTGGTAATAGAAACATGAATATCACTGGGTTGATCTGCTTGAGAATCTTGAATGGGCCTAGCTATTGATGATAGCTGGGTTGATCTGAGACTTCAAGTTGATAGCCAGACTTTGTCCCCAGTGCTAAAGTGAGGTGTGGCATGGTAGCCCTGATCAGCATAACAATTGTAGGTTTCCTTGGAGGCTTCCAGATGTTCTGTAAGTTCTTGTTGCATGTGATTCAGATATGTGACTGGTCTGCCGCTGCAGGAACTGGGGAGTTTGTGGGCAATGCTGGGTGAAAGCAGAGATAAAAGCCGTAACTTTTGTGGAATGAGCTCTATTGGGTGGAGGCATGGATTAAATTGTTATAGGTGAACTTGGCTTATGACAGGAGGGAGACCCAATTATCCTGGTGATAATTTAAGAACCACTGGAGGTATTGCTCTATGATCTGGTTTATCTGTTCTGTCTGTCCATTGGCCTGAGGTAAAGAGCAATATATGCAGGAGTTTTAAAAGCCTTTGCCAGAAATGGGAAACAGATTGTGGGTCTCTGTCTGACACAGTGCCAGTCAGCAGTCCCGGGAGCCGGAAGACATGCTTTAGAAAGAGGCGGGCTGTTTGCAGGATTGTAGGGAATGTGTGAGAAGGGACAAAGTGGGCCATTTTAGTTAAGAAGTCAACTGCACCTAGCACCACTGAACAATCACGGGAGCAAGGTAATTCTACAATGAAGGCCAGGGACTTGGTGGACCAGGACTAAGATGGGGTGGGCAAGGCCTGGAGGAGACCAAGTTGTAGGAATTAACATATTTCATGGTATACTAGTCCGTACCAGTGCATACATGGCCACCATGAAGTTCCATGAAACTAAGTTTTAGTTCCACCAAAGGGACCAGCGAGCGGTGAGTCATGACATGATTTCAGAACTTCGAGCATAGGCTGACCACCTGGGACATAAATGCATAGTTCCATAGATAGACCATCAGGTGATATAATACACCTGAGGAACTTGATCGTACTGTGATCAAATTCACATTTCTCCAATTTAACAATGAGATAATTCTGGCAAACCCTTTCCAAAACTCAAAATACACGTTGGTCATGAAGGGCTTGATTCTCAGAAAAAACAAGAATATTGTTGAGGTAAAGAGCGATGAATTGGTCCAACAGGTCTCTGAAAGTGTCATGGATAAAATGTTGGAGCACTGCACAGCCTGAAGGCCATTAGTAAGTATTCCAAGTGCCCCTATCAGGTATGGAATGGAAGGCAGTCTTCCACTCATCCCCTTCCCAGATACGGATCAGGAGGGTTAATCCCTTTTCCAGATTCTTTTGTAGATACTCTTGGAGCATCCACAGCTCAGGAACTGAGAGGGAGTAAATATATCCAAAAGGGATGTCGGCCCCTGGCTGGAGGCCAATGGGACAGTCATAGTGACTGTGAGGCAGGAAGATTTCAGCCTTCCTCTTGTCAAAGAATTCTGCAAGGTCACAGTATTTCATCAGTATTGTCGAGGCAGGTGTTGACTGAGAGTCTATTGGACTCAGCCTTTCTGTCCCAGGGTAACCAAAAGGTCAGGGTTTCCTTGGGGTTATACTACAAATTAGCCTCCAACTTGAGACCCGGTTCAGGGTGACAAGACTATTGACAGTAGGACAAGAGGAAACGAATCATTCCTGCCCTCCAGAGGATGTGTGGATCATGAGTGTGATAACACCATGGATGTCCAGGAAGTGCGGGAACAAACCAGACCCAATTGAGCGGTTTTGCAATGCCACTGAAGGGTTGTGACTTTTAAGGGCGCAGTCTCAGAGGTGATGGGACCTGATGAGAGGAGTGATCATTGGGTAAGTCCTTGTGCTGTGCTGGGATCCTGTGTGCGCAAGTGAAGTCCAAGTCCATAAAGCTTCTGGAGAAGACAGAGTCAATCATCGCTTTCAAGCTGACCTCCATCACAATAGGATGCCGTAGACAGAGTGGAAGCAGAAGATGCTTCGGTGCTGATCGGATGCCACACCAGTGGGGACGTCCGGGGGCTGTGGCCTGGCATTTCCCAGTTGAGATATGGAACTAGCCTTTGCAGGACAGGTCAAAGCAAAGTGCCCAAATTCCCCACAGTAGAGGCAGAGACCCAATACCTGGCATCAGGCCTTCTCCGCCATGACCACCTACACAAGTTCAGACTGTGCAGTGGGCACTGGATGTTGACTGACCGGTGCTGTTGAGACGGATGTGAATTGAGAAGCCACTCTCCTTTCTTGGCAGCGTTCCAATAAGCGATTGTCAGTCTTGAGGCATAGGTTGCTAAATGTGTCCAGAGAAGTGGGGAATTCTATCCATGCAAGCTCATCTTTGATTTCATCATTTGGATCAAGCTGGAAACGATAGCGCTGAGAGGCCTTGTTTTCATTCTGTGTCTGTCACCCAGGTGTCAAAAATCTGCAGCGTAGTTAGCAACTGGCTGGCATCTTTGCCTCAGGATCTGGAGCATGGCTTCTGCCCTGCGCGTACAATTCGGGTGGTCAAAGATCACTGGTGAGGCTTGGACAAACTCCTTGAACTGACTCAAGAGGGGACTAGATTTCTCAAGCAGTTGAGAGGCCCATGCCAATGCTTCCCCAGTCAGCAGATTAATGATGAGTCCCACCCTGGTTCGGTCTGTGGGAAACAACTGCAGGTCCAGCAAGAACAGGAGAGGGCACTGGTTTAAGAACCTGTGGAATTTTGAGTGGTCACTGTCAAACTTGTCAGGTATTGGGATCTTCGGTTCTGGAGGGGCCTGAGTCACTGACTATGTGGCTTGCACCCGCAGCGCTACATTATGTTTCTGCAGGGCATCGACCTGGGTTTGTAGGGGTCCATCCCTGAAGCCAAATCAGGTCTTCTCTGTTCTTTGGGCTGCTCAAACTATCAGGGACTGGGATGTGGGCAGTCTGACCTAATGGTTAGAGCCAAGGGTCAGCACTGAAGTCAGAAACCAGGAGACAAGCCAAGGGTCAGAGCCAGAGTTAGAAGCTGGGCAAGGGAGCAGGGCTGGAGCAGGCAGGAGCAGGGCTGGAGCAAGGCTGGGAACAAGGCAGGCACAAGGGAGATTGCAGTTGCAGGTGTAAGCATTGAACAACCATGGACTGCTGCCACTGCTGAGCTTAAATGCAGACCTGCTGACTCCTTGCAGCCAATTGAGTGAGCTGGCCAATCAGGTGATTCTGCTGCTGCCCAGCTGGGTTCATTAACCTGCCGGAAGGCTGAATTGGCCAGCCACAAGTTCAGTTGAAGGATCTTAAACCCATAGTTCCTGACCTTTGGAGGAGGGAGGAATAGTCCTGGTGTGCGTGTGTGTGTGTTTGTTTGAGAATAGCCCTGCTGTGTGTATGAGTGTGAGCAATAGCTCCCTGTGTGTGTCATGAACTGGGGCAGGAGTGGTAAGGTATAGTGGTCAGAGCAGTAGTCAGAGGCCAGGAACAGAGCCAAGGGTCAGAGCTAGAGTCAGGAACAAGGCAAGGGAGCAGGGCTGGAGCAGGACAAGAACAAGGCAGAAGCGGGTCTGGAGTAAGGCAGGGGACAAGGCAGACACAGAAGAAATTGCAGCTTTGGGCTTAAGTGTTGAGCAGCCACTAGCCTACTGTGGCTGCTGGGCTTAAAAGCAGACCTGGTGATGCCTCTCAGCCAATTAGGGTATCTGCAGGTCAGCTAGCTGGTCTCAGGCTCATGATTCCTGACAGTACCCCTCCTCTTTGAGGAGCACCTCCTAATGGCTCTAGGGCCAGGCATCTTGGTATAGTTTGGTGGAAGTCCCATAGTAGGTCTGGGACATAGATGTTCTCTATTGGTTCCCAGGACTGGTCGTTTGGACCATAGCCCATTCAGTCCACCAGATACTGGAGTTTTTCCTAACTCATTGGGGGTGGGGATGTCAAGAATCCATTGTACCAAGTATCCTTCCTGCCCTCTAATGGTTATGGGTGGTAGCAGTGTGTTGGAGCGGTTCAGGAATGGGTCTCAGTGTAAGGCTTTAGAAGGGAGACATGAAATATAGGATGGATTTTTAGGGACTTGGGTAGCTGTCACTTGAATGTTACTGGGTTCTCCTGGTTTGAGATTGTGAATGGGGCCAGGTACCACTGCTCTAGCTTGGCTGATGGGTGAGCTGATTGAAGATTCTGAGTGGATAACCAAACCAAACCAAACACCATGGCAAGGTTGCGGGTGATCTGGCAACCTTGGCCAGCATGGTGCTTGCAAGCTTCTTTAGCAGATTACTACTATTCCTTGAGTTATTGGTGCACTTGATGCAGGTGGGTGGTCAAGTCCATGGCAGCAGGTACTAGGAACTCATGGATGTGTCTGGATGGCAATGTGGATGAAAGCCGTAGTTACCAAAGAATGGGCTTTGTTGGGCGGAAGCGTGGGTTGCATTCTGTAGGCAAATTCTGCACAGGAAAGCAGGGAAAACCAGTTATCCTGGTGGTAATTAAAAAAAACAGCGGAGATACTGTCCAAGAATCTGGTTCAATTGTTCTGTTTGCCCATTAGTTTGCGGGTGATAGGCCAATGAGGTTAGAGGCTCAATGCCAAGAAGTCTTAGAAACTCCCGCCAAAAATGGGAAATGAATAGGGGATGCCAGTCTGACATGGTGCCAGTTGGTAATCCATGGTAACAGAAGATGTTCTCTAAGAAGAGATGTACCATTTCCAGGGTAGTAGGGATGGCGTGGGACGGAACCAAGTGCGCCGTCATAGTTAGGAGATCGGCCATGATTAGGATCATTGTGTGCCTATGAGAGTGAAGCCTCTCCCCAATTAAATCACTAGATACAGTCGACCAATGCTGGGGTGGAATAGGCAAGGGTTGGAGGAAGCCAAGCTGTCTGGAGTGTGGATTCTTGGTTCCAGAGTAGAGGTTTGCAGGACTTCATATATTTCTTGATGTAAGTGCATAGACCCGGCCACCAGAAAGTTAGCCAAACTGGGCTCCTGGTCTCGGATTGACTGAAGTGACCAGCAAGCAGCATGTCGTGTCATAATTTAAAGACCCGAAATCTAGGCTGGCCCTCTGGAACACAAATGAGATCCCTGTGATAGAGAACACCATCTTGTAGTCTGAACTCTGAGTCTGGCTGGGCATCTGCACCTCCCAGGGTCTGGCGGATCTGGGTTGCAAACACATCGATGGGCAGCAGAGAATGAATGCAGGGCATCAGACTGCTGTCTACAGACTCGTTGACAAAAATTGGGCACGTTAAGAACGGTGAAAGGAGGTTCTCCACCAGGTTCAAGATACTCATCCTTGGAAGACAGAGCATTCACCTTTCAATATCCTGTCCCTGGACAATAGGTTACCATGAAGTCAAATCAGGCAACAAGGAGGGACCAGTGGATCTGGCGTTGATTGTGGTGTCTGGCCATTTGGAGGGATTCCAGGTTCTTGTGGTCCATAAGGACCTGGACTTGGAACTGGGCTCCCTCTAAGGGATGACGCCATTCCTCGAAGGCCGCCTTGTCCCAGATATCATAATTTCTTTCCACTGGAGTTAGTTTACAGGAATGAAAGGCAGAGGCATGAAGTTGGCTATGGAGGCCCACTTGTTTTGATAACACTGCACTGATGGCAAAGTTTGATGCGTCAGCTTCCACCATGAATGGCTTAGTGGGATCTGGATGGATAAGGATGGATGCTGTGGTGAATGCCTTTTTTAGCGGATCTAAGGCAAGGTGGGCTTCTAAGGACCAGATGAACCTGGATCCTTTTCACAAAAGCATTGTCATCGGAGCTACCAGGCTAGAAAACCCCATTAGCTGTTGGTAAAAGTTGCTCAAGCCCTGGAATCACTGTATCTCTTGTGTGTCCTTTGGAAAAGCCCAGTTGGATATGGCTGCCACTTGTGCAGGTCCATAGTTAGTCCCTTTGGGGAAACAATGTACCCAAGGAATTTGATTGTGCCCTGATCAAATTCACACTTCTTAAGGTTGGCATATAGATTCTGGCAGAGTCTCTCTAGGGCAGTGGTTCCCAAACTGGGGTTCACGAACCCCTGGGGGTTCGCAGAACGTTACAGGGGGTTTGCCAGCAAAATTTAACTAATGGCGGAGAGAGGACCCCGGGCATTGGAGACAGCAGGTGGGACCCGGTTGCAGGGCAGACACCCCGAGCCCCAGGGAGAGCGGGGCTGGCAGCCCGAGTCCCGGCAGTCAGCGAGGGAGCCGGCAGCCCGAACCACAGCGCTCCGCGCGGGGCTGGCAGCCCAAGCCCCAGGGAGAGCGGGGCCGGGCAGTTGGGGCTGGCAGCCGGAGCCCTGCCCCTGTCAGCGGGGGAGCCGGCAGCCCGAACCCCAGCCCGAGCCCCAGAAAGAGCGGGGCCGGGCAGTTGGGGCATCCATCACACTGAGGAAATTTAAACTTAAATCCCTGAAAATATTCATTTTTAGGAGGGGGTTCACCAGATTTCACAATTTAGTGAAAGGGGTTCGCGGGCTGTTAAAGTTTGGGAACCACTGCTCTAGGGGCTTGTCTACACTTACCAGGGGATCGACGTGCGGCGATTGATGAAGTCCCTCTAAATCAACGGTCTAGTGAAGTCCCTCTAAATCAGCGGTCTAGTGAAGTCCCTCTAAATCAACCACAGATCACTCACCCGGCGGCTCCTGTACTCCACCTGAATGAGAAGTGCAAGGGGAGTCGACTGGAGAGCGTCTCCCGTTGACATAGCGTAGTGTGGACCCTGCGATAAATAAATCTAAGTACGTCGACTTCAGCTATGTTATTCACGTAGCTGAAGTTGTGTAACTTAGATCGATCTCCCCCCGTTCTGTAGCTGCAGTGTATATGTTGGTTGTGGAGACTTGGATCTGCAGATGAAGGTCCTCAGAGGATGTCATCGAGGTAAATAATCACAAATTGGCCCAGCATGTCCCTAAAGATATCATTAATGAAATGCTGGAAAGTCAACAGAGCATTGCACAAGTCAAATGGCATAACCAACTACTCCAAGTGTCCATACTATGTGCAGAAGGCAGTCTTATATTCATCTCCTTCTTGAATCTGAACCGAGTTATGAGTTCCACAAAGGTCCAACTTAGTGAAGACCTTGGCAGAGCAAAGTCTTTCAGAGAGCTTGATGAGGGGTAAGGGGTACTGGTTCCAGATAGTAACATTGTTTAATGTCCGGTAATCCACACAAGGCTGCAGGGAAACCATCCTTCTTACTCACAAAGAAAATTGAAGCCCCAGCTGGGGACATGGAAGGATGGATGAACCCCTTGTGCAGATTTTCTTGGTGATAGCTCTGGAGAACTTGTAACTCATGTTCTGAGGGAGAATAGATATGCCTGAAAGGTCCCTCTGCTCAGTCTAGAGGTCGGTGGGGCAGCAAGATGCCAGCTTCCTTTTTTTTTAACATGTCAGCTAAGTCTTGATATTTGGTGGATACCGAGGCTATTGGGAAGGCAGTGGGGGTTGCCGAGTTTCCCTTTGGACTAACCCCCTCTGTCTTGGAATACTCCTGGAGGCAGGCAGAGCTGCAGAGGACTTCTGCTCTGTGGTTGGATTTCAGGAGGCAAGATTACCAGCAGTATGGTGAGCTAAAATGCCTCATGCCTGTCATCCAGCGGATATGTGGGTCATGGGTGATGTGCCAGGGAATGCGGTGCATGGATCAACCCGCATTGAAGGATTTCTTGATAACCTTGAAAGGTAGTGACTTCTAAGTGGGCAGACTGGTGAGCAACTGGGTCCAAAGAAAGGAGTGAACCATCAACGGACTCTACCAAGTCAGGAGTAATTTTGCACTGAGTGGGGACATTATGCACTCAGGCAAATTCCAAGTCTGTGAAATTACCTGAGAAACTACTGTACACTTGCGCTTCCAGGTAAACCTCTGACATTGTGGGGTGCCATAGCTGGAGCAGGAGAAGGGGGTGTGTCAGGCATCAATTGGCCATCCGGAGTACTAGCAGAGAAATGTTTGTGCAAGGTACTAGAGTGAGAGGTAGAACCGCAACCTGAGTCTATAGGTTCTGCAAGGTGAGAGGAAGATGGCCTTAGCAGGATCCACCCCAGTAGTGGAACCTGTCCCTTCTCCATTTTTAGGTGGGCTACTCAAACTGGCATGGACCAGGGCATGAGCAGTCACGTCTAGTAGTTGGAGCTATGGCAGTCAGACCTAGTGATTGCACTAGGGGTCAGAGCCAGAGTCAGGTACCAGTAGGGTGACCAGATGTCCCGATTTTATAGGGACAGTCCCGATTTTTGAGTCTTTTTCTTATATAGGCTCCTATTACCCTCCGTCCCGATTTTTCACATTTGCTGTCTGGTCACCCTAGGTACCAGGCAAAGGAGCAGGACTGGAGCGGGACAGGAACAAGGCAGGAGCAGGCCTGAAGCAAGGCTGGGGACAAGGCTTAGAACAAGGCAGGCACAGGAGCAATCATAGGAGCAGATGTGTGTTGGTGGGGACGACAGTTCTGGTGCTTCTGTGTGTGTGTGGGAATAGCTGTGTTATGTGTGTAGGGTGAGTAGCTCTTGTGTGGGAGAATAACTGTGGTGCGTGTATGTGAGTGGGTAGAAATAGCTCTGGTGTGCGTGGGGGGAATAGCTCTGGGGTGTCTGTGTGTGCAGGTGGAATCTCTCTGCTGTGTGGATGTTTGGAGGGATAGCTCGTGTGTGCATGTGAATGTGAGAAGTAACTCATTTAGTGGGGAAATGTCTGTGCGTGTGAGTTCTGGTGTGTGGAGGGGGAGAACTATAGTGAATGTTTGATGGGAAAGCTCTGGTTTGTGTGTGTATGGGGCTCTGTTGTGTGCAAGGGGGAGAGCTTTGGTGTGTGTTGGGGATACTGTGTTGTGACTTGGGGGAGAGCCCTGGCCCATGTGTATTGATGGGAGTTTCAGTGTATGTGCATGGCAAAGGAGAGCTCTGGGGCGTGTGTGTGTGTTTGAAAGAGAGAGACCTCTTGCGTGTGTGTGTAGGGATAGCTAATGTAGGTGTTGGGGGGAAGACGTCTGCTGTGGAAGGGGAAGCTAGCTCTGCTGTATGTGTGAGGGAGGAGCCCTTGGGGTGGGGGTATATGTGTGTGTTGATGGCTCTGGTGTGTGTGGGTGTGAGGGAGGGTTTTGGAGTGTGTGCGGAAGGGGGATAGCTCTGGGGTGTGTATGTGTGTGTGTGTGAGAGAGAGAGAGAGAGGGAGGGTTCTGCAGTGTGTGGAGAAGAGGGCTATCTCTGGTTTATGTGGGGAAGGCCGGGTGTGTGTGTCTGTATGTATGTGTGAGCTCTAGGATGTATGTGAGGGAGGGCTCTGGTGTGTGTGGGAGGAGGGTTCTGGGGTTGTAGTACAACCCACACTCTTGTTTACCGATCACACAGGTGCTCCCGTTACAAACCACCCCCCAACCAGCCCACACCATTTCCATCATTTTAACCCCCCCTTCTCCCTCTCTCGTGCATGCCTCAGCCTGCATCTCTCTCTTTCTCTCTCTCTGCTCCCCATTGGTCCGTGACCTCCCCTTGAAGCCCCCAAACCTGTCTAACATGCACGGCTCTGGCTATCGCTCATTCTGCCTTTCTGCCCTGCATGGCTTTTCTCTCTCTCTCTCCATCCGAGTCTCTTTCTCTTCACCAATCTCTCTCTCTCTCTCTTTGATGATTAATTAATTAATTAACCAAGAGCCATGATTAATGCCAGCTGATAATTAACTCCTGTGGTACTAATACTGTGCTAATGAAGATTGTCTTACTGTTCCTACTAACTGCCATTTTTCTGTCTGAACTTTTAAGTTTGTCCGAGGAAAACAGATCCCCAAATTCTTTTACTAATCCAAAACATACCCACTCCCTTCCCCACAGGGGCGCTCTGTCCTATGCGGGGCCTGTCTGAACTGGGATCCCTCCTTTTAGATTAGCTTTTTAGTGGGGGCAGTTTGTCCGCAGATGAGATTTTTGGTTTTTAACTAACAGGTTTCTAGCCTGGCTCTGGCAGGGGAGTGGTGTCTAGTGGTTAGAGCAATGGGATGGGGGAAATATGGGAGGCAGAACTCCTGAGTTCTGTGCCCAGCTCTTGCAGGGAAGTGGGGTTGAGTGGGTTAGAGTGTGCAAGAGGTGGGGCTGGGAGCCAGGACTTCCGCCTTCTATCCCCAGCTCTCGGTAGGGAGTGGGATCTGGTGGTCAGAACAGGGTAGGGTTGGGAGTCAGGATGCCTGGGTTCTATGCCCAGCTCTTGCAAGGAAGTGGGGTCCAGTGGGTTAGAGCTGGGGGGAACGGACTAGGAGTCACAGCTTCTGCGTTCTATCATTGGCTCTGGGTGGGGAGTGGGATCTGGTGGTTAGAGTAGGAAGGGCTCGGAGTCAGGATTCCTGGGTTCTATTTCCAGCTCTGGGAGGAAACTGGGGGTCTAGTAATAAAAGCAGAGGGAGCTGGGAGCTCCTGTTTTATTCCCAGCTCTAGGGGTGGTGGGTGGGAGGCTGTCATCTGTCTGTCCCTGACTCGCTCTGTCTGGGAGCACCCTCTGCTGTTTTCACCCTGGGGCTTGTAGCCAGGTCAGGATCCAGGAATGACTTCAGCTGCTGCATATTCTGTTAGCTGGAATGTCATAGGGCTTGTCTGAGTGTCGCCCCCATGTGGTGATGTGGGTCTTCATTGGCCAGTGCTTAATGGAGTGCTTAACAGAGCTTCTTCCAACCACAGGGTCAGCCTGTCTAGCAGCTTAAGGGACAGTTTCACCCCGAGGCTTTAGCCTTTGACTGCAGGACTTGGGGAGGGGCACTGTTTACAAGGAGGGACCCCAGCTTGGACTTTACGCCTTCCTGCCCTTCCCTTCCCCTTCCTATTCTAACTTCTTTTGCATGTCGTTGTACTGACCAATACTAATGTGACCCCCCCACAGCCTCCCCTCCCCCCATCCCCTGCTTTATGGGGAAGAGGAAATGGACCAATTGAAAGGAGTTTAACAAACCACAATCCCCCCACCCCCAAATCCCTCCCCATAACCTCCCACCCATGCACTCCCACTGGGTATCAAGAAAAAGCCCCCCAACAATCAGCCCCCCAACAAAGAAAAACACAACTAGTCCTCCTGGCCACCTTTCTAGTCCCCCAATAAACACAATGGTTCCTCCAGGCCAGAGCCCTCATATGCACAAGATTTGATGGGTTGAAACAAGAATTGGGGGAGATGGGGGTACAAAATGCAGCCCCATCCTGTCTCCCCCAAACCTCATGATACGGGGTTAACAATTTGTACTAGGGTTGTTGTGGTACCTATATACCAGGGGAAAATGCTTCCAGAAGAGCCTGACTTATCTCATTCCACTGCTTCAGAGATCAAGTCTGGATCAGAACCAGCACCCAAAGCAGTGGGGTGGACTTTGGATCTGAACTAGAGCCAACACTGTGATCCGGTTAGTGAGCATTGTGGGGCAAAGCCCCCACATGTGCTGCAAGGGGTTGCTGCAGCATTGTGGTTCAGGTCCTCCCACTGCAAACAGGATGGATGTTCAGGGCATCAGGGAGGGCTGGTGGGGTAATAGAGGATTTATCTGTGTACTGATACACCCTTGGTGTGTGTGTGTACTACCACTGGAATAGGATCAGAACAGCCTGTATAGCATGTGTGTGTGTGTGTATGCGTGTGCATACTGTCCCCTACTGGACAGGTTCAGAAATGCCTGTGTGTGGTTGTATATGCTGCTTCATAGTGAATAACAGAGGCAGTTCTGATTTTGTTCTGGGTGGTGTGTGTGTGTGTGTGTGTGTGTGTGTGTGTGTGTGTGTGTGTGTGTGTGTGAGAGAGAGAGAGAGAGAGAGAGAGAGAGAGAACACTCTCTCTGTGTAAGTACTACCCCTATTGGATAGGATCAGAACTGCCTATGTGTGCATGTGTACACTGCTCAATCCTGGAATAGAATGAGGACTGCCTCTAGGTTTGGTGGTGTTCTGCCCCCTCCTAGACAGGAGCAGAATTGCCTGTGTGTGTGTGTGTGTATACTGCTCATTAATGTATTGTTCAGGACTGTCTGTATAAGTATTTGTGTCCTTCTCAATACTGCATAAACAGAGGACTGCCTGTATGTGTGATGCTCCCTGCTAGATAGGATCAGAAATGTGTGTATGTGTGTGTGAGCATACATGCATATGTACTGCTCTCTACTGGAGATGATCATAACTGTGTGTGCGTGTGTACTGCACCCCACTGAACAGGCTCAGAACTGCCTGTGTGTATGTATACTGTTCCATACTGTACAGAATCAGAAGTGTGTGTATGTATGCATGTGTGCGTGCACATATACTGCCCCCCTATTGGACAAGTTCAGAACTGCCTCTGTGTCTGCATGTGCGTGTACTGCTCCATACTGTGTGTAATCAGAACTGCCTGTGTTTGGGCATGCTTGTATGTACTGCCCCATACTAGAAATGATCAGAAGTGTGTGTGTGTGTGTGTGTGTGTGTGTGTGCATGCACGCATGTGATGCGTCCTACTAGATAGGATCAGAAGTGCGTGTGTGCAAATGGATGTGTACTGCCTCCTACTGGAGATGATCATAATTCTCTGTGTATGTACTGCCCCCTGCGGAACAGAATCAGAACTGCCTGTGTGTGTGTGTGAGAGAGAGATACACTATAGAATCAGAACTGCCTATATGTGCGTGCTTATGTGTATTGCCCCATCCTGGACATGATCAGAACTGCCTCAGTGTGTGTTTATGTGTATGTGTGCGTTGCTCCCTACTAGACAGGTTCAGAAGTGTGCATGTGTTCATGTATGCCTATTGCCCCCATGTCAGATATTCATCATAACTGCTTGGGTACATGTGTGTATTACCCACTACTAGATAGGATCAGAACAACCTGTGTGTGTGTGTGTGAGAGAGAGAGATTGAGAGAGAGAAAATGAGAACTGTCCCCTACAGGATAGAATGAGAATTTCCTGTCTGTGTGTGTATGGACTGCTCCTGGATAGCTAGGATCACAGCTCTGTGTGTACGCGTGCGTGCAAGCAAGCAGTGCCCTCTACTGGACAGGATGAGAGATACCTATCTTCCCACACACTGCAGAAAGGCTCAGAACTGCCTTCTCTTATCCCAACCTACCCCACCCTGAACAACCATTACCCTCAGACTATCTGATACCTTCCCTCCCTGTATCCCCCCCTGTGGGCTGGCTATTACCCTTCCCACAGCCTCCCACTGACCAACTGTTTCTCCCTTCCTACTCCTCTCCTGGTCGAGCCATTACACACACACACAGGCCATGTTACAGCTTCCCCACAGGCCATCCGTTACCTCCCTCTAACCCCTCTTATAATGCCTGTTAACTGCCCCCAGCTTCCCCTAGAACAGCTGTTACCCCAACTTCTGTACTCTCCACATACCAGTTGTTACCAACCCTCTCCATACAACCTTAACACAGAACTGCTGTTCCCTACACCCATACTACAGTGGCCATTGCCACCATAGCCTCCTCCTGGAACAGCTATTCCCCTTGTCTCCTCCCAAAGCAGCAGTTACCCACCGTCCTGCCCCAGATTGGCTGTTACACCCCTACCCACAGCCGGCTCAGGGAACAGCGGTTATCACCCCAACCACCAAATCCTCACTGAACGGCCATTCCCCCTCCAACAGCCTCCTCACAGAATGGCAATTCCGCCCCCTGACAGCCTCCTCACAGAACAGCCATTCCTCCCCCCACCCTCCTCCTCACACAATGGCCATTCACCTCCAACACCCTCCTCACCGAATGGCTATTTCCTGCCCCCCCAGCCTCCTCACAGAATGGCCATTCTGCCCCTCCGCCCCCCTTAGGGTGACCAGATGAGGGGAATAAAATATCGGGACGGATGGGGGGCGGGGGGGTGCTGAGAAAAAAAAAAAAAAAGCCGAGCGAGTCCCGGCTGAGGGAGAAAAAAAAAAGAAGAAGTGCTGCCTGCGGATATCTCTGTCCCGCGTCCCGACCAAAGCTCGGTCGGGACGTGGGACAGAGACCGAAATATCGGGACGGTCCCGATAAAATCGGGACGTCTGGTCACCATAGCCCCCCTGCCCAGCCTCCTCACACACCAGCCATTCCCCACCCACCTACTCACTGAACGGCCATTACCCCTCCAACAGCCTCCTCACTAAACGGCCATTTTCCTCCCCAGCCTCCTCACAGAACGGCCATTACCCCTCCTACCCCAGCCTCATCACACAACACCCATTTTCCCTCCAACGCCCTCCTCACAGAACGGCCATTCCCTCCCCCCCGCCTCCTCACAGAACGGCCATTCCCTCCCCCCCGCCTCCTCACAGAATGGCCATTCCCCCTCCACCAGCCTCTTCACGCAAGGGCCATTAACCCTCCAAAAGCCTCCTCAGAGAACGCCCCCCCCCCGCCCCCCGAATGGCCATTCACCCTCCACCAGCCTCCTCACAGAACGGCCATTCCCCTCCGCCCCGCCAGCCTCCTCAGAGAACAGCCATTCCCCCTCCTACCCCAGCCTCATCACACAACGCCCATTTCCCCTCCAATGCCCTTCTCACAGAACGGGCCATTCCCCAGGGCCGGCGCAACCCATTAGGCGACCTAGGCGGTCGCCTAGGACGCTGCTATTTTGGGGGAGCCGGCGCCCCGGCCATCCATTCAATTTTGGGGGCGGGACCTTCCGCCACCGCTGTTGGGGGCGGCATTTTGGGGGCGGGACCTTCCGCCGCCTAGGGCGCCGGAAGAGCTGGCGCCGCTACTGCCATTCCCCCCCGCCTCCTCACACAACGGCCACGCCCCTCCCCCCCCAGCCTCCTCACACAACGTACATCATCCCCCCCCCCTCCCCCAGCCTCCTCACACAACGGCCATTCCCCAACCTTCCCCAGCCTCCTCACTGAACGGCCATTTCCCCACCTCCACCAAAATCCTCATCAAATGGCCATTTCCCCACCTCCCCCAGCCTCCTCACACAATGGCCATTCATTCATCTTCCTCCCCTCAGCCTCCTCACTAACAGCCATTGCCACCCATCCCCACACAGCCCATACATTACCCCTCTCCACAGATGTGCCTGTACCCCCATCTTTCCTTGGACCTGCCATTACGCCCAGTGTGTCAGAGGTCCCAACTGCCCAAACTAAGGCAGGGGAGATGTGTCATACGCCCTAGGCCAACCGGGGTGGACAGTGGGAGGTCCTGGCTTGGTTTAGGGCAACACTGTCAGCTTTGCACCCCAACCTGGACCTCGGTGAGGAGCTGCAGCTGTGGTGAGTGGGGTGCAGCCTGGGGGGGGGGGGGGTTGGAGGGCAGATTGGGATGGGATATATGGCGCTTATCCATCACCCAACAGGTCTAGCTGCCTATAATATCACTAACCCCCCTGGCAGGGCTAGTGACAGGCCATCAAAACTGGGGCACCCCTCTTCCCAGCCCCCCACCAAATCTTGTGCAGACCCTCCCCAACAAATCTGCGACAATCCCCTCCACAGCCCTCTTCCCCCATTAAATCTTGTGAACCACCCTCCCTTGGTCAAATATTATGTTCCCCCTTTTCCAGCCCCTCCATCAATTTTTGTCCACTCCCCCTTTTCAGCCCATCAAATATTGTGAACAACCCCATTGCAATCCCCCTCCCACATAAAATGTTGTGCCGCCTCTTTCAAGCCCCCTTCAAATTTTATTCAACTCCCCCTTTCCCCAAGCCCCAAATACTGGCATTCCTCCAAAGAGACAACCAGACATAAAAATGGCTTAGCCACCTCTCCCCGCATCACCCCCCAGCCCCTCACCAGCCCCAGGCGGTTAATATTCTGTTGTCTGCTTGTTTCCCCCCTCCCGCACCCCTCCCCCTTCCCTGCCACTGACCCACCCCACCCCTGCAATTATGACGGACAGGTGACCATTTCCGTGGATGGTATCCTGACAACGACGGGCTACACACAGGAGGATTATACCATGCTGGGCTCAGATGACTTTTTCTACATTGGGGGCAGCCCCAACACAGCTGACCTGCCGGGGTCCCCAGTCAGCAATAACTTCATGGGATGCCTCAAGGATGTGAGTATGCAATGACATGCAGCTGCCTCTGGGGCTGGGTGAAGTGTCTATGGCCCCGTCTACACTACCCGCCGAAATCGGCGGGTAGCCATCGAAGTATCGGGGATCGAATTATCGCGTCTTGTCTGGACGCGATAAATCGATCCCCGAACGCGCTACTTCGAACTCCGGTACTCCTGCAGGGCGAGCGGAGTTACCGGAGTCGACGTGGGAGCCGCGAACTTCGATCGCGGCGCCGCGCGGACGCGAGGTAAGCGCGCCAAATTCGAACTAAGGTACTTCGACTTCAGCTACGCGAATAGCGTAGCTGAAGTCGAAGTACCTTAGTTCGATCCCGCCCCTAGTGTGGACCAGCCCTATGTCTATGGGGATCCCTTGACCAGCGCTGTGATGCAGCCACCTATGGGGTGGGGTGCAAGGACTGTTTAACATCCCATAGCAACGCTGCCCAAAAGTTTAGGGCAGGAAGTGCAGGAGTATCTCTCGTCAGCAGCAACTGAGGACCATTCCCATATGATTCTTGTTTGGGGGCTGGCAGGGATGGAATTTGGTGTGTGATGAAGACAATAGGAACCAGAAGGAGACCCAGGAAGCTCATTACACATAGCAGCCATCAGATAGGAACAGCTCTAGATCACTGTTTACTTGAAGCCAGATTGGAGCTGGCTTTTCCCCTAGAGGGAAAAGACCTTGTATTCCACCCCCCACCTCCCTGCAAGCTAGCCAATCTCCCTACTCCCTGAACCAGCCAGCAGGTCCCTGCTGGGGGCCAGATCGAAGTTGGCACCCCCTAGAGGACAAAGGCCTCGTATCCCACTGCAGCTCTCCCCACCAGGTCGTGTACAAGAACAATGACTTCAAACTGGAGCTGTCACGCCTGGCAAAGGAGGGCGACCCCAAGATGAAGATCAATGGGGACTTGGTGTTCCGCTGTGAGAATGTGGCAGCGCTGGACCCAGTCACCTTTGAGTCACCTGAGGCCTACATCTCCCTGCCCAAATGGAACACCAAGAAGACTGGCTCCATCTCCTTTGACTTCCGCACCACCGAGCCCAACGGGCTGCTGCTCTTCAGCCATGGGCGCCTGCAGCCCCCGCGGGAGGGCCGTGCTGAGCGTCCACACAAGGCTGACTACTTTGCCATGGAGCTGTTGGACGGCCACCTTTATCTGCTGCTGGACATGGGCTCTGGCGGCATCAAGATGCGGGCCAGCAACAAGAAGGTCAATGACGGCGAGTGGTGCCACGTGGACTTCCAGCGTGATGGGCGTAAAGGTGAGAGGGCTCCCCTGCCCTGCTTGCAACACCCCAGCCTATGGGGAACCCCATGCTCACCTCTGTCCCCTCATCCCCAGCCTATTGATGGAGACACATGTCCCACCTCTGCCTGCTCCCTGTGCCCTGGCTGCCTGGAACTCTGCCCACCCACAGGGAGTGCCATGCCACCTCTTCCCTCCAGACCGTGCCTGCAAGTCAACTGCCTACAGGGACCCCTTCTGCCCAGAACAGAGACCCCATGTGCTCACATCTACCCCCACCCATGAGGAGCCTCCAGCTGTGGTGTCTGGAGTTGTGCAGCAATGTGGCAGGGTCATGGTGCCACATGGTGGCTCTGCCGTGCATTGGGGGCTGTAGGGGCTGCAATTGGGCTTTGGATGAGGGCCAGCAGGTGGGGTGTCAGGAGCTGGGGGGGGGGAAACTGCGGAGTCACAGAGCTCAGTGGTGGCACTCGGGCTGAATTGTGCTTTGTAGTCAGGGAGCAAATTTGATCCTATTATAGTCCTTGCCCAAGGACCTGCCCAGTAGAGAGCCCAGAGCTGTCTGCCCCCCACACCTTTTTTTTCTCCTCACTGCTGATTGGCATAATGAATTGGCTGCTCATTAGCAGCTCATTAGAGAGGTGAGAAAATAGGCCCAGCAGTGGCAGGAAACAGAGACACAAGCATCTCCTACAGCTCCCCATAAGTGGGGTGGAGGGAGAGAGAGAAAGAGATAGATGCAGTGCTGCCCCCTGCTGGTTGAAATATCTCAAAGCCTGTCTGAGTCGATATAAGTTTTCATTTTGATATGCACAGTACCTTACTGATAGGGACATGTCAGCACTGTCCCTATGTGCATATCAGCTCCCTCTGTGTATGTGTGCATTTATGTTCAATCTGTGGAACTCTTTGTCAGAGGATGTTGTGAAGGCCAAGACTATAACAGGCTTCAAAAAAGACCTAGCTAACTTCATGGAGGATGGGTTCATCAATGGCTATTAGCCAGGATGGGCAGGGATGGTGTCCCAGCCCCTCTTTGCCAGAAGCTGGGAATGGGCCAGAAGGGATGGATCACTTGATGGTTTACCTGTTCTAGTCATTCCCTCTTGGGCACCTGGCATTGGCCACTATCGAAAGACAGGATACTGGGCTAGATGGACCTTTGGTCTGACCCAGTATGGCTGTTCTTATGTTTATGCATGTGCATGTATGTGTGAGAATCATGCATGTCTGAGTGAGCGTGTGTGAATTAGTGTGTGTGTGCATGAATGCATGGGGATGTGTAAATCATTGTGTGAGTGCATGTGTGTGAATTGTGTGTAAGAGCATGTGTGTGAATCAGTGCATATGTATGGGTGCATGTTTGTATTGTGACCTTGTTTTGACCCAAGCAGTAAGCCAAAAATTCAGTCTTGAAGGTTGTTCTAGTTAGGAGGAGAAAGTGGTGATGGATGCAAACCTGTTTATTTACAAAGAATGGACAAAGTCCTGTTTCTCTGAACAAGGCAGGCATCAAACAGAGAGCTTCTTTGCTCATAGCTCCAAGCTCCTCTGTAGCCAGCACTAGGCCCAAAAGCTCTCTCTGTCTTAACTTTTTCCAAGGGCTATGCGCCCAGTGCTTTTGTGACTGCATGTGGTGTTTCCTTGCTGCCTTTTCCTTTCCTTCCTCTGGTCTTTCTGCCTCTCTCTCACAAAGACACACACCTCTACAAAGCAACAGCCAGTGAAACCTCTCCATCCATATGTGCCTTGTTTTGGTTGGAGGGCCCTATTGTTTCAGCTGCCTGGGTCACTAAAATATCTATAATGGCTTCTTACAACTATCTTAAATGAAGGGTGGTGTTTCCGCTGCATAGTAACAGCAAGGTTTATCCAGAGCCTGAAAACACCCCTCATCTTATCTTCACCCATCACCTTGATGGAGGCCAAAATGGTGACATCCTGAGCAACCCATCGCAGATAGAAAGAAAAGTAACTATTTAACAAATTACGTATGATACAAGCTTAACTATTTACATATTTACAGTGTCTTTCTGTCTGGATATTTCACGTAACCAACCCCAAACAATTTTACTTCCATCCAAATCTTCTTGGAGCTTTTCTTTCCCTGCCCCATTTCCTTTCATCCACAGCCAGGAGTTCCTTTTGAGTGGTGCAGTAATTTCACTCCAGAGAACTTAAACTTTTGCTGTAATAAGCAATCATGCTCTCAAGTCCTTGATGTTCTTGTGTCAATACTGCCCCCAATCTGTAAGCACTAGTATTTGTGTCAATATGAAAGGTCTTTTGAATCACGGGCAGTCCAAGATAGGAGTAGTCACAAGAGCCTGTTTGAACTCTGAAAATGCTCTGCTGACCACTGAAATAGTTTCCCTTTCTCTCCCAACCTATGCAGCATTTTTGCAATATTGGCAAACCCACAAATAAACCTTCTATAATAGGAGCAGAGTCCGACAAAACTCTGCACATCTGTGAGTGTCTGGGAAGTTTGCCAGTTCTGCACAGCCTCAATTTTCTGTTTGTCAGTGAAAATTCCCTCCTCCCTGATTGTGTGCCCAAGAGAGATTACCTTTTTTTTGAAACAGCTCACATTTCTTTGGGTTCCGTTTCAGATTGGTATCCTTCACCTTACCGCAGACCATTTGTAGATGTATCAGTTCCTGTTCAAAAGTTTTAGCATGCACTAGGATATCATCTAGGTGTAACAGACAGGCTGAGAGAGACATGCCGTGTCACCCCCTCTCCATTAGCCTCTCAAATGTGGTTGGTGCACTGCATAAGCTGACAGCCATCCCTTTTAATTGCCACCGGCCTTGTCCTGTGGTGAAATCTGTCTTTTCCCTGTCCTTTAGATCCTCTGCCACTTGCCAATACCCACTTTTAAGATTCAGTGTGGAAAACCAGATTGAACCTGTTGCACCACCCAGAGTATCATCTGTTCATGGTAGTGGATAAGAATCCTTTAAAGTGACTTCATTTAGTTTTCTATAGTCCACACACAATCAGGTGCTGTCATCTTTTTTCTTAATCAGCACTGTGAGTGAAACCTAAGGAATGGGTAAAGGCTCAGTTATGTCTTCCACATTTCCTCAGTGGCCTGTAAGGCCTCTTCCCTCTTTGTTACTGGTAGCCAGTGAGATGGCTGTTTAGTGGGTCATTTCCCCCCATTTCAATTTTGTGCTGGATTAGTGCAGTACAGTCTGTATCTTTGTTGGATGAGGAGAAAAACTCCTGATTCCTAGCCAGAAAGTCTCTCAGACTGTTCTGCTGCTTTTCATTTAAATGTATGGCACTGCACTGGAACAAGTCTAATAGAAACTCTGGGAGCTCACCTTCCCCCCACCCCCAGTAGTTTTCTTCTATACCAGCAATTACTAGATCCACTGGTTCTTTAAGGGATGGTCCTTATGGAATACAGATTGGGACCACACATCTCAAAGAACCTCTAGTTATAGGTAAGTAACCTCCTCTTCACATTTTGCAACTGTGGTTCCCTTTGTTATTATTTACTGCTTGTCAGAAACATGTAGCAGAGGAACAGAGCTCCATTCCTAATTCAGCTCCACAAGAGCTTTAGCAGCTAAAAGATTCCCCTGAGACCCTGAGTCTCAAAACAGGTTTTAGCTACTCCCCATCTTTCTTTGCTGGAAAGCTACCACCGCATGTAGCTGTTATAATGGTTTCTCCCCCTAGGGGCAGGATGACTCCTTCACTGCAAACTAATTGCCTACAAATCATCTGTCTCACCTGAGCCAAGTATTTAAAGGGAATTTCCACAGACTGACACTTTTCCTGGCATTTATTACACAGTTATTAGCCATAAAGAAATCCAAACTGATGATTAGCTCATCCACTATCTTGGCTATCCAGACTTTTTACTCAAATTCAAGAAGTCCAACTTTGAAACCTAATTTTCAGACAGGTGCATGTTCAACCCCCCTCATCCTGCCATTTGGGACCAATGAGGCAGATCAGATTTAGATCTCCTATTCCTAGCCTTTTTAGCATGTCTGATCTAATAACTATTATGTTTGAGCCAGTGTCGGGCACCTCAATGCATTTCACAGCTCCTATTATACACTTAATAGCCAATTCCTATTGTTGTTTAACTGCCCAGATCTAAACAAAAACTGTGGGGCTGATCCTTGTACCCCCAGGCTTTGCCCCTCCAGCATGGTGTCTCCTCGTTTACCGAAGTGGGTGAGGAACTTTCACTAGGCACCTGTGATGCTTTGTCCTTTTTTTAATAGCCAGATTTTTCACAGTGCAAACATTTAACTGAACTGCTTCCCTTAATTTTTATGTTATTGCCAATTTCCCTTGTTTTACAAAGTGAATTTATCACTTTTTCTGATCATTCCAAAACATCATGAACCAGCTAAGAATCTCTTTTTCCACCATGTATATTAGACACAGCTGTACTTACAGGGCTCCTGGTGATCAGCTTCCATCTTCCTCACTAGGCGAGCAGTTGCTTCCTATTTTGGTGAGCTGCTTCAAGGAAAGATTCAAGTTCTGTTGTAAATTCCACAGTCTCTCAGACTGTCTTTGGCCTCTTTTCACTGATCTTGATCTCCAAGTCCAAGTTCAGCTGAGCATCTGCAAATTGATCTGTTCCCAATTTATCTTGGAAGTCCTTTTCAGTATCTGTTTATGCCAGGAACATGAGTCTTTTCAGGTCCTTTGCCAATTGAGGTGTAGTATCCTCTTTCTCTCTTCAAGACTCTGTCTCCACTAGTGAGCTTACAGTGGCACAGCTGTACCAATGCAGCTGCACTGCTGTAAGATGGCTCATGTAGCCGCTCTATGTCGGAAGGAGAGAGCTCTCCCATCGACATAAAACCACCTCAACAAGTGGTGGTACCTGTGTTGGCGGGAGAAGCTCTCCCACTGACATGGCGCTGTGCACACTACCACTTATGCTGGCGAAACTTATGTCGCTCAGGGGTGTGTTTTTTCATATCCTGGAGTGATATAAGTTTTGCTGACATAAGTGGTAATGTAGACATGGCCTAACTCTTGGTTGTGCCTTGTACGCATCGCATTTAAAAAATAAGGGACTGTTTTCTTAGCATCCCACCCCACCTCTCCTCCCAATAATTAATAAGTAGCAGTCACCTACATTCGTGGGGGTATTTCTTGCTGCTTTTTGCAGCACTCAGCAACTCCCAATCTTATTGTACAGAGGTGAAAAAATAAGGGACATCCCTTGTAATAAGGGACTGTTGGAAACCCTACTTGGACATCTCAGAATGATGGCTGGCTTCAGTGGTGGAATCTCCACCCTTAGAGGTTTTTAAGGCACGGCTTGACAAAACCCTGGCTGGGATGATTTAATTGGGAATTGGTCCTGCTTTGAACAGGGGGTTGGACTAGATGACCTTCTGAGGTCTCTTCCAACCCTGATATTCTATGATTCTATGATTCTATGATTCAAGCCACATATCAAGGGATTGTATCAGATCTGGACAACTCAGTTTGTTTTCTGGGGCTAAGTTCTGTAGCACTATCAGAACTGGGCCACTCAGACTGGCTACTAGAGCCCGCCCCCTCCCCCACCCCCATTTTTGTCCATCTCAGCCATTCGTATGATGTTGAACTGAGCCAAATAAGCCGGGCATTAAGTTTTTCCATCAAAGATAGTGAGTGAGTATCATGGATCCACAGGTCTGGTGTTCTGAACAGCTCTGGAACTGTCCCTGGTAGGAACCCTTCAGTGTGCCAGACTCCCCTGTAGGGTCTCACTTTTTTACCAGGGTAAACCACTTGGCTTCACTGCCTCCTTCGACCAAATCTCAGAGCCTTCACCACCCCTGCTTTACACTGTGAGCTCCCTTCCGTGAGTCCACCTGAGTTGGACATCTCAGAGATACTTGTACACCCAAAGGGAGCAATGCACTCACACCTTCAGCATCCGCAGTGACTCTTAGCCAGCACTATTACACAGCATAGAAAGTCCTTGGTTAGCATAGAGAAAAGAAAGTTACAGCGTGCTCCATTTGGGTTAGTCCAGGGCCCCTTCAAGTGGTGTGTCCCCCCCTCTTGGCTCCCACTCTGTCCCCCTTTGTCCAAGTTCCTGAGCCAGTCCCACCTGCCTCCTCTTCAGTCCGTTGTTGGCCAACTGGTCAAATGCGGCTGGCTTCTTGCGGAGAGTGGACCATCCAAGGTTGTTAGTTGGTAGGTAGCAAATGTCCTGGGGGTTGGCTTTGCTGTTGTCTTCATGGACTCTCTAATGACATGGGCCTCAAACTCGAGAGAGCTAGACATCAGCCACATCTGTGTGGCAGCCTGCCTGAGAGTAAACAGCCCTTTTCCACCCCTAGGTTACAATGCAGCCTATAGGGGAAACTGAGGCACACACAGTATTCATACAAAATATTTACAGAACATTCCCATTCCATCACTGTGGGGTTTTGCATTATTGAGCTGAGACAATCCAATCTCTTCTCTCTGATTCTCTGGGGGTTACAAACAAGGTAGAAAACCCTTGTAAATGTCTGATCTTACCCAAGTCTTCTGACTGGCCCAGTTCCACATCCAGGCCTCTGATTTCCACTGTGGCCCATGCCCTTTTGATTTCCTTCTCAAGGTGATTTCTCAGCTCCCTAAGTCCTTGCTGCAGCTCATTCTGTTAGCAAATTCCAAATCGGCTAAAGCTTCCCTGGCCTCACCTATTTAATGGAAAACTTTCTGGTCTGTGGCAGTCAAGTTGCTGGTCACCTCATTAATCTATCTGGCCATTCCAGTCTGGGAGTGTTGCAGCTGGGCTTCCCAGTCTGGCTGAGCGCTTTGTAACTGTTGCCTCAACAAAGATTTCCTCTTCACCTACAAGTCGTCTCCCAGCCCTTTCTGGGAAACCTCCAGATGCTGCTTTAATTCTTTTTGTGATGCCTCCAGCACTTGTTTTAGATCTTGTTTTAATTCTTTTTAAAAAGACTCCAGCACTTGTTTTAGATCTTTGTTTTAAATCCTTTTGGCCACCTTTGAATTCTGTGAGCACCTCTATCATTTGTTCCATCTTGGTTCAAAAGAAAGACCAGCTCACAGTTTCTCTTCTTGGAAACTGGATCCTGCTCCTGATACCAGTGTTACCCCTTTTTTACCTGAGAAATTAACTAAAAATTGAGTACACACCTAGTTGTTCCAGTTAGTAGGAGAAATTGGTGGTGGAGTCAGGTATCTATGATGCAATCCTGTTTATTTTCAAGGAATGTACAAAGTCCTGTTTCTCTGAGCAAGGCAGGAATCCAACAACAGGAGACAGTTTCTTTGCTCGCAGCTCCAAGCCCCTTTCTAGCTAGCACTTGGCACAAAAGTTCTCTGTCTTGGCTTCTTCTCAGGTCCCATTTGCAGTGCTTGTTGCCTTCTCTCCACTCCTCTGGTTTTTCTGCCTCCACACACACACCTCCACAAAGCAACAGCCAGTGTGCTTTGCATTTGTCTTTGTTTTGGGCAGTGACTCTGCCTGTGTTTGGGATGGAGACCACTCGTTTCAGCTGCTTGTTCCTTAGAATTTAAAGCCAGAAGAGACCATTAGAGCAATCAGTCTGACCTCTTGATAGCTGCGGCTATTAAATTCCACTCAAATACCCCTCTGTTGAGCCAAGTGACTTCAGTTAAACCAAAGCATTTCAGTCCTCAGGATACTAATCTGTTGTGAGCCTCAGACAGAGAACAGGAGAGACTGAGAGGACACCAATGCCTGAAGTCCCAGCAGTGGCAAGGAATTGACTAGATGAGAAGCTCAGGTGATCCCAGCAGATGACCCATGCTATAGAGGAGGGTGAACCCCCCCAAAGTTCCTGCATATCTGACCTCGGGGAAATTCCTTTCTGACCCCACATTTGGTGATCAGTTAGTCTCTGAGCATGTCAGCAAGACCCACCAGTCAGGCAACTAAAACAGAATTGTCTGCACCACCTGATAGCACTGGCCCTCCCCAGGCAACTGTCTCCACCTCTGGCTGATGCTTCAGAGAAAGGTGAAAAAAAGCCACACATTACAAGGTGTCAGGGGGAAAAAAAACTTTCTTGACCCTTTCAGGCAGCCAGCTGAAGCATGAGATTAGGTGCTAGTCATTCTCATAGTACATACATAATATACATAATCCCTAATGCCTGCAGCCATAAAGGAGCTTAATGGCTTCTTACAACTACCTTAAATGAAGGGCAGCAACTACACCCAACCCAGAACAACAAGGTTTAACCTGACCCCTGTGTGTGCATGTGTGTGGGGATCTCTCTGTGCGCACCACCTTCCCCTCCCCCCTGGGCTTGCTGGTGTGGTGCCTGCTGCCCATGCAGCCCAGTAATGGCCTGTGGTGCGCGGCTCCCCACCACAGGCTCCATCTCAGTGAATAGCCGCAGCATACCGTTCCTGGCCAGTGGAGAGAGTGAGATCCTGGACCTGGACAGTGAGATGTACCTGGGGGGCCTTCCCGAGAATCGGCTGGATTTGATCCTACCCCCTGAGGTGTGGACTGCCTTCCTCAACTACGGCTATGTGGGCTGCGTGCGGGACCTCTTCATCGATGGCAAGAGCCGGGACGTGCGGCGCCTGGCCGAGGTGCAGAGCGTGCCCGGCGTCTCCAGCTTCTGCTCCCGGGAGACCCTCAAGCAGTGCAGCAGTGCACCCTGCCGCAATGGGGGGGTCTGCCGTGAGGGCTGGAACCGCTTCGTCTGTGACTGCCTTGGCACTGGCTACCTGGGCAGAGTGTGCGAGAGAGGTGAGGGGGGCACTGGGTACCTGGGCACGGTGTGGGAGAGGTGAGGGGGCTATGGGGGGTACCGGGTACGTGGCCAGGGCGTGGGAATGGTGAGGAGGCTATGGGGCACTGGGTAGCAGGGCAGGGTGTGGGAGAGGTTAGAGGGTATGGGGGGCACTGGGTACCTGGGCAGGGTGTGGGAATGGTGAGGAGCCTATGGGGGCACTGGGTACCAGGGCAGGGTGTGGTAGAGGTTAGAGGGGCATGGGGGCACTGGGTACCTGGGCAGGGTGTGGGAATGGTGAGGAGGCTATGGGGCACTGGGTACCTGGGCAGGGTGTGGGAGAGGTTAGAGGGGCATGGGGGGCACTGGGTACCTGGGCAGGTTGTGGGAATGGTGAGGAGGCTATGGGGCACTGGGTAGCAGGGCAGGCTGTGGGAGAGGTTAGAGGGTATGGGGGGCACTGGGTACCTGGGCAGGGTGTGGGAATGGTGAGGAGCCTATGGGGGCACTGGGTACCAGGGCAGGGTGTGGGAGAGGTTAGAGGGGCATGGGGGGCACTGGGTACCTGGGCAGGATGTGGGAATGGTGAGGAGGCTATGGGGCACTGGGTACCAGGGCAGGGTGTGGGAGAGGTTAGAGGGGCACTGGGTACCTGGGCAGGGTGTGGGAATGGTGAGGAGGCTATGGGGGCACTGGGTACCAGGGCAGGGTGTGGGAGAGGTGAGGGGGCATGGAAGTGGTGAGGAAGGAATCCAGGAGGCTACCCGCCCCAACTGCAGGTGGGATCTCTGTGTTAGGGTCAGTCATGGGAAACATGGTGCCACCAGGTGCCTCTTAGTGAGACAGATGGGCCCTGGCATCAGGACAGAGTTGGTGAAAAGCTGATTCCTCAGCTCAGTGGCAGCTCTGAAAAATCAGGGAAAGAAGTGAGTTTGGGTCGAAGGGAATTGGAACTTTCTTGGAATTTTCAACCAATCTAAAAGTCGACAATAAGTCTGTCTGGGGTGAACGCAATGGGCTGTTTGGGGACATCTTTAAAGGGCTGGACTCCTAAAAAGGCTGAAGGAGGAGTGGGGATGCCTCCCTTTTTACTTTTAGCCCCATGGTCAGCGCACTCACCTGGGATGAGAGAGCCCTGGGTTCCAGTCCCTGCTCCAACGAATGCACAATTTATACAAAGTGGCACAATTTATACAAAGCTCCAACAGGCCAGACAGGGAGAGACCCACCCCAGAATAGCCTGTAGCTAGGTATTGGGGCACTCACCTGGAGTGGGAAGACCTGTGGTTAGGTCGCTGCTCCAGAGGGGGTTCCCCCAACCCAGGTGAGTGCTCTAACCACTGGGCTAAAAGTCATCCCCTCTGCCTCCAGCTGCAGTTTTGTGAATGGTACCAAAGTCCCACTATGAGCCCAGCCCCTACATTTGTTTTCTCTGAAACTATTCGGTGACATTTGCAGAGTTTGGGATTGACCGAAGCTGCGTTTTGGGGTTAATAAACTATTTGCCCAAAAACCTTTGCTGAGCTCTAATCAGGACTCCTGGGTTCCATGCCTCGCTGTGGGAGGGGAGTGATGTTTAGTGGTTAGAGCAGGGAGGCTGGGAGTCAGGACTCCTGGGTTCTGCGTGGGGGGCTGGAGGAGGTTGGGATTGGGAGGAGGGGCTCTCTGGGTATTGTGGTGTAAGGCAGAACCTAACACATGTTCTCTCTCCCTCCCCCATTCCTGTTCTTTTTTTTACCATCTCTCTCCTACCCCCATTGCCCCATCTCAACCCCCATTCCCCGTGCACCCCCACCCCTCATTACCCCCTACCCCTCAGAGGCCACGGTGCTGAGTTATGATGGCAGCATGTACATGAAGATCATGCTGCCGGGGGTGATGCACACGGAGGCCGAGGACGTGTCCCTGCGGTTCATGTCCCAGCGTGCCTATGGCTTCATGCTGGCCACCACCTCCAAGGAGTCGGCCGACACCCTGCGCCTCGAGCTTGACGGCGGGCAGATGAAGCTTACCGTCAACCTAGGTAACCGCCCCACCACCTGGGGATGCCCCAGTGCTGAGGAGGCTAACCAGCTCCCTGGGGGTCACCCCCTCCCTCTTGGCAGCCGGTTCCAGGTGTCCCCTGGGAAGAGGTGACCCTAGGGTGCACCTGTGCTGAGGGGTCAGCCCCTGCTTTGGAGCCCTCCTGTGCCCATCTGGTCTTTAGAAAGACACCCCCTTTTCCAGGGGGATTCACCTTCGCACCCAGTTTGGTCTTGTTGGTGCCAGAGGGCGGCTCCCTGTCCAACATGGGACCCGCTTTCTCCACTGTGCTTGGCCAATGGGGCGAGAGGGGCCCTTCAACTCGCTGGCACCCCATTGGCTGGCAGGAGTTGGTGGGCCTGAGGGGGAAGAGCTCCCCATCTTTCTAAAGGCCTGGCAGGGTTTGGAGTGATTTCTAGCTCGCTGTTTTTAACCCTTCATCGGCGCAGACTCTGCCAGCCCAGCAAGCAGCAGCCGGGACCAAACCCCTCAACCTTTACCTCACTCTTTCATCCCCCCAATTCCCCCCAAACTCTGCCCATCCACAACCCCCCAGACCCTACCTCCACATCCTTCACCACATCCCCAGCCCCCCAAACCTCTGCAGACCCACAGACCCCCACCCTTATCTCCATAACCTCAAAGCCCCACCCCCATGTCCCCAGCCCTCCAAACCTCTGCAGAGCCACAGACCCCCACCCTATCTCCACAACCCCCCAAATCACATCCCCACATCCTCAGACCCCCACCCTTATCTCCATAACCCCCCAAACCCCACCCCCATGTCCCCAGACCCCCAAACCTCTGCAGACCCACAGACCCGCACCCCATCTCCACAACTCCCCAAACCCATCCCCAGACCCCCATCCCATCTCCACAACCCTCTTACTACACCCCAAAATCCTGAAGATCCACAGCCCCCTCAACCAAACCCACAGCTCTCCCACATCCCATCCACCTCAGCGCAACACCCTGTGGATACACTGCACTCCCAAATCCCACACCTCCTTCCCCCCGCCACACCTACCCTCATCTTCCCATCCCCCATGAGATTACCTCCCTTTCCCCCATGGGGTTACCCCCTTTCCCTCCCTCCTTCATCCCTCTCCCCCCATGGAGTTACTTCCTTCCACTCATTTCCCACCCCCATGGGCTCCCCCGTTGGCTCTTTGGTCCCGTGCCTGTTTGCGCCCCACTGTTCTGTTGCGGTTGACGACGTGCGTCAGACCCAGCCGTGTAGCCTGTGGGAATGGGGCCCCCTTTCCTTTCTCCCCAGGGAACCCAGAACCTCCTGTCCACCGCAGAGATCAGGGAATGGCAAGAGCTCCCTGTAACCTTCTAGGTAACGGAGGGCAGATCTGGGGTGGCACACTGTACCCCACCACTCCCTTAACTTCTTCCCTTCTGGCTATCTTGGGGTGTGGGGCACCTCTATAGTGGGACACTGATGCCCTCCATATGGACCCAAGGGATGCCCATGTGCTGTACGGCACCCCCAGCTTCACATAATGCTCCTCCCCCAGATTTGCGGGCATTGTCGGCACCCCAGAATCTGTATATGACCCCCCATCCATGGGGTCATGATTGACACCCCAGAATCTCTGGGGCCCCCCCACCACATCACCTACTCATGAGGTGCAATCAACACTCTAGAATCTCCATGGTCCTCCCAATGCCCCTTTAATTTGTTCCCCCAGTTCCAGAGGAGCTGTGAAATAGGGTCTCCCAGATAATGTGGAGGATGCCATAATGTGCCTGCCACCATAAGGACAGTGTCCTGGGGGCCAGAGTGGGGGACTGGGGAACCCCAGAAAGGGGGGTAAGAGCCCACCCTGAGCTGCATTTGCTAAGTAACCCCCCAAATTCCAGCCACCCTCCATAGACCCCCCCCAGCACCCTCATTCCCTCCAGCACCCTGTATTCTTCAGTGCTGCCCCCCCTCACAGAATGCATTGGTGCTGGGTCTAATGTTCCCTGATCTCTGCACGGTTCCAGGGCTGCCCAAGGAAGATGGAGGTGGTAGCAAGCGGGGGCAACCCAAGCTTGGCCCCCTAATCCATGCTGGGTGCAGGGGGACCCTGGTTGGGGGAGTGAAGGGGAGAGGAGGTGCCCCCCATACATCTGAGCATGAGGCTGCTCAGCAGGGGTTAACCCCCCTTGTTTTCATCTTCCTTGTGGCACTGTTTGGGGTGCCAGGGTGGGGGAGGAAGAAGGGGGGGTCCATCCCCCACATTGCCCGCTGCACGGCTGGTGTTTGCAAGGTGGCCATTTGTCAGAGGGGTGGGGATTATCCCAACAAAGTGGGGGGAGGAGAATGAGCCCCCTGAGGTGGGGGGAATTGACTGCGAACCCCGTTAAAGGTTATAAACCTTTCCTCTCCCACAAAAAAGAGAAACCTCAGCCTAGGCCATGCCTGTCACAGATCTGGCCAATCCACTTTCTAAACTGGTTCCAAGTTAATCCACTTTCTAAAGTGGTTCTGGGCTAATCCACTGTCCAAACCAGTTCCTACTAAACTGGTTTAAACATGTCAGCCCAGTCCTTGTAGATGGGATTCAGACTGAGTTGAGGAATTGGGTCCCAGCCCAGGTCCTGGCTCAGATTCCCAAGCCTAGCGGGCCCAACATCCTACCTTGAGCTGGGACTGTAAAGCTGTATCCAAAACCAGTTTGACAAACCCAGTTAGAAACCCAGTAAACCGGGACCTTTCCGTGACCCTGTTTTTGGTCAGCTTTCTCATCCCACTCCTCATTGCCCCCCCAACAGTGCCAATCTGCTTCCTAAACCAGTTTAGGCCAGTTTCCTTTATAAACCAGCTCAGGCCAATTCCCTTTAACAAACTAATTCAGGCCTACAATCCCTTCAAGTGGGGACGCAGTTATACCAGGATAAAGGTGCCTTAGGACCTGTCCACATGGGGAAATTTCCCAGCATAGCTACAGTGGAATGGTTATTAATTGTTAATTATTAACTCCCCGTATGGACACTCTGTTCTGGAATAAAAGTGATTTTATTCTGGGATAATTACTCCGCTTGCCAAGCTCTGCCGGGGAATTTCCCCATGCGGACAAACTCTCATATCAGAAAAGCTTATTCCCTTCCCCTACAGGAATAGCTATGCATTTTTATATTGGTACAACCACGTCCACATTAGGCAGCACTGTTCCGCTTTAGACTGGGGAAGCTAAAGCAAGACAACTTGTGTGTGTAGCCAAGGCTGGAGATTGGAAGCTCTTTAGGAGCAGGGACTGGCTTTTTGTTCGGTGTCTGTCCAGCACCTGGCACAATGGAGACCTGCTGCATCATTAGAATGACTGTTTATGACTTGAATTGCAGAAGTGCCTGTGAGCCCCCATCTTGGTTGCACCAGGTGCTGTACAGACACAGTCCAGTTATCATACGCAACAAGAAATGATGCAGCCCCACCGCTGTCCAGGAAGGTAGCTTGGGGCTGTAGGTGGGATACTTTTAAGGGACCAGTTCCTACCAAATTTGGGGTCCCCTTCTTCAGTGTGAGAGGTTTCTGTTTCCCTGGGCTCCAAATGGCCACCTTGACCCGCGTCTGTCCCCGGATGGTGGGCTGTGAATTGGATGGTTGTTTGCAGAAGTAACTTTGAAGGATGTAAAACTGTTGCGTTCTCTTCTCTCTCCCCCTACCCCCCCATCACCCTGGCCCCCGTCTCAGACTGTGTCAGGATAGGCTGTAACCCCAGTAAGTCACTTCTTTACCTTCGGGGTTTTTATTTCATGTTCTCTCTCGCCTGCTCGTTAAATGAACTGGGTGAATTTTGGGGGTCAATCCTAATGGAAAGGTGACAGGTGCTGTATGACTGTAGCTGATTTGCTATGACGCTGCACAGAAGAGGTGGAGGAGCTGGGACTCCTGGGTTCTATTCCTGGCTCTGGAAGGGCAATGGTGTCTAGCAGTTAGCGTGTGTGGGCTGGGAGGTTTTCAACTCTGTGAAGGGAGCGGGTATAGGGGTTAGTGCAGAAGGGCTGAGTCAGAACTCCTGAGTTCTATCCTGGCTCAGGGAGAGAAGTGAGGGCTGGTGGTTAGAGCAGCAGACTGGGAGTCAGGGCTCCTAGGTTCTATCCCCAGTGCTGCCCATTTTAGTGTGTCACCTTAAAATGAGTCACTTCACTGCTCCTTGCCTCAGCTTCCCCTTGCCTCAGACTAACTGCACCTGCCCTGTATGTGCATGTCCGAGCTTTATACCCCTACTGCATGTTTGATGCTTACAGAGCCTCATATAGGGTGGGAGGGTTGGCTAGGAATTGCCCTGCACCCCATCCCCACCTGGACCTGGAACACCCCAAGAAGACAAGACCTGCTATTTCCCCCTCACCCTATGCCTTGGCCCCTCAGGCACTGTTGACACACTACCCTCCTCCCTGCAGCCTATGTGCACCACTGCCCTCCTCCCTGCAGCCTGTTTGCACCACTGCTCCTGCAGGCTGGATTCGGAAACACACTATGGGGTGTCATAAGCCCTCCTACTGCAAGCAACTGAAGGGGAGTCTCTAGTTCATGGTTCTCGCCCTGCCCAGCATGGAGCTGCTCAGCAAATCTGGGGTAGGGGCAAATTAAACACACACCTCCACGTCCCCACAGGCGAGTGGCAAAGCCCTGGTGGTAAGTGACTGGCACCTTGCTTTGGGATGATAGGTGCAGGGCACTACAGCACCTTGGTCCTTTCTGTGCCCACAACACACACCACACGCACAAGCCTCACATGGTTACATAGACTCACCCAGCCACACCACAGTCTGCCCCAGACACACACAATCAGCTACACACACAAATACACAAACTTTCACATTTACCACACATAAACAAAGAGATTCATACAACCACAATTGCACCAAACCACCACACCCCCATGCAGCAAGTCTCATTCACTCACGTAGATGGCAATGCACACACACTGAGGAGAGTAGGTCTTACTCCTTCCAGCAGGGGGCAGTGTGCACGCACAGATACACACACACCCAGCAGGGGGGCACTGATATGCACACTGGCCAGGGAACAGATCCAAATGCATGTATGCATGCCAGCTGGGGGAACATTGTACCACACAAAGCCTGTCGGGGTAGGTACCGATTACACATACATCTGTGCCAGCTAGGGTATGTGTCACATCATTACATACATGCATGTGCTGGTCAGAGGGGCACACCATTACATGTGTGCCAGCGGTGGTGTGTTTCACACCGTTACATGAATGTTCCAGCCAGGGGAGTACACCATTACATATATATGTGCATTGACTGAGGGGCACACAGTTACACGCGTGTGTGCGCTGGCTGGGGGGCACATGGTTACACCCATGTGCGCGCTGGCTGGGGAGCACACAGTTACACACGTGTGTGCACTGGCTGGGGGGCACACAGTTACACACATGTGTGCACTGGCTGGGGGCACACGCTTACACATGTGTATGCACTGGCTGGGGGACACGGTTACATGCACTGGCTGGAGGACACACAGTTACATGTGTGAGTGCACTGGCTGGGGGCACACAGTTACACAGGTGAGTGTGCTGGCTGGGGGGCACATGGTTACACCCATGTGCACGCTGGCTGGGGGGCACACAGTTACACGTGTGTGTGCACTGGCTGGGGGCACACAGTTACACCCATGTGCGCACTGGCTGGGGGGCACACAGTTACACACGTGTGTGCACTGGCTGGGGGACACAGTTACATGCACTGGCTGGAGGACACACAGTTACACGCATGTGTGCACTGGCTGGGGCACACGCTTACACATGTGTATGCACTGGCTGGAGGACACACAGTTACACGTATGAGTGCGCTGGCTGGGGGCACACAGTTACATACCTGTGTGTGCTGGCTGGGGGGCATTCAGTTACATGTGTGTATGCACTGGCTGGAGGGCACACGGTTACACATGTGTGCGCTGTCTGGGGGGCAGCCATGGTTACACTCACGTGTGCTCAGGGCTGCACTCGTGCCAGCAGTAACATGCAGCCCCCAGGTGTGATGCATCTCCTGACAGCGAGGAGCTCCACCCCTTGGACTCAGGTGCGTAGATGGGCCAATGGCATTTCATTGGCTAGAAAGGGGTGGGGCCCCATGGTGGGGATAAGCCCCAGCTCTTGTGCATGTGGGTTCCTAATGTGGTGGGAAGATAACACCTAATCACAACTCACCCTTGTGCCAGGCAGGTGAAGAATTTACCATCAGCTCATGGAAGGGGAAGCTGAGACATAAGGAGGGGAAGTGACCAGTCCCCAAGATCACAGAGACAGAGCTGGGGGGAGAACCCAGGAGTCCAGGCTCCCATCCCCAACACAGATTTCCATGTCTCCCATATAGTCCTTGATCTAAATTGCTGAGTTGCTACCTCCCCCGCCCCGGCTCTGGAAAATCCAGCCAGGATTCACCCTGACAAAGAGTCACAGGTGTTTGGTGGGTGGGTTCCAGCTCCAAATGAGCCCTAGAATTGGGAGGAGAGCCAGGGGTGGGGGAGGATGATGGAGGTCCCTATGCCATGGGGCAGAGACTTAGTGCAGAGAGGTGTGTGGGTGAAGGGTGAGGGGAATATGCATGGGTGAGGGTTGGGAGTGGGTATGAGGAGGGGGTGTAGGGATGATGATATGTGGAAGGGGGTGGGGGTGGGGAATGAGGTGGGGTGGCTCTGGGGATGCGGGGACACAGAGGTGAGGATTGCAATATGTAGAAAGGGGCTAGGGATTGGAGGGGCAGTGATTAGGGGTGGGGTGAAGGAGTGTATTTCCTCACTGGGTCCCCCCACCCCTAATCACTGCCTCTCCAACCCCCATCCCCAGATGCGAGGGGATCGCCATCCCCAGGTGCGTTGTAGCCCCCAGGATGGGGAAGGAGAGGTCTCTGGGGTGGGGAAATACAACTGGGGCCCCCTCCCCAACTCAGGTGAGGAGGGGGCTCTTTTGCTTTGGGAACCTGTGGGAGGTCAGGATCCCTTGAACAGCCCCCGCCGCGCCCTCCCCAGAGTCCTTTAATCCAACCAGCAAAAGGGTGCCTCCATTGCTGGACGAGGAGCTGCAGTGTCTGGGTTTCCCCACCAGGTGGCAGAACTCACCTATGCAAGCCTGATTTACCTGGGTTAATGGCACTTAGGGTGGCGTCAGCCTGCTAACGCAATAGCTGATGCACTGTGCCCAGCAGCTGGGGGAGTGTGTGGAGAGGAATATTTCCCATTGTCATCCACCTGCCCCCTCAGAAATGAATAATCTAGGCCCAACCACACGTCAGAGTATAAACAATAACAGATTAGCCATACTGGCTGTAAACCTGGGCTGATTAGCCTCCATGCAATTAACGTAGGTTTGTCTGCAATACAAATACATAATAATTAGCCCATCTCTCTACCCAGCTGGGGGTATTAACCCCTGTGCAATTAATAACATGCAAAATAATAATTAATGAACCACTTCCTTAGAGAACTTGGATTGTTAGAACCATACAATTAATACAGGTCCTACTCCAATACAGATAGCTGCTGATAATTTAGTCCCTCCTCTCTCTATGGATCAAGAGTTGTTAGTCCCTGCAATTAATAACGTAGGCCAGGGTTGCACAACTGGTGGCCATGATGGGGCTGTATCCAGCCCACCAACCAGGAGACTGCTCCCTGGCCCCTGCTGGAGGAAGGGCTAGAGGCTGCTGCCCCCGTTACAGCAGGCTCGCTCTGGGAAGGCCTGGTGGCCAGAGGCCAGAGTTTTCTAATAGGACAAGCTCATCTGCCTTCCCACAGATTGTGGAGCTGAGCAATGGCGGGCAGGCGTGTGTGAGGTGACGCCGTGCAGCGCGGGGCTGTCGCTGCAGGACTCACTGCTCTGGCATATGTTCTCACAGCAGCAGGGACCACTTCTTCCTAGACCATGCTGGCCTGCCAGAGGGGCCTCTGCTACCTTAAGATGCCCATCCCTGCATTAGGCCCAAAATAAAAATACCATAATTAATTAGCCCCTCCCCTATGTACCTGGGGATTATTAGCCCCCCTGCAATTAACAATATGCAAAATACTAATGAACCATTCTCCCAGAGACCTGGGGTTGTTGGTGCCTTGCAATTAATGTTGGTCCTACTGCAATACAAATAATTAGCCCTTTCCTTCCCTGTATACCTGGGATTGACACCCCATGCAACTAATATGCCAATTGATTAATTATCCACTACCACATGCAATTATTATGAATACTAAATTAGGTCCTTCCTATATAGCTGTGTTTATTAGCCCCCATACAATTAATAATAATTAATGAACCATTCCCGCACAGACCTGGGGTGGTTAGAAAGCATGCAAATAATGTAGGCCCTACTACAATACAAATGAGTCCCTCCTGTCACCACATCCACCCGGGTATATTAGACTCCCATGCAGTCATTAATAGGCATGGTGATAACTATTAAATAGCCACATCCTCCCGTGTAGTGACCTGGCATTAACCCTCCCATGCAATGAATTAGTTGCCTAATGGTAATGATTCATTAGCCACTTACGGGCTTTCAGCCCTGCCTCCACCCTGCTCTAAGGACACCTGGATGGGGAGGGGGTGATTCAGGAGTGGGGGGTCTCTTAGCAGCTGGCTGTTTATTGGGTCACCCCTACCAGCTGGCGGTGACTGAGAAGTTGAGGTGCTAATGGGCGGGAGGAATAGTGGGTTAGGATTGGCTATGGGTATTACTTCTTTCCTAACCTGTGGTTTGAGGGGTCACCAGTTCCCCATTTCTGACCTGGGGGATTTCCTTGGAGATGTAGGGATGGATTTCAAGATGATCTGTCATTTCTTCACTTGTTCTCTTGCTGATTTGCTTGCTCACCAGCAGGTGGTGATACACACACACACATTCTCCGGTAGCAATCCTCATTGTTAGTCTTTGGTCCCTGTGTGTGAGAGACAAGCAAGGTGGAGAGCTGAATAGAGCAGTGTAGGTGTGCTCTGGGCTGTGTGTGCAATTGCACCTAGCAGTAGAGTGCAGTGGGGTGTAGGTGTCCTCAGGGCTGTTTGTGTGGTTATACCCAGCAGGGGGTTGTAGTGGGGTGTGGGTGTGTATGGTTACACCCAGCAGGGGGTTGTAGTGGGGTGTGGGTGTGCTTAGGGCTGTGCATGCTGTTGGAGGCTGTAAGGTTTGGGCCTGAATTTCCTGGGGAGCTGTCTTTTCCCAGCCCTGAGCCAGAGTTTCCCCCGAGCAGCTGTCACAACCTCTCCAGGGTACGGGCACCATCTCAGTGTAGCAACTGCAGAGCAGGAGTGCAGTGCGGTCAGGAATGGAGGGAGTGATGAACTACCCCATCTCTCACCCATCCCCCTGTGCAGTCTCTGCCGTCAGGGAGTGTACGGGCTGTAGGGGGGTGGGGTGTATATTGGGGGCCTGTATAATCCCGGCCTGTTGCCAGCTGGGGCAGTCTGGTGGTGGTGGTGGGGGGGTGTCTGCGTGGGTTCAGTGTGTATCTAGGAGGAGGTGGGGAGGGGAAGATGCTACCTAAGTTGTTATGTTATGGGGGGGTGTTGCCAGCTGGGTGAGTATTGGGGGTTGTGTGTGTTCAGGATGTATCCAGACAGGCAGGGGAGGGGCTGGCACCTGAGGGCTGTCTAGGCCTTGTGCCCATTCCCCCAACCCCATTGGAGCACTAACCCCCTGTGCTGCCCCCCTCCCCAATTCAGGTAAAGGCCCCGAGACCCTCTTCGCTGGCCACAAACTCAACGACAATGAGTGGCACACAGTGCGGGTTGTGCGGCGCGGGAAGAGCCTGCAGCTCTCGGTGGATAACGTCACCGTGGAAGGTACGTGAGGACCCCAGACTGGGATAGCAGGGGGCTGAGGGGCACTGGCAGGGCTGGGGTGGGGGGGGCCCAGGGCTGGGATAGCAGGGGGCTGAGGGGCACTGGCAGGGCTGGGGTGGGGGGAGCCCAGGGCTGGGATAGCAGGGGGCTGCCAGGTGGGATGGAAGGGCACCGGCTGGGGTGAGGGCACAGGTCTGGAGTCTGCCCCCGTCCCACCCTGGTGTGTAACAGTGCCCTGCCCCCCTCCCGCTCCAAGCAGGGCAGATGGCCGGCGCGCACACCCGCCTGGAGTTCCACAACATCGAGACCGGCATCATGACGGAGCGCCGCTTCATCTCCGTGGTGCCCTCCAACTTCATCGGGCACCTGAGCAGCCTGGTGTTCAATGGGCTGCCCTACATGGACCTGTGCAAGAATGGTGACATCAGCTACTGCGAGCTCAATGCCCGCTTCGGCCTGCGCAGCATCATTGCCGACCCCGTCACCTTCAAGAGCCGCGCCAGCTACCTGGCGCTGGCCACGCTGCAGGCCTATGCCTCCATGCACCTCTTCTTCCAGTTCAAAACCACCGCCACCGACGGCCTCATCCTCTTCAACAGCGGCAATGGCAACGACTTCATCGTGGTGGAGCTGGTCAAGGGGTGAGACGCAGCCCCTTCCCCCTACCTCCCCGCCCCAGTGGGCCATGGGCCTGCCCTGGCCTGGGCTCCTCGCCCTGCCTGCTGGGCAATGGGCCCTGCCCCAGGGAGCAGGATCCCTGTGCTATGCCCTCTGGGCCTGCTGCATCCTCAGGCACAGTGCTCCTCTGCCCTGCCCACTAGGGTCTTCTCTCCACCCCACTGCCCTGCCTCCTGCCTCTCTCACTGCCCCTCACAGGGAGCCCTGCCCTGCCCTCACTGACCCCAGCTCTGCCTCAAGTGCTGCCCACAGGGCGCTGGGCCTCACACAGGGGCCTAGGTCTCCTGCCCATTGTCCTGCCCTCTGGGCACATGCTTCTCCCGCTGCTCTGTCAACCAGCCCATCTGCCCCCCCCCTCACGCTCCACTGCCCCCTCCACACAGGTACATCCACTATGTCTTCGACCTGGGCAACGGGCCATCGCTGATGAAGGGGAACTCAGACAAGCCAGTTAATGACAATCAGTGGCACAACGTAATCGTGTCGCGTGACACCAGTAACGTCCACACGCTCAAGATCGACTCCCGCACTGTCACCCAGCACTCCAACGGTGCCCGCAACCTGGACCTCAAGGGTGAGCTGTGCCAGCCGGCGCTGGGCCATGAGGCCACCAGGGGCACACCCCCCCTCACAGGCAGTGCTGGTCCCAGCGTGGAGCTAAGAGGGGCTGTGCTGCAGGGTGCGGGGGGTCGGTGTGGGGGGCTGTGCTGCAGGGTGTGGTGGGTCGGTATGGGGGGCTGCGCTGCAGGGTGTGGGGTTGGTATGGGGGGCTGGGCTGCGGGGGTCGGTATGGGGGGCTGGGCTGCAAGGTACGGGGTGGTCGGAATGGGGGGCTGGGCTGCAAGGGGTCGATATGGGGGGCTGGGCTGTGAGTTGCGGGGGGTCGGTATGGGGGGCTGTGCTGTGTGGAGTTGGTATGGGGGGCTGTGCTGCAGGGTGTGGGGGGTCGGTATGGGGGCTGCGCTTCAGGGTGTGGGGGGTCGGTATGGGGGGCTGGGCTGCAGAGTGCGGGGGGGTGGTATGGGGGGCTGGGCTATGGGGGGCTCGGTGTGGAGGGCTGTGCTGCAGAGTGTGGGGGGTCGGTATGGGGGGCTGGGCTGTATGGGGGGGCTGTGCTGCAGAGTGCGGGGGGCCGGTATGGGGGGCTGGGCTGTATGGGGGGGCTGTGCTGCAGAGTGCGGGGGTCAGTATGGGGGGCTGCGCTGCAGGGTGTGGGGTTGGTATGGGGGGCTGGGCTGTGGGGGGGTCGGGGGGGAGGGCGGGGCTGCAGGGGGGGGGGGGGCGGGATGGGGGGCGGGGCTGGGTGGGGGGGGGGGGGGGGGGTGGCGGGAGTGGGGTTGGGGGGTGGGGGGGGGGGGGGGGGGTGGCGGGAGTGGGGTTGGGGGGTGGGGGGGGGGGGGGGGGGTGGCGGGAGTGGGGTTGGGGGGTGGGGGGGGGGGGGGGGGGGTCGGGGGTGCTCGGTGTGGAGGGCTGTGCTGCAGAGTGTGGGGGGTCGGTATGGGGGGCTGGGCTGCGGGGGGGTCGGTATGGGGGGCTGTGCTGCAGAGTGCGGGGGGTCGGTATGGGGGGCTGTGCTGTATGGAGTAGGTATGGGGGGCTGTGCTGCAGAGTGCGGGGGGTCGGTATGGGGGGCTGGGCTGCAGGGGGGTCGGTATGGGGGGCTGTGCTGCAGAGTGCGGGGGGTCGGTATGGGGGGCTGGGCTGTATGGGGGGGCTGTGCTGCAGAGTGCGGGGGTCAGTATGGGGGGCTGCGCTGCAGGGTGTGGGGGGGTTGGAATGGGGGCTGTGCTCTGGGGGTGTTGGTGTGGGGGGACTGTTACAGGTTGCAGTGAGGGGTCAGTATGGGTGGGCTGCGTTTCAAGGAAGCAGGAGGGCAGTGTGGGGGGGCTGGGCAGCAGGGGCCAGCAGGGGTGTGGTGGTGGGGCAGCGGTGTGGGGTGATCTCCCCATGCAGCCAGCACTGACTGTATCTCAGACTGGATTGTTTTGCTGAAGCTCCCCAGCAGTGTCCATTGAATTTGGAATTCTGCCTCACTTCCTGTCCTAAACTGCTGTGTGGATATGAAAAGCCCCGCGCCCCACCCCAGAGGTGGCTGCATCTCAGCACTGGCGGGGGCGTCCCTGACTTAGACTGAGCCATGCACTGGGGTCGGTATTCCTGCAAGCGAAAGGACCCAGAGGATCCTGTCCATTCCTTCACCCCTGTGTGCATGGATTACTCAATCAGCTGGCAGCAGGCCGGCGCTGGGGGGCTGTCACAGATCCACAGGCTCCAGGCTGCGCCCCCAGCTTTGTGGAGGAATCCCTTCGCTGCGCCAGACCCCAGGGCTCTCACTCTTCCTCCAGGGTGGGCCACGCGGCCTCCTGCCTGCTGAGACTGACCCTATGTCTGTCTGCCCACCTCGGTAGTTCCCAGGTGGGAGCTCCCAGCTTCCTCCAGCAGCCAGCGCTTCTCCTCCAGCTCCCCCTCCAGTCCTTTCTTCTCCAGCTGGGGTCTCGGCTCAGCTTCCCTGCTGGGAGGGTGGATCCCTGAGTCACTGGGGCTGGCCTGGTCTCTCTGGCCCCTTGTTCTGGGTCGGTTACAGCTGGTTCCTGGAGGGTTCTATTCATTCCACCCAGACAGGGAGGTGACACTCACCCCTGTGTCCCCTAGGGCTTGTCCTCACTAGATAATTAGGTTGGTTTACGTACATCGCTCAGGGATGTGAAAAATCCACAGCCCCTGAGCCCATAGTTAAGCCAACCTAAGCCTTGGGCTACACTACAAAATCGCCTCAGTGTTACTACGTCGCTCAGGGTGTGACTAATCCGCTACTCCTCTCCACAGAGCTACTGCCTCTCGCCGAGGTGGAGTAACTACGCCCACGGGAGACGTTCTCTCCTCGGCATAGGAGCATCTTCTCTTAAGTGCTACAGCCATGCAGCTGCACCAGTGCAGTGTTTTAAGCGTAGACCTGCCCTTAGTCCTTTCCCCCGCACTGAGTAACAGTGCAGCACATAGGGGAAACCAAGGCCCACACAAGGCCATGTCTGCACTGCCACTTATGTCACTGAGGGGTATGAAAAAACCACCCCCCTGAGCAGGGCCGGCTCCAGGCACCAGCGAAGGAGGCAGGTGCTTGGGGCGGCCAATGGAAAGGGGCGGCATGTCCGGGTCTTCGGCGGCAATTCGGCAGCGAGTCCCTCAGTCCCTCTCGGAGCGAAGGACCCGCTGAATTGCCGCCGAAGAATGAAGCTTCGCGGTAGAGCTGCCGCCGAAGTGCCGCCGATCACGGCTTTATCTTTTTTTAGTTTTTTTGGGTTTTTTTCGCTTTGCTGCTTGGGGCGGCAAAAAAGCTGGAGCCGGCCCTGCCCCTGAGCGACGTGCGTTTCGCCAGCATAAGTGGTAGTGTGCACAGCGCCGTGGCGACGGGAGAAGATACCACCACTCATTGAGGTGGCTTTATTATGTCGATGGGAGAGCTCTCGCCCGTCGGCACAGAGCGGCTACCCAAGCGCTCTTACAGCTGCATCGGTACAGCTGTGCCACTGTTAGACATGGCCTACGACTCACAAAAATAGTACCCAACATTCCTGCTTTGTCTCAGCCTGCACCCCAGTCAACCTCCAGCACTGCCCCCATCCCCAAAACCACTCAGCAGCACCCCATTGTGGTGCTGGGGTTCATGGGGTGAGGGCAGGCCTGGGCTGATGGGGCGGGGAGAAGGGGAGTTGATTGTGGCACTGGGAGACTCATGGGGTGGGAGCAGTGCTGGGCTGATGGGGGGGAGAAGGGGTGTTGATTGGGGCATGGGGGGCTCATGGGGTGGGAGCTGGGCTGATGGGGCGGGGAGAAGGGGAGTTGATTGTGGCACTGGGAGACTCATGGGGGGGGAGCAGTGCTGGGCTGATGGGGGGGAGAAGGGGTGTTGATTGGGGCATGGGGGGCTCATGGGGTGGGAGCTGGGCTGATGGGGTGGGGAGAAGGGGAGTTGATTGGGGCACTGGGGGCTCATGGGGTGGGAGCAGTGCGGGGCTGATGGGGCGGGGAGAAGGGGAGTTGATTGGAGCACGGGGGTCTCATGGGGTGGGAGCTGGGCTGATGGGGTGGTGAGAAGGGGAGTTGATTGGAGCATGGGGGTCTCATGGGGTGGGAGCAGCGCTGGGCTGATGGGGTGGGGGGGAGAAGGAGTGTTGATTGGGGCACTGGGAGGCTCATGGGTAGGGCCCTACCAAATTCACGGACATGAGAAATGTGTCACAGACCGTGAAATCAGACCTCCACTTGAAATCTAGCTAGGGGAGGGGCAGGGCTGGGGGCACCTAGCCAGGGGCTCCTAATGGGCCCCCGGCTCCAGCTGCTAGTCCCATCATCCCCTGCATAGCCGCTCGGGGGGGGGGGGGGTGTTCAGACCCATCTCCGGGTACCTACCCCAGCTGGGGTCCCTGTTCATGGAGTCTGGATTCCTTTGCTCCCCCATCCCCAGGGCATGGGTTGTGGGGACAGCCGGGGCAGGGGCACATGCACCAATAGGGGGTGGGGGGGCTTTAGCTCCTCCCTTGGCCAGGTCTGTTCGGGGGAGGGGAAGGTGGTGGGGTGTGTGGGGGGCTAAAGGACCCTTTGCCCGCTGACGTGTTTCGTGCCCTCCCCAGGAGAGCTGTACATCGGGGGGCTGAGCAAGAACATGTTCAACAACCTGCCCAAGCTGGTGGCCTCGCGGGACGGCTTCCAAGGCTGCCTGGCCTCCGTGGACCTCAACGGCCGCCTCCCCGACCTCATCGCTGACGCCCTGCACCGGATCGGGCAAGTCGAGAGGGGCTGCGACGGTAAGAGTCCCCTGCTGCCCAGAGCCCACCCTTCTCCGGCCCGGCCTCGCCCAGCAGGGGCGCTGTGGGGAGCAGGCAGGAGCACTGACTGAGGGGGGAGCTCCCTCCTCTGTCCCGGCCTCACCCAGCAGGAGGCGCTGTGGGCTCAGATAATCCAGGTCTCCCTGTTCCTAGTGCCCCCGTCTCCTCTCCTGCTGATAATGGGTATTGCGCCTCGGAAGCCAGCCTGCTTCCAGCCCAGCCCATTCCCCCTGTGGGGGACGCTTGCCCCGTGATGGGGGCTGTGGGGAGGACCAGAGAGATGCAGACACCTTCATTAGCTGCCATCTCCCAGCCATAAGCATTATGTCTCATCAGATGCTGCCTCGTGTCAGCAGTGGGATATGGATGGGGGCTGCCAGGGACTCCCCCCATGTCCCCTACCGGCTCCAGCTCCTCACCTGCCATTCCTGCCTCCTTCCCCCACCCCAGTGTAACACGCCCGGGCACCTGGATGCTATCCAGCTCTGGGAGGGGAATGGGGTCTGCGGGTTAGAACGTGGAGGGTGCGGGGGGGTCTGTTCCCAGCTCTGCCCCTGACTCGTTGCAGGTCCCCTCCTCTCTCTCTCTCTTTCTCCTGCTTTTTTCCACTCTGCCCATGGGGGTTTATGACCCCAAGCCCTGTCCCGAAGGGCTGGGGGAGCCAGACCAATAACCCCTGGTCCCTGCCCCTTGCCCCCAGGGCCCAGCACCACGTGCACCGAGGACTCTTGCGCCAACCAGGGCGTCTGCCTGCAGCAGTGGGACGGCTACACGTGTGACTGCACCATGACTTCGTATGGTGGCCCCGTGTGCAACGACCGTGAGTGCTGGGGCCCAGCATGCCTGGCTGGGGGATGGGGAAGGATCCTGTAGGGGGAGCTGCATGCCGGGATGGGGGATAGAAGGAGGGGGAAGGATCGGGCGGGGGGGGCCGAAAGCTGGGGGATTGCAGGAAGAAGGATGGAGCACTCACGCTGTGGTTCTGCAAGTCTGGAGCATCGGGGGGAGCGTGCTAGGACTGGGGGTGCCATGTGCCCAGCTAGGGGATGGACAGGAGGAGGATGATCATACGGGGGGTGCCGTGAGCTGGGAGCATCAGAAGGCCAGAGGAGCACTCACATGGGGCAGTGGCTTTTGCCTGGCTGGGGACTGTGGTTTGACTGGTCTCTGGGACACCCCTGAACTGATGAAATTTGGGGTGCCCCCGCCTGGGTCTGTGGGCCTGGGTCATGGGCCCACATTGAGCACATTGCCTGGGTCCAGAAACTGGAAGGATACCAGGGGTTGGGTCTGTGTGCCAGGGCTTCTGCACAGGTTGTGTCAGAGCTGTGGGCCATGTTAGTGCCAGGGGCTGGTTGGCACTGTAGGACAGGTGGGCACTATGGGCTCTGCCCATGAGGCTGGGCCCATGGTCTGGTTCAGCTCTGTGGGGTGAGTCCATGGGTCTGGATCTGTGGTCTGGTTTAGCTCTGTGAGGTGAATCTGTGGGGCAGGGCCCATGGCCTGGTTCAGCTCTGTGGGGTGGGTCTCTGCAGTGGAGTTTGTGGGTTGATGCAGGTCTGTGGGGCTGGATCTGAGCGCTGGTTTGGCTCTGTGGGGTGAGTCTGGGGGGTAGGGTCCATGGTCTGGTTCAGCTCTGTGGGGTGGGTCTGTATGTTGGCTCAGGGCTGTGGGGCAGCTCCATGGATTGTGTGAGTTGGACAGTGAATTGAGTCCACACCTCGGACATGCCTCCTGTGACGGCTTCTCAGCATTGCCCAGCAGCTGGGCCCAGGGGACTGATCCATTCCCCACAGTCACCCCCCGAAGCAGATCCTGGCATGGGGAATGGGGCTGGGATCCAGGCTATGAGGAGGGACACCCAGCTGGGTGGGTGGTGGCGGGAACTCTGCCCACTGGTAATGGGGGTGGGGCATGTGTGAGTGATTCTCATTGGCACCGCATAGTGGGCATTGGAGTGTGGAGTGTCCTAGCTGTGCTCTTGGCCCAAGCCCATCACCAGGGCATCTGACGAGCCCCCAGGAATTCCTGTCCTCTGCATCGTCCTCTCCCTCTGCAATTCCATCCTCCCCCCACGCCCTCTGCACTGGGCATTGCGCATCTCTGTGAGAGGGGAAATACATTCTGGGAGTGTAAAGGGGAGCCATGGAGAGTCGGTCACGGGTGAGGGCAGGGGCTGGGGGCAAAAAGGAATAGAATCTAGTGTGAATCGTGCAAGGAATGAATTGCATGTCCCTGCTGCCTGAGCCCTGAGGGGGGAGTGTTCTGCCCCCTGCTGAAGTGGGGGAGCCCTGCTCTGCATGTGTGCATGTGCACTGCCCCCAGCTGGAGAGAATGAGCCCTGAGGGGTGTGGGTGTGGCGGTGTGTTCGGCTGGAGGGGGTGACCCCTGCTCTCTGTGTATTTGCTGGTTTGATTTTGACTCACTCCCATGGCGTCACATGCTGTGTCTCGGGGTTGGTGCTATGTATTCTGAGCACTGTTTTGGGGGTAGGGGTGCCATTGTTTTAAATGATTGACAGCTTTGGAGGATGATTAAACAACTAACTCCAGGCCCCTGTGGCTTTTGTGAGTGGCTGCCACTGAAATGCTGGGAGCTGCAGTGGGTGTCCCACACCAGAGGGGGGTTGTGTGTGAGTGTATCTTGTGCTAGACCCTCATTGCTAATGTCCGTAAATAAAAAGATTCTTTTTTGGGATGCAACGATCTTGGGGAACCCCAAATGTGCAAGGAGGTGAAACTGGCAAAAGCCAGCTGGAATGCTTCACTTTTTGTGCGAGGATGTGAAAGTCTGAGTGTGAAAATGGCTAGAAAGTGACCGGGCCCCTTCACAAGGTGTGTGCAATGGGTGCTGCAGAATGTGAAAGGGGCTTAAACGGGACAGAAAGGCAACCAGCTTGCTCTCTCTTTGCAAGCGTGTGGAAACCGGGGTGGGAGTGATTAGAAAAGGGAAGGGTGCCTAGCACTGTTTGGGTGTGACTATCCAGATGGGAGAGGGATTTGAAAGGAAAGTAAAAGTGATCAGCTGTCTCCATTTGTGCAAGCACGTGACGACCGGAGTGTGAACATGTCAAGAACATGTAAGTGCCCTGGCACGTTTCACTGTGTGTGGGGTCATGGAACCCAGAACGGGATGTGAACGGAGGCAGTTGTGAGCGTGACTGGGCCTTGCACTGTGTGTGTGAGCACGTGAAAACCCAGGACTGTAAAGAGAAAGCGAGGAGGTGGTTTGCTAGTGTGAGCATGCAAAGGGCAGAGACCAGCAGGGCGAGGTGTGCAGGGGCCAGCTGGGGGTCTCCTCCCCCCCCCCCCCCGCAGGGGGCTGTTTGTAGCCCAGTGCAGGAGCTGTATTTTGCCAATGTGGTTTTCATCTTGACAATCTCTCCAGCAGGTGGCTGGGTGGGTGGGGAACACGAGGAGTTGTAATCATCTTCCAATGGTGTTTGCTCACTAGTCCTCCTGGGTCTCGTGGTTGGGGGTGGGGGGGGGCTAGGAGGCGGGACTCCTGGGTTCTATCCCAGCTCTGGGAAGGGAGGGGGTCTAATGGTTAGAGCAGGGGGCTGGGAGCCAGGACTCCTGGTTCTATTCCTCGCTCTGCCATAAACTGTCACTATGAACTTGGCTTCAGTCACTTTAATCTTCCTGTGCTTCAGGTTTCTCCATCTGTAAAATGGGGAGATGATATTGATCCCCTAGACAGGAAATGAAAGAGGGGAGCAGAGAGGGAAGAATGGATGGATGGAGGGGGTGGGGGTGAATAGAGGAGGAGTATGAAGGGGTGGGTTGGTGGATGGAGGGGTGTGGGGTGGATAGACGATGTGTATAAGGGAGTGAGTGGGTGGGGGGTGGATAGAGGGGTAGTACAGGGCATGGATGGGGGGTGGATAGAGGAAGAGTATGAAGGAGTGGGTGGGTGAGAGTGAATAGGGGAAAGTATGGGGCGTGGATGGTGGGGGTGGATGGAGGAGTGGTGAAGGGGGAGGGGTGGTTAGAGGAGTAGGACGGAGGTGATGGTGGAGGGGGGTGGGGGTGGATAGAGGAGGAGTATGAAGGAGTGGGGGTGGAGAGGGGGCAGTATGGGGCATGGATGGAGGGGGAGGGGGTGGGGGTGGATGGAGGAGTAGGATGGAGGAGTGGTGGAGGGTGTGTTTGGGATGGATGGGTAGAGGAGGGGTGCATGGGGATACGCTGCAGAGCTGAGTCCCAGATCTGAACCCCTGATGTCCCTGTCCCAGTGCTATTAGGGGCCATTTCTCATCCCCGCACCCATTTGTCCTCCCTTCGCCCACTCTGTGCTGTCGACCCCCACCTGGGGGCCCCAGCGAGGGCTGGAGTTTCCACCCTGCACTGCGATGGATGGGGCGGCAGGCCTGATGTGACAGCCTCGCCGGTGCTGGGCACGGGGCACGAGGGGACAGGCTCCGTCCATGCTGCCAGCTGGATTAATGGGTCTACAGCGCAGGAGCTGCCCTGGGCATCGCTCACACATCGCAGGCGCTGAAGGCTCATTTATCCCGCGCCTCTCCCTCCCCAAACTCCCCTATTGTTAAATGGTCATTGTCTGGGCTTTGCTTTGTTTCATCTCTGCACTGATGGCCTCCAGCGCCACCTGCTGGGAGAGGCTGGGGCTGGAGAAGCTGGGAGCTCCCCCTAGCCAGCGCTCCATCCCGCACCCTATGTCGCCCCGTGCTGGGAGAGGCTGGGACTGCAGCATCTGGGAGCTTGTCCCACGCTCAGCACTCAGTAGGAGGTGCTCTCCCTTCACAGTCAGCGCTGACCCCAGTTCCCCAGAACGGCACTAAGGGCTGCTGCACTGCTGAAGTTTCCAACTTTGACTGGCTGTAAAAACAACCTGCCCACTTTTGATCATTAAAGATCCATGGAGTAATTAAACTCTCTGCCCCATCCCAGAGGTGGCTGCATCCAATGCCAGGTGAGGGATTCCTGTATAAACAGCCCCCCATGCCCCTCCCCAGAGGTGGGTGCATCTCTGCACTGGGTGAGGGATCCCTGTCTTATAAGAACCTTTGAGATGCTGTAGGGCAGTTAATGGCTTGTTGGTTATTTCAGGCACCTCTGTGACCCTGGGGCTGTGTGTTTGAAGGTTAGGTACTTTGCCCCAATCTCCATCTCACCTTCTCCTCTCCCTGGGCTCTGATCCCCTAGGCCGAAGGAGAAGCTCTGCCCCCTACCTCAAGTTGGCAGGCACTGATGGAGCTGCGTGTGTATTGGGGCTGACAGCCCCATCCATTTCAATGAGCCACTGACTGCCTATGATACCCAAGGATTTGTTAAGGAGTCTCTTCGCTGGAGCCAGGCCAGCTTTGCTCTCTGTTCCCTGCACCGAAGGGGTGTCACAGATTCCTTTGCTCCCTCCCTCCCCTCCTCCGTTTCATTGGCATAAACAGCCTGCTCCTCCTTGTCCCATTCTGCTGCTCTTCGCCAGGGGGTGGCCGGATCAAATCCAGCTCAGGAGGCTAGCTGCCCAGTGCCAGAGGGGGGCACCAGCTCATGGGCTGGTTCATAGCTGGAAGGAAACCCATCCCAGGCAGCCAGTGAGGCAGCGGGAGAATGAGCTGCTCTGTTGCCCCGAGAAAGGATGGAGGGTTATGGGGGAGGGCGGGAAAGGGGGCGCTGCCAATGCCCGAATAGAAGTAGTGGGGGGAAGATGCAGGGCACTGGGTAAGAGAATCAGGGCCCAAACCATCAACTGTGGACCAAGATGGTGTTGGATCTTTCTCTATTTACCCCAGTGTAAATCCGGAGCAAGTCCCTGCATTGGATCAGAATCCAGCGCTGGCCCCATTGCAGTCAGGGGGTGACTCTGGATTGACCCTGGGGGAGCAGAGATCAGAATCTGGCCCTGGCCCCATTGCAGTCAGGGGGTGACTCTGGATTGACCCTGCGGAGCTGGAAGTAGAATCTGGCCCTGATCATGCATACTGCCCTCATAGGAAATCCCTCCAACTGCCAATGGATCCCTGCTCTCCCATGGGGCTGGGCTAGGAAACCAGCTGGTAAGGGGACAGCAGGGAGGAGAGAGCCATTAGTGAGCATTCTGTGGCCTGCGTTGTGCAGGAGGTCAGACTAGATGATCATAATGGTCCCTTCTGACCTTAAAGTCTATGAGCTCTGTCACTGCAAGCGCTGGCTTCCCTCTCCAGCAGCCCTGGCTCTGCAAACACCTCTCAGGTGACTTGTGCTTGCAGGTTCCAGCTGCTGCCTTGGAGCATATCAGCAGCTGCAGGGACCATCTGCGCAGGGATTGCTCCCCCATGCCGAGATGCAGCCCCTGTGGGGCGGGGCACGGGGCTGTTAAACAGCAGCAGGGTAGTATGAGAAGGGGTATGGAACTGCTGTCAGTGGGGGTTGGCCAGGGCAGAAAGGGTTAACACCCCAACTCCATGGAGGGAAACAGGCCAGGGGATGCTTTAACCTCAGTTATACCTCTTCTTACTTCACATTGCCTTGGTAACGCAGCGCCCCCTAGCGCTGTACTGGAGTCAGCACTGACTGCCTGGGGAGAGCGCCCCCTGCAGCACAGCACCCCTACTATGCAGGGGGTCATTGGGGCCAGCACTGACTACAGGGGGAGAGTGTCCTGGTGAGCCTCCGGCCTGCTCCCTGTAGCACAGCGCCCCTAGCACCGCACGGGGCCATGAGGGCCAGCACTGACTGCCAGGGGAGAGCGCCTACCACTGAGTTCTTGCCCCACCCCATGGGTCTGGTCTTCCATACAAGCACTGGTGAGATGGGATCAGCCCCAAAGGTAACTGTCTCCATGGCTCTGCCCTCACCCACAGCACCCTCACTAAATCCCTGTGACTCTGGAGCCATGTCATTGGGGTCACCTGTAACCCTGAGTCCTGGACAGTATGAACACCTCCCCCCCATTGGGCTGGCACATCCTCCCCTTGGGCCCGGGTGAACCCTAAATCAGCACACACACACACTGAGGAGGACTCATCCCCTCCAGCAGGGGGCAGCAGGCGCACGCATGGGCACACACGTGCGCACACACTCTCTCTCTGAGCAGGGCTCATTCCCTCCACCAGGGGGCAGCACACAGCCACTCCTGCAGCCTTCAGCTGCTTGCAAATGTCATGCCTGGTTGAGATGCTGGAGTCTTATCACCTGTTTCCCCGTGCTCTGTTCCTACCAGGGTGGGGGTAGGTGTGCAGACAGGGGTAGTTGCAGTTGTCCCCAGTGGCAAGATCCCCCTCCCTTGCATGTCTCCCTCTTGTAGAGATCAGCCCCCATGCTAATAAATCTCCTGGGATCCATGGCCTGGCTTATTAGGAGCTGATGGTGAGTCAGGAATCCGGGGTTCTGTTCCCTGCTCTGGGAGGGGAAGGGAGTCTAGTGGTTGGGGGGGGGGGCTGGGAGTTCCTTTTGGTGTCTGTGTGCAAGGGAAGGTTCGCTGTGGGGGAGTCCCTTGATTCCTTGTTGCTTTGAGATCCTCTGATGTCAGGTTTTGTGTGTCTGTCCATCCCTACCCAGCTCTCCTATGCACTCTTCTCCTCTCCCCCCTCCCTCTCCCCCGGCAGTGAGTACAGGCCAGGGCCCTGAGCCATGTCCCTGGTGCTGTAAACAGGGCCATTTCCCAGCTGGGCTGTATTTCTCAGCCTGCTCTGTAAATCAGGGCCCAGCCATTAACGCTCTCCTGCTTGATTTACAGCCGTTCCCTCTGCCTCGCTCGCTGCACTGTGCGCCTGGAGACTTGCTGGCTTCCGGGGAGGAGGAGGAGGCAGGGCCCTATTGGGTAGAGCAGGGGACTGGAAACCAGTGCTCCTGGGTTCCGTCCCCAGCTCTGGGAGGGGAGTGGGGTCTAGTGGGTAGAGCAGGGGGCTGGGAGCCTGGGCTGTTTGGGGTGATTCTGAGCTGGTTCCAGGAGACTGGATGAAGGGCTGCTGTCTGCCTCCATGCGTCTGGCCCCGTCCTGGGCAGTGGAATGACTTGCAGGGGCAGGTCAATGGTGGGCCCTGGCCATGTCAGGATGTGAGCACCCTAACCCTGGGCAAACCCCGAGTTGCCAGCTGGGAGCCCTGAGTCAGCAGCCTGGCTGTGTCTGTGTCCCAGCCCTTGTGGCTTACTCACTGCAGGCTGGCCGTGGTCTCGGCTCGCTGCCCCCTGCAATGGGGCTGCCACTTGCCCTGCCTGCAGCTGTGCTTGCACTACCAAGAGCGGAGCTGCCGATGTGCCAGAAAAGCAGAGAGGGGGCTGCAGGGCACAGCGGGGCATGGCACCTGTGGAGGTATGTGGCAAGAGGGAGGTCCCAGCTACTGCAGTCCCGGCCTTTGCCAGGAGGGGGTGCTGCAGGGAGTGGGGCAGGGTGGTTTCTGTGGCCCTGTGAGTTTGGGGTACGGGAATGGTGGGGGGCTTGATTTCTATGGGGCTGGGGGACACAGTGGGTTCTGTGGGGTTGGAGGATGCTTCAGGAAGCCGATTAGCCTGACTCTACATCCTCCCCTTTAATCTCTGCATTTGTGCCCCTGTGAGCACCGGGAGCTCTGGCAGGAGTGAGTGGTGAGTTGCTCCGGCTAAGCAGAAGCGACAAACTCATGGGAAGCTTCTTTAGGGGCATCTGGGACTGGGGGGGTCTCCCACAGGAGATGGGACCACGGGGCTTGGGTGGACACCAAGGATGGGGCAGAGGGGCAGCTCCCCCCAAGCTGGTTCAGTGCCTTGTGGCTGCAGGGCCTGCGTCTGATCTGCCTCTCGACCAAACAGGATCAGGCAAAGTCAGTGCTTGGCTGGGAGATCACCAAGTGGCGTCTCTCTGCTGGGTTGGTGTGCCACTGGGGGGTGCTGTGCTGCAGCAAGTGGGGCAGGGAACTGGCTGGGGGCTCAGTGGGGTGCTGTGCTGCAGAGCATGGAGCTGGGGGCTTAGGAGTCCTGACTCCCAGCTTCCCCTGCTCAGACCCCACTCCCCAACCTTCCCAGAGCTGGAGATAGAACCCAGGAGTTCTGACTCCCAGCCTCCCGCTCTAACCACTAGGCTCCATTCTCCTCCCACAGCTGGGATAGAACCTACCAGTGTGAGGGTCTGAGGTGGAGAGTAGGCGCTCTTTCACTGGAGAGAGCTGCCTGGCCCTGGGGGGGACCATGGGTGGGGGGTGGCTGTAGGATCTGTGATGGGGAGAGGGTGAAGAGATGGAGCCTTGCAGGGGCATCCCCCCACACACATCTAGAGCAGGGGTCCCCAACGCGGTGCCCGCGGGTGCCATTGCGCCCGCCAGGGGGTGTAAGTGTGCCCACGGAGCCCTCGGGTTTTTTTTTTGTTTTTTTTTTTGCCCCGCCGGCAGCGCTCGGGTTTTTTTATTTTTGGCACCCACCGGCAGCGCTCGGTTTTGTTTTGGTTTTTTTTGGCGCCCGCCAGAAGGAAAAGGTTGGGGACCACTGATCTAGAGCATGAGATGAGTTGTGCAGGCCTCAGCACTGTCCCTTGCAAGGTGGGCATCCCCTATCGCCAGCAGGGAGTCTGGGGAATGAGGCCAAGGAGATCTCTCCCCCGCCCCACTGTCTCTGTCCTGGGGCGCACAGAGCTGACTGGCTGCCCTGACACGCAAGGCTTCAAGCTGGCACCCAGCACAGCTAATGGCAGTTGTGTGCGAGGGAGGCCTGGTCTCTGGCCACCTCTGTTTGGCCCCTGTTGCTGCGCCGTTCATCAACAGCCCATTAGTTGCTAATGGGGGTCGGGGATATGGATCTTCCCCTGTAATTACTGCCCCCCTCGCTCTGCCAGGAGCCGCGATGGCAGCGCTGCCTTTCATTATTCACCCAGAAGGAGAGAGGCAGGAGCCGCTTCCCGTTACACCTACAGGGACACAGCTGCCCCACAGCGCCTCCTGCTGGGACTGGTGTAGCCAGGAGCTCCCCCTGCAGCCAGGCACTCCTGCCCCACTCCCCATGGTGCTGCAGTTAGCACTCCTGCCTCACTTCCCATGGCGCCCCCTGCTGGGAGAGGCCAGGGCTGGAGTAGCCAGGAGCTCCCCCCACAGCCAGCTCCTGCCCCACATCTCAGCACTGGGGAGGGATTCCTGTGTAAACAGCCATGTGCCCCGCCCCAGACGCATCTCAGCGCCAGGTATGTACAAGGTGCTTTGCAATGAAATACACCAGGAAGCTGCTAGTGAATAGTTGTCATACCCAAGTCCCTGCCAGCTAGCTCTTCTGTGTCCCCCGTAAGAGGTCTGGGGTTGGGTTGCTGTCTCCACCAGACCTGCTGGGCTCTCTAACCCTCCTGGGCAGGGCTGTGCCCGGGGAGGGGGGAGATAAGGAGGTCTTGGAGTTGGAGGGTACATTTACAACACCCCAGGGGAAATCAACACAGCTGCAAACTCCCCTGGCTTTTGGTGTGTGGGGGACTTTAGGGGAGGGGAGTGATATTAAAACGGGCCTGGAATCGATGGCATACTGGAGCTGTGAGCCAGCCGCGGGATTGGAAAGCCAGGATCCTAGCCGAAGTGTCCCACTTCATTAGAGTCACTTCTCTGGGCGGGGGCGGGCAGCCACCACCCCTTGTGTCTGCAGGGGGTGGGGGGAAACCCGGGGCTGGGGCAGTGGCAGCCACAACACGAATAGCTGAGCTGGAGGTTTGGTAACCACCGTGACATGGTAATCCTGTGGCAGACAGGGCTGGGCCACCCAGCTCACGTTGGGGTTGGTTTAATGTGTGTTACTAACTAGAGCCAGGAGCTCCCCCCACAGCCAGCGCTCCTGTCCCACTCGGTCCAGCACCCCCTGCTGGGAGAGCCCAGGGCTGGAGTAGCCAGGAGCTCCCCCCACAGCCAGTGCTCCTGTCCCACTCGGTCCAGCGCCCCCTGCTGGGAGAGCCCAGGGCTGGAGTAGCCAGGAGCTCCACCCACAGCCAGCTCCTGCCCTGCTCCCCACAGCACCCCCTGCTGGCAGAGATGGGAGCTGTGGGGCTGCCCATGCTATATATTCCTCACTCCATTGCAGAGCAGGACTCTGTGCTGATCACCCCCATGCTAGGTTACACAGAAGGGCTGCCTTGGGGGCCAGTACCTTGTGCCCCTTAGATTTCTGCACAGTCACTTGGTCCCTGCTGTGCCAGGCCAGGGCGGAGCAGGGTGCTGGGCTGTGCGTCATACCCCCAGCTGGAGACAAGCAGCGCTGATGCGCTGGCAGCGGAGCGGGCATGGGCCGTGCCAACATCTGGCAGGAAACAGCTGGACCCTGCTAATTGTTTTTTCTCTTTGCCTCAAAAAGTGGCTATATGTGCTCAGCAGTGGGAGCCTCACCCACTGTGGGGGAAAAGGGGGCGCAAGCAGGGGCTGCTGAGTGCAAGCAGGGGCCCACCCCCAGGCACAGCCAGGCAGGAATAGAACCCTAGCATCCTGGCTCCTGGGCTGCAAGGGGGCAGATCACCCCATACAATCCATTTCTCCCCCTGTATCTGCTAAGACCCCTGTGTGCCCATCCCCTTGGTATCTGGTGCCCGGCTCCCATCATTGCCTGACTCATGTCACACCTCGGGCGTGCTGTTGCTCACACTCCTCTCTGCGAGGGGGAGATGATGGCTCTGCGAGGGGGAGATGATGGCTGCACCCGGGGCGGCTGCAGGTGCGAATTGTGCACTGTGATGCGGTGCTGATGCTAGTTACTAGGAAAGTGGGGCAGAGAGGTACTTCGGAGAACCTGCCTCAGTCTGTGGGGGGCGCAATAGACCCAAGCCCCTCCCAGAGCGAGGGATAGAACCCAGGAGTCCTGGCTCCCAGCCCCCCTGCTCTAACACAGATCCCACCCCCTCCCAGTCCAGTGCCTTAACCACAAGATCATCCTTACTGGTTGGTTGGCCGCAGGCTGAGGGGACTGGGTGGCTCAGGGTAGCAGGGAATGGGATCTTTCTCCTTTAGGGAGCGCCGGCTCCGATCCAACCCCATTGTGGAGGGCCGGATGGGAAATGGGACATGGGGCCTTTCCCTGTAGGGGGTGTCAGCTCCAATCTAACCCCATTGTGGAGGGCTGGGTGAGGAATGGGACATGGGGCCTTTCCCCTCTGGGGGGCGCCGGCTCCGATCCAACCCCACTGTGGAGGGATGGATGGGGAATGGGGCCTTTGGCTCTAAGCTGGCCCCACAGCAGGACACTGGTTGGCTCAGGGGGTGGGGAATGGGTTATGAGGGCTTTCCCCTATAGGGGGCACCAGTTCCAATCCCGTGTTGGTATGTAGCTCATCCATGTAGTGAGTTTGGCAGCTCTCAGCACAGTTCCCAGCAGGGCAAGCACCCGGGGGCCCGAGACCACCAGTGATGGGCAGCGTGAGCTGAGGCTGGGGAGCTGGTGCTGCCCTGGACAGCAATGCTGTTAGTCAGGCGGACAGGGACAGGTGCCCAGACGAATGCCCGGGTGGGAGCGCCACTGCTCGCCCAGTTGCTCATTTCCACATGCCTCCTTTCCCTGCCTCCCTCCTTCCTTTGTTTGCTGCTCTCTGTCCCATTCCCCTGCCCCCCGCGCTGGATCCCTCTCAGCTCTCTCTGATTATCTCCCCGTGCCAGCCCCGCAGTGTCAGCCAGGGTGGGGGGAGATTAGCAAACCATTCGGGGATATTAACATTTCATTTCTCAGCTGATACGGGCTGGAGGGGAATGGGGAGCGCTGGGCAAGAGAGGAGTGCTGCGGGTGGGCGAGTGCTGGCCGAGGGGAGCCCACTGCCATGTGGGTTCCTCATGGCGTTTGGTATTCTAATGGAGTGTCACTCTGTGTAATTGTGTATGTCTGTGTGTCAGTGCAGGGGACGCAATGGCAGGAGCAAAGAGCTTTCGTGAGGGTAATAAACTGGAACAATTTGTGTGTGAGCCGTTTTGGGGATTAGACACACAGAGAGGAGACGGGGAGAGAGAGCTATTCTGGAGCTGGGGATAGAACCCAGGAGTCCTGGCTCCCAGCCTTCCCCCCTGCTTAACTGGGGTTGGGAGCCAGGACTCCTGGGTTCTATCCCCAGCACTGGGAGGGAAGTGGGATCTAGGGGGTGAGAGCGAGGGGATCTGGGAGCCAGGACTCCTGGGTTCTAGCCCCAGCACTGGGTAGGGAGTGGGGTCTAGGGGTTAGAGCAGGAGAGGCTGGATTGTGTTCCTGGCTCTACCTCATACCTGCTGTGTGACTTGCAAGCCATTTTCCTTGTGTGTCTATACCAGAGAAGATTTGAGCGGAGCTACATTTTTCAATGTTTGCTAAAATGTGTGTGCAGAGGCAGATTGCCTTGGAAATTGGTGTCCCACTTCCGAGGCAGGGCTAGAGTAAATGGGGCCGATTTGGGGTTATTTGGTCCAGGAGTTTCCAAGAGAGGCCCCGCTCCCCCAGCACTGGAGCAGTGCGTTATATTTGTGCTGAGCTGGGCATCACTTAGACTGAAAGTCTGTGGGGCAGGGCCCGTCTGTGCCCTGGGAGTGTGCAGTGATAGACAAAGGCCCCCAATCATTTCACAGCCGGGGAGTATTGAGACTAAATCATCAGGAACTGGAGGAAGAATGGGTATGTGGGGGAAGCACAAGAGTGGAAGGTAGAACCTAGGAGTCTGGGGCTGTTAGCCCAGCATCTCCCTCCCCGACAGCGCCCCCTGCGGGCTGGGTTGAAGATTCTCCCCTGCTTGGAGTGGGGTTGAGCTCAGGCCTCCCTTGCGAAGCCCGTGCACGTTGTGTGGCTGCTAACCCTTCCCTTCCAGCGAAAGCGAGACCCACGTTCACCCAAAGGGGACCCTGCCCCACAAGCATGGGCTGGGATTCCCTGGGAGATGCCTTTTCCCAGCCCCAGGCGCAGCACAAGAGCACAACAGGGTTAGGGCTAGGAATGGGGGGAGGGAGGGAGGGAGCTGAGGAACTACGTTAGCCCCAGCCAGCCAGCCCTATAGCCCTCTCTAGCTCTAATTACCTAACGAGATCCTCGCCTGCCCTTCCCCCCTCTGGGATCTCAGCCCCAGACACTCGCTGTGCCCACTCAGCCTGGGGGCACAGAGCGGTGCTGGAGCCCGAGAAGGCCCAGATGTCTTCAGAGCCAACGTGATCATCCAGTGCTAGACCTGGGAGGGCTAAAGTAGCCAGTGGGGTGGGGGAAGATAAACCTCATGCTCCAGCACTTAGCCAGACCTCTCCCTGCTGGGGTCAGGAGGGAGCTGCCCCAGGGCAGGGGCTGGGGTTGTCATTGCTGCAATGTTCCTGGCACTGGCCTCTGAAGCGGTTGGCACTTGGATCCCTGGGCTGGATGGGCTCCTGGTTTGATCTGGGGTGGCAGTTCCTGTCCCCTCAGTCTGTGGCAGTGCTCCGCTATCGTGGCTGTGCCAGGCTATTAGCTTTGCAGTCTCCCCTGCGTTACTGACACTACCACTGTCACCCCCAGGGGAAACTGCAGTTTCTGTATCAGATCAGCTCAGCTTAGCTTTGGGTTCTCAGGTGTTGACTGAATAACGGCAGAACGGAAGAAGGTTACATGAGGCAGGGCCTAAGGGAGCACTGGCTTGGCACCAGAGTGGCAGTCAGGACTCCTGGGGTCTGTCCCCAGCTGTGGGAGGGGAGTGGGGTCTAGTGAATTCGAGCGGGGGGGGGGGGGGGGGGGGGGGGGCTCAGGNCACTCCCTGCCCCAAAGAGCTCACAGGCTGAATAAACCATGGGTGGGAGGGGAAACTGAGGGACCAAGAGGGGAAATGATTCACCCAGACCATACAGCACCTCAGTGGCAGAGAAGGAAGTAGATCCCAGGAGCCCTGACTCCCAGTCCCCCCACTCTAACCACTAGACCCTCCCTCCCCTCCCAGAGCAGGAAACAGAAGTCAGGAGTCCTGGTCCTTCTCCTCTAGCGCCTGCAGCCCCATGTCCTGCCCGCATCACGCTGGTGACTGGCATCTCTCAAAACTACCCCCAGGGCTGAGTGCTGGAATTCGCCTTGTGGATTGTGACTGCAGCGCGAGTTTGGTTGTCTTTGGTGCTCACTTTGAGCTGGATTCCACTTTGGTTCCTGCCCGCCCCCGGATGGACGCCCACCCCGTCTGTCATTCTATCCATCTCCTCGTATTTATAGCTCGCAAACAGCTCGTGCTGGCTGCCGGAGATTGGTGTGTGGCAAACATGCAGCACGGGGGGGACACAACATGTGACTCCGCCAACCTCTCCCCCCTCTCCTGGGGCTTCTGACCCCTTGCCTTTACCAGAGCTGGGACTGGGAGCCAGGAGTCCTGGCTCCCAGTCCCCCTTGCCCCCCGTTAACCCACTAAACTCCCCTCCCCTCTGAGAGCTGCGAATGGAACCCAGGAGTCCCGGCTCCCAGTTCCTCCTGCCCCCCGCGAACCCACTAAACTCCCCTCCCCTCTGAGAGCTGCGAATGGAACCCAGGAGTCCTGGCTCCCAGCCCCCCGACCCGCACATCCCGCCCCAGAAATAACTCAGTAGACCCCACTCCCATCCTAGAGCTGGGAACAGAGCCTAGGAGTCCGGACACGCACACCCACCCTGTCCTCAGCATCTGTTGCTTTGATCCTGGCATTTGGCAGTAGCACCTTGCTGCCCTCACCCTCCCTGTGCAAACCCTCCTCAGGGAGGCTCCATTGTGTTACCAAGGACCATTTGGGGGCAGGAGGGGGAGCATGGACCGGGGCATGTTGATGGGCTTGTATAGTATCAGGATTCCATGTGTGGAGGCAAGGGCAGTTGCATAGCGTGGATCCCGTGTGTGTGTGCCAGGATTGTGTGTGTTGTGGGGGTTGTATGGCAGGATTGTGTTTATGGAGGGGTTGTGTAGCAGGGAGGGGGTTGTGTGTGTATCTGTTGGGGTTGTATAGTGTGAATGTGTGTTGGTATGGAGTTGTGTAGCATGTGTGCGTGTTGGGGTTATGTAGAGGGAGCGGGCTGTGTAGTGTATCAGGATTGTGTAGAGGGAGTGGGGTGTGTCAAGGTAGTGTGGTGTGTCGGGGTCATGCAGAGGAAGCAGAGTGTGTTGGGGTTGTGTAGTGTATTGGGGTTGTGTAGAGTAGGGTGACCAGATGTTCAGATTTTATAGGGACAGTCCCGATATTTGGGGCTTTGTCTTATATGGGTGCCTATTACCCCCCACCCCCGTCCCGATTTTTCACACTTGCTGTCTGGTCATCCTAGAGTAGAGGGAGCGGGCTGTGTCAGGGTCACGTGGGGCACTGAGGGTGTTGAGGTTGGGTAGGAGAAGTGGGGCGCATCGGGGTCGTGTAGAGGAATAGGGCACGTTGGGGCCAGGAAGGGGGAGCGGGGCACGTCGGGGCCGGGTAGAGGTAACACGGTGTGTCGGGGCCGGGTAGAGGAGCGGGGCACGTCGGGGCCGGGTAGAGGAGCGGGGCACGTCGGGGTCGGGTAGAGGAGCGGGGCGCGTCGGGGCCGGGTAGAGGAGCGGGGCGCGTCGGGGCCAGGTAGAGGAGTGGGGCATGTCAGGGCCGGGTAGAGGAGCGGGGCACGTTGGGGCCGGGTAGAGGTAACATGGCGTGTCGGGGCCGGGTAGAGGTAACGCGGCGCGTCGGGGCTGGGTAGAGGAGTGGGGCATGTCGGGGCTGGGTAGAGGAGCGGGGCACGTCGGGGCCGGGTAGGGGAGCGGGGCCCGTCGGGGCTGGGTAGAGGTAACGCGGCGCGTCGGGGCCGGGTAGAGGAGCGGGACACGTCGGGGCCGGGTAGAGGTAACGTGGCGTGTCGGGCCTGGGTAGAGGAGCGGGGCACGTCGGGGCCGGGTAGAGGTAACACGGCGTGTCGGGGCCGGGTAGAGGGAACACGGCGTGTCGGGGCCGGGTAGAGGTAACACGGCGTGTCGGGGCCGGGTAGAGGTAACGCGGCGCATCGGGGCCAGGTAGAGGTAACGTGGCGCGTCAGGGCCGGGTAGAGGAGCAGGGCGCGTCGGGGCCAGGTAGAGGAGTGGGGCGCGTCGGGGCCGGGTAGAGGAGCGGGGCACGTCGGGGCCGGGTAGAGGAGCGGGGCACGTCGGGGCTGGGTAGAGGTAACGCGGCGCGTCGGGGCCGGGTAGAGGAGCGGGACACGTCGGGGCCGGGTAGAGGTAACGTGGCGTGTCGGGCCTGGGTAGAGGAGCGGGGCACGTCGGGGCCAGGTAGAGGTAACACGGCGTGTCGGGGCCGGGTAGAGGTAACGCGGCGCGTCGGGGCTGGGTAGAGGAGTGGGGCATGTCAGGGCTGGGTAGAGGAGCGGGGCACGTCAGGCTGCTTAGAGGAGCGGGGCACGTTGTGGCCGAGTAGAGGTAACACGGCGTGTCGGGGCCGGGTAGAGGAGTGGGGCACATCAGGGCCGGGTAGAGGAGCGGGGCACATCGGGGCCGGGTAGAGGTAACGTGGCGTGTCGGGCCTGGGTAGAGGAACGGGGCACGTCGGGGCTGGGTAGAGGTAACGCGGCGCGTCTGGGCCAGGAAGGGGGAGCGGGGCACGTCGGGGCCAGGTAGAGGTAACACGGTGTGTCGGGGCCGGGTAGAGGTAACGCGGCGTGTCGGGGCCGGGTAGAGGTAACGTGGCGCGTCGGGGCCGGGCAGAGGAGCGGAGCATGTCGGGGCCGGGTAGAGGAGCGGGGCACGTCGGGGCCGGGTAGAGGTAACGCAGCGCGTCGGGGCTGGGTAGAGGAGCGGGGCACGTCGGGGCCGGGTAGAGGTAACGCAGCGCGTTGGGGCTGGGTAGAGGAGCGGGGCACGTCGGGGCCGGGTAGAGGTAACACGGCGTGTCGGGGCCAGGTAGAGGAGTGGGGCACGTCGGGGCCGGGTAGAGGTAACGCAGCGCGTCGGGGCCGGGTAGAGGAGCGGGGCACGTCGGGGCCGGGTAGAGGTAACACGGTGTGTCGGGGCTGGGTAGAGGTAACATGGCATGTTGGGGCTGGGTAGTGGGAACGAGGCGTGTCAGGGTCAGGTAGAGGGAACGGGGCACATCGGGGCCGGGTAGAGGTAACACGGCGTGTCGGGGCCGGGTAGAGGTAACACGGCGTGTCGGGGCCGGGTAGAGGAGTGGGGCACATCGGGTCCCGGGTAGAGGTAACATGGCGTGTCGGGACTGAGTAGTGGGAACGAGGCGTGTCGGGGTCATGTAGAGGGAACGGGGCATCGGGGCTATGGAGGGGGAGCGGGGCACGTCAGGTTCATGTAGAGCTGGGGTTCTCAAACTGGGGGTCGGGACCCCTCAGGGGGTCGCAAGGTTATTACATGGGGGGTCGCGAGCTGTCAGCCTCCACCCCAAACCCCGCTTTTATAATGGTGTTAAATATATAAAAAAGTGTTTTGAATTTATAAGGGGGGGTCGCACTCAGAGGCTTGCTGTGTGAAAGGGGTCACCAGGACAAAAGTTTGAGAACTGATGTAGACAACGGGGTGTGTCGGGGTCGTGTAGAGGGAATGGGGCGCATCAGGGCCATGGAGGGGGAGCGGGGCGTGTCAGGTTCATGTAGAGAATGGGGTGTGTCGGGGTTGTGTAGCATTTCAGGATTGTGTAGAGCGGGGTCCTGGTGTGGGGCAGCGGGGGACCCCTGGGGGCTCGTTCAAGTACTTTACGGGGACGGGAGCCCTGAGTGCTGTGTTGGTGGGCCCAGCGCTAGCTGCAAGGGGAGAGCGTCCCCTGCTGAGGCCCAGCCCTGCTTCCTGGAGTGCCATGGGTCAGGGTCCTCTCCATGGCCCTGGCCAACTCCAGCACTGGTTCGCCCAGGCCCTGCTCAGCCCGCGGGAGCAGTGACTGTGAGGGCAGCCCTGCACTCGGGGTGTAGGGAGATGGCTGCATGGGGTGAAAATGGCCAGCTGGGAAATATTCCTTGTTGGTTTAGCTGTGCTGCCCATGAGCAGCAGGGCTGACCGCCCCCTTCTGGCCCTGGTGTGTGTGTGCGGGGGGGCTAATGCTGAGGCCATGGGCTTTGTCTTCCTGGGCTCGGGCAGACATGGAGGGAGTTTGAGAAACCTCAGCCAGCTGGTTCTTGTCACAGAACCGCAGCGCGGTCTGTGTTGGTGCTCTGGGGGGAGGGGGACCTTGGGCAGGGCGTGGAGTCCGGGGCTGGGCTAGCCAGGGGCTGCGAGTCAGGATTGAGGGGCACTGGTGGAGCTTGGGCAGGGTGTGGAGTCCTGGGCTGGGTTAGCTGGGGGCTGCGGGTCGGGATTGAGGGGCGTGGAGTCCGGGACTGGGCTAGCCGGGGGCCGGATTGGGATTAAAGGGCACCAGCAGAACAGGGCTAGGGACCCTTGGGCACCCCGTTACACCTATCTTGCCATTGCCCCTTGCCCAGTACCCCCATGTACGCTGGTCCCCAAACTTTTGAGATTCGCACCCCTGTCCGTGCCCCCCTCCTTCCGGAGCTGGGGCTGGGAGCGGGGCTGCAGCTCTGGGCGGGCGGGACACGGACACGGGGGCCGAGGCTGGGGCCAGAGCTGGGGGTGGGTCTGGGGGCGGGGCTGGAGCAGAGCTTGGTGGTGCTCCCTTACTGCCCCCCATGGGGGCTGGCCTGGGCCCCACCATGCCTCCCCGAATCTTTCTCCGCGCAGTTTGGGAACCTCTGGCCTAGTACCTTACATCCACCTGCCCCTCCCTCTGCTTCTCCACCCCTTGCCCATCTGCCGCCTTTGCTGATAAGTCCCCACCCCCTTACCCCACCCTCCCGTCTCCCCTGAGCGCTGGCGCCCCTCCCCCCTCCTGGCCCAGCTGGGGGGGGGTGGTGACATCATGGCAGGATGAGCTCATCGCTGGTGATTTACCACCACTGGGCTAGTGAGCTCAGCTGCCTTCATTAGGGAGAGGTGGTGAGCTGCTGGTAGGCCAGCCATATCCCCCCGCCAACCTGGCCCCTGCACATACTCTGACATAGCACCACAGGGAGTGAAGGATGGAGTCCCAGCTGGGGGCACTGCCATAGGGAAGTTCACAGCATTGGAGTCCCAGGTGGGAACTGAAAGGACCTTCCTTCCTGGGCATTTCATCTGACATTTCCATTGGTCATTCCCAGCAGGGGGCGCTGTAGGGAGCGGGGCAGGAGCGCTGGCTGGGGGGGAAGCTCCCAGGGAGGGCTGGCAGCAGGTAGGGCTGGCAAATAGAATACAGCTCCCATCTCCAGCTGGGGGGGGGGGGGGGGGGGGGGGGGGGGAGCGGGGGGACAAGGGTGTGTTGGATGGGAGGGAGAGGGGGGATAATCCAACCACTACAGGTCTTGGCTATTCTGCAGGAAGCTTGTTCCCCCCTCCCCAGCCCCAAAAAGAGGCTTGATCCCCCATTTCCTGATCCTTCTCTCGCCCCGCAACCATGAGACCCAGCCCTTCCCGCACTGCTGAGCCCCCCAGTGTGCCACATATTTTCACCCCTCCCCTGCTGCCGAGTGCCCAGTATGCCAACCCTCCTTCCGTATGCACAGCCCCCTTCCCGAAGCATGGGCTCACTAGCTTTGGAGGGGTTACACTCGCAGTGAGGGGCTGTGTGTGTAGTGGGGGGCTGCGTGCACTATGAGGTATATTGGCAGTGGGGGGGCTGCATGAGGTGATCAGGGTGGGGGTACATTGGCAGTAGGGGGTGCACTGGTTGGGGGCTGTGTGTGCTAAGGGAGGGTACATTGACAGTGGGGGGTGCACTGGTGGGGGGCTGTGTGTACTAAGGGGGGTACATTGGCAGTGGGGGGTGCACTGGTGGGGGCTGTGTGTACTAAGGGGGGTACATTGGCAGTGGGGGGTGCACTGGTGGGGGGCTGTGTGTACTAGGGGGGGTACATTGGCAGGGGGGTGCAGTGGTGGGGGCTGTGTGTACTGGGGGGTACATTGGCGGGGGGTGCACTGGTGGGGGGCTGTTTGTACTAAGGGGGGTACATTGGCAGGGGGGTGCATTGGTGGGGGGCTGTGTGTACTAAGGGGGTACATGGGCGGGGGGGGGGGCCGGGGGGGGGGGCTGTGTGTACTAAGGGGGGTACATTGGTGGGGGGGTGCATTGGTGGGGGGCTGTGTGTACTAAGGGGGTACATGGGCGGGGGGGGGGGCCGGGGGGGGGGGCTGTGTGTACTAAGGGGGGTACATTGGTGGGGGGGTGCATTGGTGGGGGGCTGTGTGTACTAAGGGGGGTACATTGGCAGGGGGTTCACTGGTGGGGGGCTGTGTGTACTAAGGGGGGGACATTGGCAGGGGGTGCACTGGTGGGGGCTGTTTGTACTAAGGGGGGTACATTGGCAGGGGGTGCACTGGTGGGGTGCTGTGTGTACTAAGGGGGGTACATTGGCAGGGGGTGCACTGGTGGGGGCTGTGTGTATTAAGGGGGGTACATTGGCAGGGGGTGCACTGGTGGGGTGCTGTGTGTACTAAGGGGGGTACATTGGCAGGGGGTGCACTGGTGGGGTGCTGTGTGTACTAAGGGGGGTACATTGGCGGGGGGTGCACTGGTGGGGGGCTGTTTGTACTAAGGGGGGTACATTGGCAGGGGTACATTGGCGGTGGGGGTACATTGGCGGGGAGTTGTGTGTGAGTGGGGTTCACTCTCCTGCCTGCTCCCCCAATCCCGCTCTGGACACACAGCAGCATCCGGCTCTGATCACCATCGATCCAGTGCTAAATAAATCCTGGGCTCAGCAGCCTGGCTCCACACGCAGCCCGTCCAGCCCCCATCCCTGAGCTCGGCGAGTCTGATCCTTGTCCCCCAGCCCCTGCATGGGGCCCCTATGTCGGGCTTTGTCAGCCCAGCCCGCCCCAGCCCCTGCTGCCCGAGGCCTCTGCCTGCTGGGTGTTTGCACAGCGTCCCCCACAAATACGGCAGGAGGCTGGTGACCTTTGGCAAAGATCGATCAGCAAAGCCAGGGCTGCACTGGAATCCCAGCCCTGTGCTGCCTGGTCTTTCCCACAGGGGGTGCTGTGGGGGGTGGGGTGGGGGTGCTTGTTGGGGGGAGCTCCCAGCTACTCCAGTCCCAGCAGGGGGTGCTGTGGGACACAGCACAGGGGCCCTGTGGCTGTGGGGGGAGCTCCCAGCTGCTCCCATCCTGGCCTCCTCCAGTGAGCAAATTCCCTGGGCAGGGGGATTGGCTGGAGAGCTGAGCCATCACACCTGCCCCAGCCTCCACTGGGCCTGTGCTCAGCCCTCCCCCCACCCATCCCCTGCTCAGCTCCTCTGATCACGCAGCCTCCTGGATTTTTATCTCAGTCAGATTTTTCATTAGCCTTGGGCTACGGGGAGAAAAACAGCTTCCCCCCCTCCCAACTCCCACCCCCAGTGTACAGTATTTAATTATCTGTCAGTGATCCCCCCCCCCCAACACAATCTCTAGCTGGGGGGAAAAGCAAACTGCTCTGGAGAAAACATTGTGCTTGTGTTTGCACGCCTGTGTGTGTGTGCACACCTGTGTGATGCGTGTGCTTGTGTATGTGTGTGCCTGTGTGTGTTTGCGCATGCCTCTGTGTGTGTGTGTGTGTGTGTGTGTGTGCACCTTTGTGTCTCTGTGTGCATGGGATGTAGGGGGGGTGCAGAAGCTCAGAGCTGGGGAGCAAGGTGATTGGGGGGGAAGAAACTGTGTGTGGGGCTATGATCACTTTGAGTGGGGGAAGGGCAGTATGGGGGGGGTCTCTCTCCCCTACAGAGTTTGGAGGGGCAAGTGGGTAAATAATCAGGTGTTGGGGGTATGTTGCGCCTGGACTCAGTCTGTAGTTTGCATCCCAATCTTGCCCAAAAGGCAAAGGGGTGGGGATCCAGAATGGGGAGCAATGAAGATACAGGGGGTCAGTCCTGGTCTTGGGGGGGTTGAGGATACAGGGGGTCAGTCCTGCTGTCTGGGGTTGAAGATACAGGGGGTCGGTTCTGGTCTCAGGGAGGGGGTGGACTCCAGCCCGCTGCTGCTGCTGCTGCTGCTAGGGGTCGGGGGAAGAATTGAAGATGGAGGAGAGCTGGGGAGCGAGAGAGCGAGAAAGAGATCAGGGAGGAGAGCGCTGCATCTGTAAAGAGATCTCGCAAGCTCTCCCTCCCTTTGAAAGCAAGGAGGGCTGAGGGGGGGAGCCTCAGTAATTCAGCAGCCTTGGGGGGGGGGTGCCAGGTGCAATGAATTAAGGAGCTTGGAAACGCTGTCATTAGATTTCGGAGCGATTCGGTGCTCTGGTCCTCCCCCCATCCCCTCCCTCCCTCCGCCGACCCCCCTTCTTCGCTCCCTCCTTCCAGCCGTCCCTCTCCTCTGCAGCACACTCCAGCGAGCGCTGTGCCATTCCACTCGGCTCCCCCCCTCGCTCGCTCTCTCCGCGCACTGCCTTCGCCTTCATCCTTTTCTTTCTTCTCCTTTGCCAGCCCCCCTCCATCGGCAATTCTTACCCCCATCTCTCCTTCACCGGCCCCCTCCATCGGCAATCCTTCGCCCCAGCCATCGCTCGCCCTGACACCTCCTCGTCTCCATGTCCCTGCCCTGAATTCAGAGGCTTTTTTCCTCTTCACATCCTTCCCTTGCCTTTTCTCATTCGTTTATTTTCTTCTCTTCCTTCTCCTGTCTGTCTCCATCCCTCCATCCTGCCCCCCTTGAAGGATGATGCACGACTCTAATTGAAACCGATCCTTTCCTCATTTATTTCAATTTTTTTTTTCACTTGTCCTCTGGCTTTTTTCTCTCATTCCTCCTTTCCCTGGATGTTGGGGACCCTTTGATGCTTCCCCACCCCCCTCGCCCCACTCCCGTCCTCCCCTCCCAGGGGAAGCTGGATGTACAGTGCTGCCGGCGGATACTGAAGGATGGGGACTTCTCTGTGAATCAAGGAGTGTGGAAGTGGAGGCGGGGGAGGAGAGGAGAGGAGTCCTGAGCCGTCGGCCATCCATCCGTGGATCTGACCCCGGAGTTTATTTTTTTGGCACTTTGGATTTTTTTTTGAGGGGGGGTTAACAATTTTTCATCCCCCCTCCCCCCTCCCACTTTTCGGTATTTTTTGCCAGGTGGATTTTTTGTGATTTGAGGGGTGTTTTTCTCCCATCGGCGAGCAAACCCGCGGTATGGACGGCGTCGTGCCTGGGATCTGACACCGTGACTCCCCTGGGGGCCACCCGCCCCTCCCCGGCGCCCTGCGCCATGAGGAGGAGGAGCAGGGGTGGGGGCGCAGGGCAGGGGGCGCCATGGGCTGTACTCGTGGCCGCGGCGCTGGCGGCTCTGGCTGGGCCAGCTGGGGCGGCACGAGTGTCCTCCAGCCTCAGCACCACACACCACGTGCACCACTTCCACAACAAGCACGGCACGGTGCCCATCGCCATCAACCGCACGCCCTTCCTCACCCGTGGCGGCCATGGTAAGTGGGGACCCTCCCCAGATATCCCCTCTTTCCTCCCAATATCTCCTTCTCTCTCCCTGGTATCCCCTAGTATCCCCAACTCCCTCCCCAATATCTCCTACTGTCCTCCATATCCACCAGGTATCCCCGCCTCCCTCCCCCCTCATCTCTCCCCAGGTGTCCCCTACTCCCCCAATATCCACCAGGTATCCCCTCCTCCCTTCCCTCCTCCTCCCCTGGTATCCCCTACTCCCCCAATATCCACCAGGTATCCCCGCCTTCCTCCCCTGGTATCCCCTACTCCCCCAATATCCAGACATCCCCACCTCCCTCCCCTCCTGTTCCCCTGATATCCCCTACTCCCCCAATATTCAACAGGTATCCCCTCCTCCCTCCCCTCTTCCTTCCTCAGTAGCCCCTCCTCCCCAGTATCCCTTCCTCCCTCCCCTGGTATCCTCTACTCTTCCCCATATCCACCAGGTACCTCTCATCCCTCTTCTCCTTCCCCCCAATATCCCCTCCTCCCTTATCTAGTCCTTCCTTGATATTCTCTATTCTCCCCGTCATATGCACCTGATGTGCCCTTCTCCCTCCCCTACTCTTCTCCAGGTATCCCCCCCGGTATTCCATTCTGTCCCCCATATCCTCCAGGTATCCCCTTCTCCCTCCCCTGTTCCTTCCTCAGTATCCCCTCCTCCCTCCCCGGTATCCCCTCTTCTCCCCATATCCACTAGGTTCCCCTCTTCCCTCCCTGGTATCCCCTTCTCCTCTCCCAAATCCACCAGGTATCCCTCCTCCCTCCCCTACTCTTCCCCTGGTATCCCTTCTCTTATCTACTCTTTCCTTGGTATCCTCTATCTTCTCCCCATATCCACCTTGTGTGCCCTTCTCCCTACCCTATTTCTTCCCCAGTATCTCCTCCTCCCCTGATATCCCCTACTCCCTCCCCCCATGCCCACCAGGTATCCTTTCCTCTCTCCGCCACTCTTCCCCTGGTATGTCCTCTTCCCTCCCCTGTATTCCCTCCGAGTATCCCTTTCCCCAATAGCCCCATCTCCCTGTTTTCCTTCTCCTCCTCTCTCCCCAGTATCCATATATCCCCCAATATTCCCTCCTCTCTCCTCCTGGTATCCCCAACTGCCTCCTAGTATCCCCTCCTTCCTCCCTGGTATCCCCTCCTTCTCAGATTTCTCATGGTGCCCTTTGCTGTCAGTCACATCCCCTTCCTCACTCACTGTGGCCACAGTAAGTAGGGACGCTTCTCTTCTCCTTCTCCTCCACCCTCCCCTCTGATATCCCTCCTTCCCCTGGTATCCCCCAGTATAGCCTTCTCCCTCCTCCTCATACCATCCTTCCTCCCTTGGTATCCCCCAGTATCCCCTCCTTCCCAGCACCCACACAGTGCCCATCACCGTCAACCACAGGCCCTTCCTCACCCATGGTGGCCACAGTAAGTTGGGACTCTTCCTTTCTTCCAGTATCCCCTCCTTCCTCCCCACTGATGTCCTCTCCTTCCCCCTGGTATCCCCCTGTATGCTCTTCTGCCTCCTCCACATACCATCTGACCCCCTGCACAATGCCCATTGCCATCAACTGCACACCTTTCCTCACCCATGGCAGCGACTCTTCCTTCCTCTGGTATCCCCTCCTTCTCCCCACCCCCCAACCTTCCCTGGTATCCCCTCCAGTATCCCCCTCCTTCTTCCCCCACCCCCAATAACCTTCCCCAGTATCCCCTCCGGTATCCCCTCCTTCTCCCCCCCCCCAATAACCTTCCCCGGTATCCCCTCCGGTATCCCCTCCTTCTCTCCCCCCGCATAACCTTCCCCGGTATCCCCTCCGGTATCCCCTCCTTCTCCCCCCCCCATAACCTTCCCCGGTATCCCTTCCTTCTTCCCCCCCCATAACCTTCCCTGGTATCCCCTCCAGTATCCCCTCCTCCTTCCCCCCCATAACGTTTCCTGGTATCCCCTCCTTTCTATCTCCTGCACATTGCCCATAACCCTCAGACACATGCCCTTCTTCACCCATGGCAGCCATGGTAGGTGAGGACCCCTCCACCCTGGTATCCCCTCTGCTATCTGCTTCCTCCACCCTTATCGGTATCCCTTCCTCCCCCACACAGCATCCTTCGCCATCCACCACACACCTTTCCTCACCTGCAGTGGGCATGGTAATTGAGCATCCCCCTTCCTCCATGGTATCCCACCCTTCCTTCCCTCGGTATCCCATCCTTCCCCCTCCCACACATAGTGCCTCTTGCCATTAACCACACAGCCTTCATTACCTGCAGCGCGCACAGTAGGTGAGGCCCCTTACCTACTGGTATCCCTCTCTCCTTCCCCATGTGGCATGCAACCCTGCTCCTCATGGTCTCTCTCCCTTAGTATTCCCTACCTCCCCTCTTCCCTCCCCGTGTCCCCTCTCTCCCTCTTCCCCTCACAGTGCATTCCTCTTCCTAGTATCCCCTCCCCTCTTGGTATCCCCTTCCTCTCCTCCCCTCTCTCCATTCATGGTACCTCCCTCCCCCTACCCCCATCAGATCTCCTCTTCCTCACCCTCCCCTCACAGTGCATCCCCCACTACCCCACCCTCTTTCCCCTCCCAGTATCTCCTCCTCCCATCTCCCCAGTGGCTCCCTCTCCCCATGTAGCTCTCCAGTCCTTCCTGTCATTGATTAATCCTGCTCCCCTCCCTCAGGGTTCCTTCCCTCTCCTGATCTTGCCCCTCCACCACCCCCCATACACCTCCTCTCTCCCATCCCTATCCCCAACCCCCCACTGCTTCAGCAAGGGCAGGGGAGGGGCCCCAGCCAGGCATTGCTGGTCATCTGGAGTGTCATGAAGAGAGCTTCTTGTGCCTGATCAACTTTTCAAGTCATCCCCACCCTGCTGGTATTGCTAGCTGAGTCCTAGCAAACTTGTATCACAGGTTGAGTGCGGGTCGTGGGGTCAATGCATCCCCTCTGGTCTGTATAGCTGAATCCTGGCAAACTTGTCTCAGATCTTGAGGGTGGGGAGCTGTATTGCGGGTTCCTTGGCACTTTTGCTGAGCCCTGACAAATGTGTGTTATGGGTGAGGGGGTGGGAATGGTGGGGAGGTCCTGTTGTCAATGCATGGTCTGTTCCATACCTGAGCCCTGGCAAACTTGTGTTGTGGGTAGGGGGAGGAAAACGGGGAGGGTCCTGCCATCAATGCGTCGTCTTTACTGGGTTCCCGAGCTGAGAAAGGCACACTCATCTCAGATCTCAAACTTTGAGGGAGGGGGGGCACTGCTGGCTGCTGCACTGACCCCGATCAAACTCTGCTCCTGTGTCTAGGGGTTGCTATGCCCCACATGGTGCTGGTCGCCTGCCTGAGCCCTCATGCACTCGGAACGTGGATTGGGGTTGGGGGAGCCCCCTGCTCCTCCTGGCCAGTACCCCTGCCCCACATTAGCATCTGTTTCAGCCCCACTCACCACCAGCTGAGCCCTGGCAAACTCCTCTCATTCCCCTCTGTCCCCCAATTGTCCCCTCCCCCCAGCACAATTCCCCCCATTCCCAGGGCAGTGCCCCCAAATCTGTGTACTCTCTGAGCAAGTGAGCTGAAGCGTGGGTTTGTGGGGGGTTGTGCCAGCTGTGCCCAGCCCCACTCTGGCTGTGGGGTGAGAGGGGAGTGTGTGGGCAGAGGGGGTACGTGCTGGGGTCAGGTGTGGGGATGGGGGGGAGTGTGTGGGAAGCACTGGGGAGGGGGAGTGTGGGGGAGCACTGGGGAGGGGAGAGTGCAGGGGAGCACTGGGGTCAGGTGTGGGGATGGGGGGTGAGTGTGTGGGAAGCATTGGGGAGGGGGAGTGTGAGGGAGTGCTGAGGTCAGGTGTGGGGATGGGGGGGAGGGGGAGTGTGAGGGAGTGCTGAGGTCAGGTGTGGGGATGGGGGGGAGGGGGAGTGTGAGGGAGTGCTGGGGTCAGGTGTGGGGATGGGGGTGAGTGTGAGGGGAGCACTGGGAAGGGGGGAGTGTGGGGGAATCCTGAGGTCAGGTGTGGGGATGGGGGTGAGTGTGAGGGGAGCACTGGGAAGGGGGAGCATGGGGGGGGTACTGGGGGAGGGAAATGAGTCTTGGGGGTGGGATCACTAGCTGCCTTATACAAACACAGTGCCCCCGATCCTGCAGCACCCTGTCAGCTACCTAGCCCCTGCCCCACGTGTGTGGGGATGGGATGGTCCCAGGTGACGGAGTGAGACATTGATGCTTGGAGGGCAGAATTACACTCAGGGCGAATTAGCACTCCCCCCCATCACTCCTTCCTGCTTTGGGGATCAGAGAGGGCACCAAAGAGCTAACTCACACCCACCGGTGGGGGGATAGTTATCATTAACTCCATTGTATAGAGGAGGAAACTGAGGCACAGAGAGGGGAAGGGACTTGCCCTATTAGATCTAGGGATAGAACCCAGTCCCCCCTCCTCTGACCCGCTAGATGCCACCCCCTCCCAGAGCTGGGGATAGAACCCAGGAGTCCTGGCTCCCATCCCCCCAACTAGAACACATCCTGTTGGTTGCTAGACCCCCCATCCTTGACCCCCTGGATCCCTAGAAGCTGGCGTGTGCTCACAGATGATGGGGGGTAGGTACTGGTGAGGGGGGGCTGTGCCATTGGGGGAAGGGGTAGATCCTCCCCAGCCTCTGGGAATGGATTATGTGGTCTGTTCGGTGCTTGGCTTTACATCCTGTTGAAGCCGGTGGGTGGGGGTGGAGGGAAGGAGAAAGGGAGGGGAAGGAAGGAAGGAAGAAGGAGGGATGAAAGAGAAGAAGCGAAAGGAATGAGGGATGGAGATGAAGGGAGGGATGAAAAAGAGACCAGCTTGGGGGGGGGCTGCCTGTCATTCCCCCACCCCTCCCCCCCCAGACACGTGCAATAAGTAGGTGGCTCTCCCCACCCTGCACATTATGTAACACCTGGGCTGCCCAGCTGGCTGATTGGTGGCTGCTGGGAGCACTGAACCCCCACCCCCGCCCACGGGTAGCCTTTGGAGAGTGGGACATCACCACATTGGGGTGTCCTGCCAGCCCCCTCCCCCAGATCCCCACACACCTGGCCTTCTCCATCATGTCCAGAGCGCCCCACCGTTTAATGCAGTCAGTTTCCCCTGCCCAGGCGGCAGGATTATCTCCTACGTGAGGAGGGGAAAGGAGTGGGGTCTGGTGGACTGGATTGGGGCTGGGGGCCAAGACTCCTGGGTTCTATCGCTAGCTCAGGGAGGGGTGGGAGATCTAGTGGTTAGAGTGGGAGCATTGGGAGTCAGGACTCCTGGGTTCTATCCCCTCGTCCTGGCCGTGGCCCTGTTTCAGTGTTGCCATTATTCCAGTCTCTGTCCATCTTGAGCCAGGCCCCTACCCCTGTTAGCTAATGAGCCAGACCTGGGCCTAGTGATGAGCTCAACTTGGATTAGCCAGGTCAGCAGGGTGTGTGCGCTCAGGACCCAGACAGCCCCGCCATGAGCTGACTGTACAAGGGGTCCTCCAATCCCCCACTGGGCATGGGCTGGATGTGAGCAATGGGTAACTGCTCTGACCTAGTGTGAAAGGAGGTGCTCTTGTGGGGGGCTCCCAGCCTGCCCATGGTGGGTCTCCCCCTAGCACCTCTTTGGAGCAAACAGCCCCCTCTCCTAGCTGCCCCTGACAGTGCGGGTGCCCCCATGCTGCCAGCATCTCTGCCTGGCTGGGAGGGAAAGGCCTGGGCAGGTTTCTGCAGAGCCAAGGGGGATTCAGTTACTCAGGGAAACTGTGCTTGGCAGTGGATTTTGCCTGCAGCTTTGCTTGCCCCCTCCCCCCACAGCTGCAGTTGTGGCCAAGTGAAGCAGGGGGCGCTGGGCGTGGGGACCTGACACAGAGGTCTGCTCTCTCCCTTGGGCTGCTGGCGCTGCTGGCCCTGGTGCTGAAATGCCTGAGAGCCTGACCAGGTGGGAGTCTGTGCTAAGCAGCCTGGGGCCTTGTTCGGTGCTTGGATGGGAGACCCCCCCTTGAGCCCTGGGGGCACTCTCCCTGGTGGGTCAGTGCTGACGTGAAGCGGGGAAGGGATGGAGGGGGTGCTGTCCCCTCAGAGTCAGTTCTGACCCCAGTGCCCCAGCGTGGCGCTAGGGGATGGGGCAGTCTCCTCTCAGTCAGTGCTGGCCCCAGCATGGCACTAGGGGGTGCTGTGCTGCAAGGAGGTGTATATAACCTGTCTGGTTTGTGCTCATCCAGGCCGTGGGAGGTGAGTGTGTTTAGATCACGCACCCCCCAAGGCTGCAAGGGGTTAACATCATCTCCACCCCATATAGCCTTCAGACCCATGATACCTCGCCAGCTGTGCATGATTAATGCCATGCAGCAAGGCCCCACACACACACACTTGTGGGGGCCTCATGGGGCGTGCAGGACAGGCGCTGCCCCTCCTCCCATCCCACCATCTCTGCAAGGATTTCTCTCCCTCCTTTCTCTTCTCCCCTTCCCTCTCTCAGTCGCTCCTTTGTCTCCATCTCTCTCTTCCCCTTTTCTCCTGCCCTTTTCTCTTACTCCACTTTCACATCCTTCTTTCTTCACCACCTCCCTTTCTCTGCCATTTTCCTTCCCCTCCCCCAGTCCCTCTTCTCCATCCCTCCTTGGATTCCTTGTCTCCTTCCCCTCTTGTTCTCCTTCTCCCTTTCATTCCCTCCCCTTCTCTCCCGCCCCTCCCCCCTTGCCTCTTCTCCTCCATTTCCACCTCCCCACTCTCTCCAGTCCTCTCACTCCTTCATTCCTCATCAGCCACCTTCCCCATAATGCAGATGGGGGTTCCCCAGGCCCCTCTCGCCCTGAGATGGAGAGAGAGGGAGGCGAGGATCTCCCTGGCCATGCCAATGTGCCCCCCCCTCCCTTGTCTGCTCCTCTATCATTAAGCTCTGGCAGAGCAGCCCCTCGAATTCCCCCAGCGAGCAGGCAGATGCTGAGCCTGCAGTATCCAGCAGGGAGAGCTGGGGGAGGCAGGGTTTGCAGACGCACATCAAAGCAAGGACGGATTCCTCCCCAGTGGGGGACGGGGGACTTTGGTCTGTCCGTCCTGGCTCACTGGACACACAGACAATCCAAAGGACAACAGCTGGCTGGAGACACAATCCTGGAAAGCGTGACCCGGCTGCCTTGGGGTGGGGGGGACAGGAGGGAATGGGGGAATGTACTGAAAGTCTAGGAGATGGGGGAACTGAGAGTCAGGACTCCTGGGTTCTGTCCCTGGCTCTAGGAGGGGAGTGGGGGCTAGTGAGAGCCAGGATTCCTGGGTTCTATTCCAATTCTGGGAGGGGTCTCTAGTGGTTACAGCAGGAGACCCAGCTCGTCAGTGGGCAGGATCTGGGTGTCTGCTCCATCCTTGGCAGGACAGTTGCCCTCCTTTCCATCCCTCTGGCAAACAGTTGGTGGTCTCCATGAATTCCCGGCCGGCAGGCGATTTATGGCATTAACCCGCTCGTTAATTATTACTCAAGCGTGCAGTTTAATATGCTAATCAAGGCAGCCCGGGCTCGGGCCCATGGTTATAGCGCCGTGACACTATTTACGGTGTGTCCCGCTCCAGGTTACAGCAGCCCAAGGATTTATGGGCCTCACGCACAGATGGTTTTATTAATTAATTGCTGCTCCCCACGTGGCTCGCTGCGGCTCACGGAGGCCAGGGTCGCTGTCCAGAGCCCCAGCTAACCTGAGACCCTCACAGGCCCTGCGGCCCACAAAGCCAGTGAATGTGCAGCTCCATGGGGCCCAATATGCCATGAGCTTTGTGCTTCTCCATCGATCCCCATCATCTACCTGCTATCTATCACCAGCCAAAGGCCGGCCTCTGTTCTACGTCTGAGATGCCCATCACTGTGGAGCTGAGCCCAGCTCCAGACTTGGTAACCATTGAAGAGTCTAAGCTCCTGGGAAGGAAGTTGTAGTTACAGAGCTGTGAAAAGAGCCCCTGAGTCCTGACTCCCAGCCCCCAGCTCTATACACTAGACCCACTGCCCTCCCAGAGCTGGGGATAGAACCCAGGAGTCCTGACTCCCAGCTCTAGATACTAGACCCACTGCCCTCCCAGAGCTGGGGATAGACTCATGACTCCCAGTGCAGCCTCCGCTAGCTGGCCTGGCTTAGTGAGATGCCAGGTGTTGGCACTGGGGTAATTGAATCCAGGCTTCAGGGCACTGGGGGATCATCTCCAGCACTCAGAAAGGAGCCTTGCCCCCTCCCATGTGGTGTTTCCCAGGGGATCCAGGAATTAAGCATTCTTTCTCAAAAGCACCCATATTGACACCTGCTGGCAGGGGGGATGACAGGCTGGATGGACCCATGGGTCTGATCGGCGCGGGTGGGGGATACCAGGTTGGGTGGGCCCATAGGGCTGATCTGGGGAGGCAGGGGCAGGGGATACCAGGCTGGATGGGCCCCTGGGGTTGATCTGGGGAAGCAGGGGCAGGGGACACCAGGTTGGATGGGCCCCTGGGGCTGATCTGGGGTGATGGGGGCAGGGGATACCAGGTTGGATGGGCCCTTGGGGCTGATCTGGGGTGATGGGGGCAGGGGATACCAGGCTGGATGGGCCCCTAGGGCTGATCTGGGGTGATGGGCCCCTGGGGCTGATGCATTGGGGAGATGCCATGAGATGTTGCCCTAAAGTCAGTAATTTCGTAGCTCCAACTGCAATCCCAGAGTAGTGCTGGGGGGGCAGAGGGAGGGGGGTTGTGATAGGGGCCGCGGGGGGCTCTGTGCACTGAGTCTCTCTGGCGTGAAGGGAGAGCATTTTGTAATTCATGAAGTATGACACGGGGAACGCGTGCATTGCCGATAGACACGGTGCAATTGAATTCCGGGGCCGAGCGAAAGCGATTTCCCTGGGAATCGGGGGCGGGGGGAGATGAACAGAGAAAGCGAGCGTCAGCTCCGTCCGACTGGCTGCAATACACGGGAGGGGAATTTATTAGGCTGCTCTTCCCAGCCTTATGAGGCGGAAATACGGTTTGTTGTAAAGAGCTGTTTGTTTGAGAGCTGAACTCTCTTGGGTGAGAGGATCCATAAGGGAGTGCGTGTGAGTGTGCACGTGTGTGTGTGTGCACATGCAACAGGCCAGGGCTTGTGACAGAGGGCATTCTACAGAGAAGGGCACACGGGCCTCTAGGACCCACCCCCAGGGCAGGGGACTGGCTGGCTCAGGGGATGGGGGACAGGAGCTGGGGCCTTTGCCCCCTAGTCCAGCCTCGAGGGGTTGGGTGCGAGGTCTGGTGTTTCACCCCAATGGCTGGAGGTGTCAGTGGCATTGGAACAGTTTGTATAGCGGGGCACTGAGCCATTAAACAAAACTGCAAACCCTGGATATAATGGAACCCACTTCAAGCCAGGGGGTGCAGCAGCCCCCACAGCACCCCTAGTTCCAGCACCTCTGGGAGGCGGTGTCTGTGTTTCTGGTTCTCCTGCAGCCACTCTGACCAGCACAGGAGTTACCGGGGAACTGTCCCGGGGTGGGGGCATGGGAGCTGGGGTCAGGAAGAAACGCCTGCTTCCAGCCAGGGATTGTCCTGGGGGGGGGTGTGGCAGAGCGTTCCGTCTCCAGGCTATGTTAGCACTGAGCGGAGAGGGGATCCCAGGCTGGATGGGGCCATAGGTCTGAGCTGGGAGGGGGAGAGGCAGAAGGGATCCCAGGCTGGATGGGCCCATTGGCTGCATTGCGTCTAATACGGGTAGCAGTAGGGTGAGTGTTGAACACCCCCTCTCTCCCCTGCCCTACCTCCTCCCGTGCAGCTGCAGCATGCAAGGGGTTAATCCCCCCTTCTCATCTGGAGGGCAGGCATCAGGCTGGTGGAGGGAGGGCACTGGGTATTAGGGTTGCCATGGAAACGGCAGAGATTCGGGAGTACTGCAGTGATGGGAGCTCTGGGGCTCATTAGCGGCCTCACTCCCCCCTCGCTCAGAAGGGCAGAGAGAGAGACATGGCTGGGGGGGCCCAGAGACAGGTGGTCCTGGTGGCTGGAGAATCTGGGGGGCTATGGAGAGGGGTGATCTCAGGGGTGGGGGACTCTGGGGGCTGGTGGAAGGCGGGTACATGGCTGGTGGCCTGTGGAGATCTTGGTGGCTCAGGGGGTCTGGGGAGGCGGGAGCCCCAGTGTTTGTGGGGCCCAAGCAAGGAGCAGTGAGGAGGAGCCCAGTGGTTTGGGGATGACTCGTAGGGGGGGCAGTGGCTGAGAGTCCATCGTGGGCCTAGGTTCTGGGGCGGGGGGGAGCTTGTTGGCTGCAGGTGCCTGTGAGGTACGGGGATTGCAGTAGGGGGGTCCATGGGGACCCAATGAGGGAGCAGGAAGGGACCTAGTGACTGGGGGTAATCATGGGGAGGGGGCAGTGTGTGGGGAGTCCATGGTGAGCCTGGAAGTTGAGGGGGCAGAGCCTGGGGATGGTAGCTGTGGCTGTGGGGGGGCAGTGGTTGTGGAGGCCTCAGGGGACAGTGACTGTGGGGGCTGGTAGCTAGGGCTGGGGTGGGAGCAGTGGCTGGGGAGGCCTGGGGAGACAGTGATGGTGGGGCTGGTAGCTGGGGCTATGGGGGCAGTGGCTGGGGAGGCCTGGGGAGACAGTGATGGGGGGGCTGGTAGCTGGGGCTATGGGGGACAGTGGCTGGGGAGGCCTGGGGGGACAGCAATGGGGGGGCTGGTAGCTCGGGCTTGGGGGGACAGCGGCAGAGTTGTGGGTTTGAGAGCGGAGACCCAATTATTGTGCTCTGAGTGCACAGGCTGATTTTCGGGGGGTGGGGGGTGGTGCATGTGCTGAAAAGGGAGAGAGAGGAAGGGTTGGGAGGCAGAGGCTGGGGGGGATGTTTGTTCCCAGGAGATGACCCCCAGCAGACTGGGATGCTGGGAGGGCTGGTGGCGATGCCCCCCAACATGGGGGCTAGGGAGAGGTGCGGTCTCTGCCTCCCTTCACGTATGGCAGCGGTTGCTATTCTGAGCAGGACTAGACTAATGAGACCTAATGTCCTTGTGCTGCCTCTAATGGGTCATTTCCCAGACAATTAGCTGCAGTGGAGGCTGGAGCTGGCCTGGGATCCCTGGGCATGTGGGTTCCCGTCCCCCCCTTGACTGCTGGCCTCTCCTTGGAGAGCCCACAAATGGATCCCAGCCCCCACAGCTCGCTCCAACCACAGCCCTGCTGGGGCCAGGGGCTGCGGCCATATGGCATCTGTCTATCTCTCCATCCAACCCCAGCCACACACCCTGTAGCCAATCACCCCAGGCCAAACCTGCCCCCAGCCCCTCAGGCCAGTCTCTAGGCTGCATTTTCCAGACCCCGTCCCCCCGGTACATTCAATGGATGTGATGTCGCCTGTAGACAAAGTATTATGGGAACCTCCTGGCTAGCGACTGGGGAGCCCCCCTCATACACAAGGTGTCTTTTTCACAGTGTTTGCAGGGCAGCAGAAAACTGCAGTGCCAGGTACTCCGGGTCAGGTCCCTGCATGGACTCTCCATGCTGTCATGGGGCTGTGGTATGTGTGAGCTTATCATGCGTGTGCATGTGTGCACTACACCCTGTGTGCGTGTGATAGTTCATATGTGCGTTACACCCTGTGTCTGTGATGTGTGCGTTGAATATGGATCCTGCACTAGCTCTTCCTCCCTTTTGCACAGAGAGCGAATGGATGTGTGTGTGGGGGAGATTAGGGGCTGACTGGCTGGCCCCCCTCAGGGAGAAATGTGAGCGCCGAGTGCCTGCCACTTCTATTGACATTTCCAGCACAAATGCCTCTCTAAGCCAGGTAATTACAGGAGAGATATTAGGTGCTTTTGCTTAGGCCTGTGATTTGCAAGGGAAATGAGGCACGCTGCAGGCTTTGCCCAAGCAGCTGCGCCCGGCAGGGATCAAAGGTGGGCTGGGGGCAGGGCTGGGCTATTCCAGGGAGGGGGAAGCTGTGCAGCTGGGGGTGTCTCATGGCCCCGCACAGCCGCCTGTCTGCACGGGGGGGTGTGTGTGTGTGAAATGGAGTGCGGGTCTAGAGCCTTGCAAGGCTTTGGCTTCGTACAGTGCAACAACTGGAGCAGAAAGGATTGGCTGGCTGGCTGCACCGCTTCCCTGGAGCCGAGGAGCCAAGAGCTCCCTGTACTGAACTCGGCCCACGCTAAAGCCCTGATCCTGCATAGGGGGCACAACTACATCCCCCACTGTAGACCTGGCACAGAGGCAACGGCATTCTCCTGCTATAGACCTGCCCGTGGTGTGGGGAGACAACCACATCCCGCCCCCCGCTATAGACCTGCTCGTGGTGTGGGGAGACAACCACATACTGCCCCTGCTATAGACCTGTTCATGGCACAGGGAGACAACCACATCCCGCCCCCCGCTATAGACCTGCTCGTGGTGTGGGGAGACAACCACATACTGCCCCTGCTATAGACCTGTTCATGGCACAGGGAGACAACCACATCCCGCCCCCCTCTATAGACCTGCTCATGGCACAGGGAGACAACCACATCCCGCCCCCCGCTATAGACCTGCTCATGGTGTGAGAACACAACCACATCCCATCCCCCACTATAGACCTGATCCCGGCACAGGGACACAACCATGTCCCCCAGAGCCATAGACATGATGATGGCACAGGAACATCCCCACACTGTAGCCCTGATCCTGGCACAGGGCTACCATCATATCCCCCTGCTATAGATCTGACCCCTGAGCCAACCTTTCTGACATGTCCCTGCATTCCCCAGCCTATCTCCTGCCCACATCTGCCCTGGCGCTCTCGGCGCTACACGGGCTTGGCCCTGGTTCTGATTCAGTGCCCCCTGAGCCATCTCTGGTGGCTCTGATCAGTGATTCCTGTGCCAGGCGAGGGCAGGGTGGGGGGAGCAGGACTTTTCACTTACTCTCTAGACTCACAAGGAACCTTCAAAGAATTAGCAGGGATGGGCATCCTGCCCCAGCACTGCCATGAGGGACCTGCCCCACCCTCCCTGTCACTGGGCAGGCAGGGGGGAGATGCCCCAAAGAGAACTAGCTGAGTGGGGGGCTGGGCGTCAACATTCCTGGGTTCTGTCCCCACCTCCGTGAGGGATATGGGGTCTAGTAGTTAGAGCATGGGGAGCTGGGGCCTGAGAGAGGGGCTGGGAGCTCCAGCACAGAACCCTGGGGCATATACTGTAGGGGATGATCCTGCCCCCTCTTTTCCTGCAAACAAACCCTCCCCTGTTGGCGCCCCCCAGCACATGGATACACACACTCTCGCTCTCACACACACAGATAGAGACGTGTTCAAATGCACATGGATACACATACACACTTTCTCACACACAAATACACACACATACAGAGATACATGCACACACACACAGATACATGCACACACACACACACACAGATACATGCACACACACACACTTTCTCACAGATACACACATATACATTCTCTCACATGCACAGATGGAGATGCACACGCACACACACAGATACACACATTCTCTCACATACACAGAGATACACGTGCACTCTCGTACACACAGATACACACACAGAGATGCACGCACAGAGATACACATGCTCTCACACACAGATACATATGCTGCCTCACATAGAGATGCACACATGTGCACATACAGAGATGCCTGTATGCACACTCACACACAGAGAAACACACACCACACTTTCTCACACACACACAGATACACACACAAAGGTATACAGACATGCACACTCACACACACATGGAGATATACGCACATGCACACTCACTCACATGGAGATACACACAGGGAGGTGCACGGAGATACACACACACGCAGAGATACACACGTGCTCTCACACATACACGGAGATACATGCAAGCAGAGATACACATGTGCTCTCACACATACACGGAGATACACGCACACGCAGAGATACACACGTGCTCTCACACATACACGAAGATACACGCACACGCAGAGATACACACGTGCTCTCACACATACACAGAGATACATGCACACGCAGAGATACACACGTGCTCTCGCACATTCACAGAGATACACACACGCAGAGATACACACGTGCTCTCACACATACACGGAGATACACGCACACGCAGAGATACACACATGCTCTCACACATACACAGAGATACACACACACGCAGAGATACACACGTGCTCTCACACACGGAGATACATACACATGCAGAGATACACACGTGCTCTCACACATACACGGAGATACACACACATGCAGAGATACACACGTGCTCTCACACATACACGGAGATACGCACACTCGCACACACTGACATTTTCTCTTCCACACACACAAGGAGATACATGCTCATGGATATGCACTCTTTCTCCCTGTCTCACACATACATCCCCATACACCCTCTCACACACTCTGGAAGGCTCCCTCTGGTCGGCTGGCTGAGCCCAGAGCCATGCAGCAGGTGGGAGGCTGGTGTTGGCACGCGCTGATTTCTGAGGGGCTGGGATTCACAGTGACCTAGATTGAGTTTGGCGCACGGACATAAACACCGGCACAGAGAGCCCTGATGCTGCCTGCCCTGCCCATGACTGGCCTTACGCACAGCCAAGGAGCTGCTCCTCATCAGCCACATCCCTTCCTCACAGCCCTGGGGATCAAATACCCTGTGTGGGGCACAGCATAGCCCAATACTTAGGGCATTGGAGTGGGAACCAGGACTCCTGGGCTCTATCCCCTGCCCTGGGAGGGGAGTGGAATCTAATGGGTGAGATGGGGGTCGGGGGCAGGACTCCTGGGTTTTATCCCCAGCCCTGGGAGGGGGCTGGCAGCCAGGACTCCTGGGTTCTATCTCCACCCCTGGGAGGGGAGTGGTTTCTAGTGATGCCCTGTCTCCCCCAGTGCATTGATACAGGGTCTTCCAATCCTTATTCAAAGTGTGCCTGTAGACCCCAAACTCATGTGTCCAATGGTTGCTGAGGCCACCCTCCCCCCACTTCTTTGTGGGGTGCCCTACCCAGCAGAACTGGGCTGCAGAACTGGGCTGTGCTCTCACCCCCAACTGATTGTGCTGCAGGAGCAGGTTACAGCCCAAACTTCCTTGCCCCATCACGCTGGGGGTGGGGTGGCTTGCTGAAGCTGAAATCCTCCCTAGGAGATGCCCAGCCCGCACCCTAGGTCCCCTCTGTCCTGGCACAAAGACTCAGCAGCAGGCAGCTCAGCCTGTTCCCTCCAGCTGACATGGCAGCCAGTCACGGTTTTGCCCAGGCTACATGCCCACTTAGTGTGAAAGGAGCAGTGTTGCGCCAACTCCAGATGACAGGGCGGCCCTGACAGCGACCGCTTTGGCTGGCTGCGAAAGCGTGCCTAATCCCGTTAAACTTCCCCTCGTTAGCGCCCGGGGCTCAGTGTCTGGGGACTGGCTGGCTGGCTGCAGTGGACAGCTAGCACTCTGTCTCATCCTCTCAGTGCTGGGCCAGGTCCCCTGCTGGCGCAGGCACCATTGTCTCTGCTTCCTCCTCTTCCTCTTATCTTGTGTCACCCCCACTCCAGCCATGGCGAGGAGTGACAGCCCAGGAAGAACTATGGGGAACATGCTCTGACTGTAACAGGAAGGGAGTAGGGTCTAGTGGTTACAGTAGTGGGACTGGGAAAGAACTCCTGGGCTCTATCCCTAGCTCTGGGAGGGGAGGAGAGGGGAGGGACGTGCCCCCAGGCTGTAACCACTCAACACCACTTCCCTCCTAGAGCTGAAGATAAAACCCAAGAATCCTGCCTCCCAGCCCTGCCTGCTGTAACCCAGCAGAACCCACTGCCCTTCCAGAGTCAGGGATAGAGCCCAGGAGTCCTGGCTCCCAATCCCCCTATTCTGATCCCTGGACCCCACTCCCTTCCCAGAAGTCCTGGCTCCCAGCCCCCCTGCTCTAACCCACCAGACCTCATTCCCTTCCCAAAGCTTGGGATAAAACCCAGGAATGCTGGCTCCCAGCCCCCTGCTCTAAACCACAGTTAGCACTTCCAGGTGCTGCACAGAGAATGACTGTGTCTATTTATTTGTTGTTGGAATTAAAAAGATAGAAAAAGAATTCAGATAAAAGATAGAAAACATGCAGGAGTAGAAACACTGCAGGAAAAGACAGACAAGAAATGGCAAGAAAATGATGGACAAAAGAGAGAAAAATATAGAAAAAATTGCAGATAGAGAGAAAACGCAGAAAAATAGCAAAAAATTCTGTGGGGAGGGGAGATGGCAGAAAAAAATTGCAGGAAGAGCAAATACAGGAAAAATAGTAACATTTGCTGGAAAACAAAAGCAAGGAACTGCTGAGGCCTGGGGTTTGGGAGAGCCGAGCCCTTGGGGGGTCTCAGCGCTTTCTCAGGAGGAATTGTGCTCGCTGGTTTCGACACTCTCTTGGCCTGCTCTGTAGTTTGTATTTTCTCCCCGTAGTTCACAGTGCCCTCTAAGACACCTTGGAAATACAATTTCTTTCCCCTGCCTGGTTGTATTTCCCCTCTCCTCATCCTCTGTCCGTGAGCACGTCCCTGATTGCAGCTCACCCCCGAAGGGCAGGGTCGGCAGACGGAACTGAGCCGTGCAGCTGGCGGGATGGTTTGCTCCTGTCTAGCCCGTTGGCTCCACCGCGGGGTACGCTGGGCCTGGGGCATCGACACCCGGCAGAAAGGGTCTTGCAGAGCAGTGCTGCTCCCAGGGCAATTATGCCACTTTTTGTGTCTCCTAGTGTTACCCTCCTTCACACCCCCCCCCCCCCACCGAATGCTGCCCCTGCCTCCCCCCTGCACGTCGCTGCTTTAGTTCCCGGTTGGCGGCTCTAGTGCGGGTCCCTCCAGGCAGGAGCGGGAGGTAGTTGGGAGTGTGTGAATAGGGAGCTGTGTGTGTTGTTGAGGGGGCTGCTGTGAGTGTGCTGGGGCCTAGCGGGGGGGCAGTGTGTGTGGAGGGGGGCTGCTGTGTGTGTGTGTTGGGGGCTAGCTGTGGGGAGGCTATGTGGAAGGGGACTAGCTGCTGGGGGGCTGTGTTTATGTGTGTGGAGGGGCTGTGTGTGGAAAGGGCTGTGTGGAATTGGATGTAGAGGGGTCTGCGTGTGTGTGTTGAGGGCTGTGGGGAGGGGCTGTGTGTGGAAGGTGCTAGCTATGGGGGCTGCGTGTGTTGGGGGCTGTGTGTTTGGAGGGAACTGTGTGTGATGGGGGCTGTGTGTGTGTGTTGGGGGCTGTGTGTGGAGGGGGATGTGTGGGGGCTGTGTGTGTGTTGGGGGCTGTGTGTGTGGAGGGGGGTGTGTGGGGGCTGTGTGTGTGTGTGGAGGGGGTTGTGTGGGGGCTGTGTGTTTGTGTTGGGGGCTGTGTTTGTGTATTGGGGCTGTGTGTGTGTGGAAGGGTTTGTGTGGGGGCTGTGTGTGTGTTTGGGGCTGTCTGTGTGGAGGGGGTTGTGTGGGGACTGTGTGTGTGTGTTGGGGGCTGTGTGTGTGTGTGGAGGGGGTTGTGTGGGGGATGTGTGTGTGTGTTGGGAGCTGTGTATGTGTGGAGAGGCTTGTGGGGGCTGTGTGTTTTGGGGGCTGTGTGTGTGTGTTGGGACTGTGAGTGTGTGTGGAAGGGGTAGTGTGGGGGCTGTGTGTGTGGAAGGGGTAGTGTGGGGGCTGTGTGTGTGTTCAGGGCTGTGTGTGTGTATTGGGGGCTGTGTGTGTATGGAGGGGGTTGTGTGGGGGCTGTGTGTGTGTTTGGTGCTGTGTGTGTGTGGAGGGAGTTGTACGGGGGATGTGTGTGTGTTCAGGGCTGTCTGTGTGGAGGGGGTTGTGTAGGGGCTGTGTGTGTGTGTGTGTGTGTGTGTTGGGAGCTGTGTGTGTGTGTGGAGGGGGTTGTGTGGGGGCTGTGTGTGTGTTCCGGGCTGTGTGTGTGTGTTGGGGGCTGTGAGTGTGTGTGGAAGGGGTAGTGTGGGGGCTGTGTGTGTGTTTGGGGCTGTCTGTGTGTTGGAGGCTGTGTGTGTGTGTGGAGGGGGTTGTGGGGGGCTGTGTGTGTGTTCCGGGCTGTGTATGTGTGTTGGGGGCTGTGTGTGTGTGTGGATGGGGTAGTGTGGGGGCTGTGTGTGTGTGTTGGGGGCTCTGTGTGTGTGGAGGGGTTGTGTGGGGGCTGTGTGTGTGTTCGGGACTGTGTGTGTGTGTTGAGAGCTGTGTGTGTGTGGAGGGGGTTGTGTGGGGGCTGTGTGTGTGTGTTGGGGGCTGTGTGTGTGTGTTGGGGGCTGTGTGGAAGCTGTGTGTGTGTTCAGGGCTGTCTGTGTGGAGGGGGTTGTGTGTGGGCTGTGTGTGTGTGTGTTGGGAGCTATGTGTGTGTGGAGGGGGTTGTGTGGGGGCTGTGTGTGTGTGGAGGGGGTTGTGTGTGTGTTCGTAGCTGTCTGTGTAGAGGGGGTGCTGTCCCTGCTGTAGCCCCCTGCCCTCCCACGCCTGAGGCTGCGTCCCAGCCACAGCACTGCCTGCACCATGTGGCTCTGGGAGGGCTGCTGTGTAGGGTCAGGCCCCTCTGAGAACAATACCAGGCTCCTTGGCCAGATTAAGGGATTTGCTGGATTCTCCCCTCTACTAAGAGCGACTTTGCTGGAAATCCTCCCTCTTTCTCTTCTTTTAAAGGGACAGGCCGCTCCTGGCTCCCAGTTGCGGGAGGGGTGGAGAACCCCCTGTCCAGACCCCACACCATTCCAAACCGCCCTGATCTCCAGAGCCCACGTCTGGGCACCAGTCCCCCAGGGTGATGAGTTTGTCCACACGTAGCCCGGCCACAATTCGGTTTCAAACGAGTTCTGTTGAACCTGGGACCATAGGGACACTGTTCTTCCAGCTCATCCAGGCTGGCATCACTGCTTAACCTGACTTGGAATGGGATTATGCCAGACCCAGCCCAGTCTGCTTCCTCCTCACACCAGAGCATCCACCCGGAGTGTAGCGTCAGTTCCACTAGCCCAATCTACTTCCATGCCGCAGGGGGTGTTCTTCCCAGGGGAGTTTGCACACGAGTTAGCCTAGGCTGCAGGTCACTCGAGTTATAACGCGTGTTGCCCCTAGCATGAGTCCAGCACAAACCCCTCCTGCCAGTACTGTGGGGCTGGCCTGGCCAGAGACAGGTGACGCACGAGTGAGCCCAGCTCCTCCGCAGCCCACCGCTCTGCAGTGTGGATGCAAGCTAGCTCCATGGGAGTGCCTCTAGTCCTCCAGTGCCTTCCAACAATTCCCCTGCCTGCCCAGCAAGGACAGACAAGTTCTGCCACAGGTCACCGGGAAATAATTCCCTTCAGCATGGCTCCCCTATCCACACACCCACACAACTCCCCTGCTTACACAGACTCCATAACCACACACAGCCCCCCGTTCACACACACAGCTCCTCTTAACACACCCCAGTACCCACACACATGGCTCCCCTTAATTGAGTTCCTCTATCCACACACACGCCCCCCCTTCACATATACAGTTCCTCTTAACACAGCCCCATTAACATCCCAGGGACACACAGACACAGGGCCCCCCTGAACACAGCATCTCTGTCCACACACACAGCCCTCTTAACACAGTTCCCCTACTCACACACACAACACAGCCTTCTTAACACAACTTCACTACCCACACAAATGCAGCCCCCACAGATTCACATCACTGCAGTGCCAAGACCCATGGGTTGCACCCCCAGAAGTCCTAGCACCCCCTATGCAGCAGCCTGCATGTTCCAGTGCCATGTGGCTGCTCTCACTGGAGCTGGGCTGACCTGAGTGTAGATCCCTGAGTTAACTCTGCTGTGCAGACCCACACGGAGCCTATGGTACTAGGATGGTCCCTCGTGGGCCCTCCCACCAGTGAACGCCCCTTTTCTCCTAATGAAGACAAGGCCCCCAATGCCTTGTCCACCCCCGAGAGCTGGACCAGTTTAACATAGGCCTGATCTGCCCACAGAGGGGGGAAACCAGCACAGCAGTGTGTGCATTCGAACCTCAGTGTCAGATGGCACAGGGACATTTGCAGGTGGGAGCCAGCCCCATCGCTAAGCCAGGATGATGCCAGCAGAAGGACCCTCGCAGGCCAAGCTGCCCCAGTTGAAGGACACCAGTGGAGCGTTCCCAGAGAGAAGGCTTCCCCCTGGACTGGCTGCATGTGCCTTTGGGGGCCAATCCCCAGAGCGGTGGTTGTGAGACCAGCTTGGGGGATGGAGGCTTTCCATTCGGTTCAGACGTGGCTTGGTTCATGGAGCTTGAGTCACTTAGGCATGGGGTTCAGGCAATCAGCCACACTCACACTGAGAGCTTCCACACAAGGGGTTAAAGAAGTTTAACTGAATGGAGGCCAGGGCATGTGTGGGTGGAAGGATAGGCTAGTGCGCTGCCCGGGCACTCGGGAGAGCAGGGTTCAAGCCCCTGCTCTGCCCTAGCCTTCCTGCGTGCCCTGGGGCTAGTCACCTAGACCCTCAGCTTCCCCTGCTGTAAAATGGGAATAATGGTATCCCCTGGTGAAAGGCTACACTGTAACTCCTGTCCCGGGGCTGGGATAGAACCCAGGAGTCCTGATTCCAAGCCCCTGCCCCCTGACTAGACCCTTCCTCCTTGAGCTGGAAATAGAACAGAATAAGGGGGGAGGAAAGAGAATCTCTAGCATCTTGAGTTGGCGGGGTTCCCCAGTATGTGTTGGGCAGGGAGGATCTGGTGGGAGGATGACACATTCCCCAGCATCCCAGTGGGGGAGGAGGGAGCAGTGTGACTCTCTGGGGGTATGTTCCCCTGCATCCCGGGGAGGGGGGGGTCAGTGTGACTTCCTGGGGAGGGCAGTAACTGCCCCATGCACACCCCTAGTCAGAGCACAGGCAGCCCTGGCTGGTGGCAGCTCTAAGCGCCCTAAAGAGAATCATTAGCATAGACAGGGCTCTGGCTATTACTATTTAATTAAACTAATTATAAATGGAATATGCCCTAAAGCTGCTGGAATGGGCCGGGCTCCATGGCAGTCAGCTGGGGAGAGGGGTGAAAAGAAGGTGTGTGGGGTTGGGCAGGAGGAGGTATGATTGCTGGGAGGGCTGGCAATGCAAACCCAGGGGGACAGGCTGGGAATTGGGTCTGATATTAACCACGGAGACTTGGCTGGCTGCTTGTGGGGGAGACATCCACTGGGCCTCTGGGAGTTCTGAGAATGGGGCTGGACTAGCCGGGGGCTGAGCAGAGGGGCAGAGATAGAGACATTTGCACAGTCTGCCTGTTTCTGTCCCCTACACACCCTCTATCTCTCCCTGTCTATTCCCACACACGTTTCTGTCTCTCTAGCCCCATATTATTTCTCTCTCTGTCTAGCCCCATACTCACCCTCGCTCTCTAGTCCCATATCCTCTATCTCTTTGTCCATCTCGCCCATACGCACCCTTGAGCTCTCTACCTCATACACTCAGTCACTATCTATCTAATCTCCATCCATCCATCCCCATATTCATGTATTGTGTCTAGATAGACAGGCATCGGTCTATCTGTCTATCTAGGCATGTTACATGAATAAACCCATAGCCCAGTGTATATGGCTGGGCAGGGCCGGCTCCAGGCACCAGCCCAGCAAGCAGGTGCTTGGGGCGGCCCCTGGAAGGGGGCGGCACCTCCGGCTCTTCGGCGGCAATTCGGCGGCGGGTCCCTCAGTCCGTGTCGGAGGGAAGGACCTACAGCCAAATTGCCACCGAAAAATGAAGCGGCGGCGTAAGAGTTCCCGATCGCGATCGCGGCTTTTTTTTTTTTTTTTTTGCTTGTGGCGGCAAAAACTATAGAGCCGGCCCTGTGGCTGGGGCATGGGCCTGTACGTGCGAGCGTCTGTGTGTGTGTTTACAGTGACTTCTCCATATCTAGCTCTGGGTGCACAAGCAGCCCAAAGCACTCGACTGTGATACACTCACTCACCCTGCATTGAAAGGCAGTGGGCTTTCGGAGGTGGCTACATCTCTATGCTGGGTGAGGGGCCGCTGTATAAACACCCCTGGTGCCCCACTCCAGAGGTGGCAGCTTTCCGAGTTTCCACCCAGTCCTGCTGCATCCTGGGCTTTGGGTGAGGTAGAGAGGATTAAACCACATCTTAATTAAACCTTCCCAAGGGAGTTGGAAGGATTCCTTTCATTTCACGTCCGTTTGTCCTCGTTCCCGTTCATCTCTCTAATAAATCCCATTTGTGGTTTCACTGCCGGTCTCGGTTCATATTCCCAGGCCTCTGAGCTCCCAAGTGGAGATCTGAAACCCAGTCATGTGGAATTGTTGAATGAGCGGCCCCTGTATAAACGGCCCCCACACCTGCCCCAGAGATGGCCGCATCTCAGCTCTGGGTGAGGGATCCCTGTATAAACAGACCCTATGCCCTACCCTGAGGATGGCCACATCTCAGCGTCAGGTGAGGGATCCCTATATAAACTGCCTCTGCACCCCACCCCAGAAGCAGCTGCATCTCGATACCGGGCAGGGATCCCTGTATACACGCAGCCCTGCTCATGTTTACACTCATGTCCCTGCTCACCTCCTATGTCCCCCACCCCTGTCCACTCACTCATGAATGCCTCGCACGCTATGTTCAAACATGCCCCTTCCGTGAAAATCCCCCACTCTGATCAGGTGTGCACAGCTGCCCTTAACACAACCGTCCTTTGCCCTCTATGCCCTCCCCCTTCTCACCGTCCCTTCCTCCCTGACCCTCCCCAGGCCCCTTTGCTTCAGCCTGACAAGCTAATCAAGGGTCTGACCAGCTATTGTCTTGCAGCCCCAACCCTGGGCTCCAGCTGTGTGTGAATTGGCCGCTCACTCAGCAGATGGCAGAGGCTTGCACTTGCTAAGTTGCAGACATGCCCGCCCGGCCTGCTGCTGGGGGTGGGTAGGGGGCGCCATCCAGAGGGGAGGCTGGGCAGAGCCGTGAGGGGATTGGCAGAGCTTCTCCTGCTGAGCTAATTAACTCCTTCCTAAAGGATGATGATTGAGGCCGACAGCGTGAAGAGTCATCTCCGCTGTGTAGTGGCATTGGGAGCATTGCGGGGCACGGGGGCTGCACATGGGGGAGCAAGATAGTGAGCTCCCTGCCTGTCCCCTTCGCAACCCTTGTGCAACCCTTCAGCAGGATCCATCTACAGGGAACCAAGGCCATGTTGCACCCAAGTGAGTGTGTCCAGGCAGGATTCAGCACGCTTCAGCGTCACCTTGAGTGGACTTGTCTGAACCTGAGTGTTCCCAGATAGACCAGCCTTCTTGCCAACAGTCTGTGCAGCACGCGGCCCAGCAGAGGCTCCGGTCTCAGTCGGGGGTCTGTGCAGCACCCGGCACAATAGGGATCCCTGATCTGAGCTGGGGGGGGTCTGAGCATCACCCGACCTCACGGGGGCTCTGATCTCAGCCAGGAGGAGGTGTGTGAGCAGCACCCAGCTCAACAGGGGGCCCCAGTTTTGATCAGGGTCTGTGCAGTACCTGGCATGATGGGGCCCCTGATCTTGGCTGGGCTGTGAGCACTGATAGAGTCCTCAGTCGGAAGCAGATTTGTTGGCTGTATGGGGGTTGCCATGACAGCGTGATTCCCCCCACCAATACTCAGGTGCGTGCATCTCTGTTAATGAACGAGGAGACGCTATTCTCATCCCATTAATTCACCGCCTTTTTAAAATAAATATTGATACCAGCGCTGGCGCGCCCTGAATGGGGCTGTTATGGCATGAATAATGGCAACTAATCGGGGGTTATTTTTAAACCATGGAAACTGACAAAGATCATTAGAAACTTAATAGAAATTCCTTCATTAGCATAAGTGTCGGAGATTAAAGGAAGAGATCTCTCTATTTCCTACCATCTACCCCCACCCCCCTCTGCTTTTGATGGAGAGAGAGGTAAAGGAACAGTCTTTATAGAGAACATTCGCCCACATGCCTGGTATGCAGCCCCATGCTGGTGGGGGGGGGGGTGTACTCGGGGAGATCAGCTGGGGAAGGGGGTTATTAAGGAATTGGCTGGGTGGGGCTATTGGAGAATCAGCTGCGCAGGAGGGTGTGTATTGGGGGATCCTTTGGACTGGGGATGTTAGAGGGAGGATCAGTTGGGCGGGGGGGGAGGGTGTTCATATTGTGGGTATTGGTTGGGCAGGGATGTATTGAAGGGTTGGCTGGTCTGGAGGGTGTATTTGTGGGGGGATGCATGGAGGGGAGATGTATGGAGGATAGTTTGGACTGGGGGATCAGTTAGGTCGGGGGGGTATTGGGGGAGATTGGCTGGGCGGGGGTGAATGGGTATATTGGGGAATCAGCAGGGTGGGGGTGTACTATGGTAATCGGCTGGCTCGGGAGGTTACGCTGGGAAGATTGGCTGGGTGGGGATTATTGGGGGATCAGCTGGGCAGGAGGTATATTGGGAGGATTGATTGGGTGGGGGGTATATTGGTGTATGGGAGGATCAGCTGGCAGGGAGTTGTATTGGGACTGTTGGCTGGGCGGGAGTGTACTGGGAGTTTGGCTAGCTGAGGGGATCAGCTGGGTGGGGCAGCATACGGGGGGATCAGCTGGGCAGAGGGCTGTATTAAGGGATTGGCTGGGCGGGGGGGGCATACCAGGGGATCGGCTGGGCGGGGGCTGTATGGGAAGATCAGCCGGGCGGAGGGGGCGTATGGGGGGATCGGCTGGACGAAGGGCTGTATTGGGGAATCGGCTGGGCAGGGGGGCTGTACTGAGGAATCAGCTACGTGGTGGGCATATGGGGGTATCGGGCAGGAGGTGTATGGGGGATTGGCTGGGTGGGGGATGTATTGGGGAATTGGCTGGACGGGTGGGGCATACAGGGGTATCGGGCGGGGGATGTACCAGGAGGATCAGCTGGGCAGGGGGTGTACGGGGGGATCAGCCGGGTGGGTGGAGGTATACGGGGGGATCGGCTAGGTGGGGGGAATACGGTGGAGCGGCTGGGTGTGGGGTGTACGAGGAGCGGCTGGGCGCGGGACTGTATTGGGGAATCAGGTGGGCGGGGGATGTTCGGGGGGATCGGCTAGGCAGAGGGCTGTATTGGGGAATTGGCTGGGCGGGGGGGGCTGTATTGGGGAATTGGCTGGGTAGGGAGGGTGTACAGGGGCAGCGGCTGGGCGGGGGATGTTCGGGGGGGTCGGCTGGGCAGAGGGCTGTATTGGGGAATCGGCTGGGCAGGGAGGGCTGTATTGGGGAATTGACTGGGCCGGGGGGGCTGTATTGGGGAATTGGCTGGGTGGGGAGGTGTACGGGGCAGCAGCTGGGCGGGGGATGTTCGGGGGGGTCGGCTGGGCAGAGGGCTGTATTGGGGCATCGGCTGGGCGGGGGGGGCGGTCTCGGGGGAGTGGCTGGGGGGGGGGGGGGGGGCGGGGGAGGGGGCGGGGGGGGGGGGGGGGGGGGGTTGGTGGGGGTTTTTGAGGGGGGCGGGGGCCGCGGAGGGGTACTCGGTTGGGGGGGGGGGGGCGCGGGGGATGTAGCGGGGGGGGGGATGTTCGGGGGGGTCGGCTGGGCAGGGGGCGGACATGGGGAATCGGCAGGGAAGGGAGGGCTGTAGTGGTGCATTGACTGGGCCGGGGGGGCTGTATTGGCGAATTGGCTGGGTGGGGAGGTGTACGGGGCAGCAGCTGGGCGGGGGATGTTCGGGGGGGTCGGCTGGGCAGAGGGCTGTATTGGGGAATCGGCTGGGTGGGGGGGGCTGTATTGGGGAATTGGCTGGGTGGGGAGGGTGTACAGGGGCAGCAGCTGGGCGGGAGAGGAGGGGGGGCACTGTGGAATGTTGTAGTGTCATGAGGACGGGAGAACAGGAGTCAGGTCACCTGGGCTCTCTCGGCGGCTCTAGGATGGGGGGTTGGTGGTTCCAGCGGGGTGTGGGGCTGGGAGCCAGGACCCCGGGGTTCTATGGCTGTGGGAGGGGCACATGGGCTGGGTTCTATTCCCCCCACACACTGCCTCCCAGGGTGACTGACCTGCTGTCCTCCCCAATCTTGTGCCTCATTTCTCCATCTTTACAGCAGTGGGCGATGTGGCGTCCAGCCCCCCGGGAGCATGGCGAGGGTTAACGAGTGACCATGCAGTGCTGTGAGCCTGCAAAGCCCTAAGGAAGGCTGCAGTGGAGGAGGCTCTGGAGCCTCCAGTGGGGAGGAGTCCCTGGAAGCCCAGGCAGGAGGGGTTGGACGGAGAACTCACGCCACTGCCAGAACTGGGAATGGAACCCAGGAGTCCTGGCTCCCAGCCTCCTGAGCCAACCACTAGACCCCACTCCCCTCCTAGAGCTGGGAAGCAAGAGTAATATGTGACTCCAGTACCACGGACTTGGCACTGGCATGGTGCTGGGGGCACTGTGCCGCAGGGAGCAGAGTGGGAGCTCAGTAGGGGGCTCTCTCCCCTGGCAGTCAGCACTGGCCCCAATGCCCCAGTGTGGCACTAGGGAGCACTGCGCTGCAGGGAGCAGCATAGGGGGGGTCCTCAGGGGTCCCAGATTCTATATGGGCTACATGAGGCATTGCCCTGAAGTGGGGGTTGGGTGGGGGAGGGTTATGCTGACTGGTAGCTTAGCACACACTGGCCAGCCGCGTGTATGTGTGTGCACACATGGGGTGAGGTGCGTTGGAAGGTGTGTGTTTGTGGCTGTCAGACGGCCCTCTGGTTACAACCTTGTAACGGGGGGGCTCATAGGCAAGAGCAGTCTTTTACCTGGTGCCGTTTGGTGTTCACTCATCCCACACACTCGAAGGCCTGGAGGTGGGGCCGTCAGGGCTGCGCTTTCCCTGAGCAGATGAAGCCAGATCGGAGGCTATGCACAAATTACTTCGGTATAACTACGTCGCTCAGGGTGTGAATAATCCACCTGTGTGTGTATGGATGGTATGTGTCTGTGCGTGTGTTTGTGTGAGGCCGGGATGTGCACGTGTGAATGGATGATGAGTGTGTGCAGATGGGATGTGTGTATGTGAATGGATGGTGCGTGTGTGTGTGTGTGTGTGTGTGTGAATGGATGGTGCATGTGTGTGAACGGACGGGATGTGCACGTGTGTGTGTGTATGAACGGACAGGATGTGCATGTGTGTGTGTGTGAACGGATGAGAGGTGCACGTGCGTGCGTGTTTGTGTGTGTGAACAGACTGGCTGTGCACGTGTGTGTGTGAATGGATGGGGTGTATGTGTGTGTGTGTATGAACCGACAGGATGTGCACATGTGTGTGTGAACAGATGGGATATGTGTATCCATGCAGCAGTTTTCCCACTTGCACTGTGTGTGTGATACCTTTTGCCTGTAGCTGCCTTGGCCTCCTCCCAGTTTGCCTGCCACTCTATTCCACACCCCTCTCGTGTGCCCTCCCCAGGCCCCAGTCTCCCCTGCCTGTGTGCCCAGCTGGCTCCTGTTAGCCAGCCCTGTGCTGCTGCCTGGCAGCCCAGCCCCTAACTGCCTGTTTGGCTCGGTGCCAATGGGCCTTTGTTGGGAGGCAGAGATCCAGCAAGGGCAGCACAGCATTATCCGTCTGTCAGTGCCTAGCAACCTCTGCCGGCTCCCTTCACACACCCGCCTCTCCCGAGCCATTAGCCATGGGGAAGTGGCTATGCTGACCCCGCAGAGGCCCCAATTACCTACCTGTCAGGTCAAGCTGCCTCTAGCTGCCGGCAGGGCCCGGCTCGGGAGGGGAGATGGGCACTGCCTGGCTTAGCGCCGGGGAAGGGGAGACGGGCACCGCCTGGCTTAGCACCGAGGAAGGGGAGACGGGCCCCACGCAGCATAGTGCCAGGGAAGGGGAGACGGGCCCCACGCGACGTAGCGCCGGGGAAGGGGAGACAGGCACCACCTGGCTTAGCACCGGGGAAGGGAATACAGGCCCCACGCAGCGTAGCGCCGAGGAAGGGGAGACGGGCCCCACCCGACGTAGTGCCGGGGAAGGGGAGACAGGCCCCACGCGACGTAGCGCCGGGGGAGGGGAGACGGGCCCTACGCGACGTAGCGCCGGGGAAGGGGAGACGGGCACCGCCTGGGGAAGGGGAAGGGGAAGGGGAAGGGGAGACGGGCACGGCCTTAGCACCAGGGAAGGGGATACAGGCCCCATGCGGTGTAGCGACGGGGAAGGGGATACAGGCCCCATGTGGCGTAGTGCCGGGGAAGGGGAGACGGGCACCGCCTGGCTTAGCACTAGTGAAGGGGATACAGGCCCCACACGGCATAGCGCTGGGGAAGAGGAAGCGGGCCCCACGTGGTGTAGCATCAGGGAAGGCTTGTGGTAGGGGGTATCTGGGTCCTGTCATAGAACTGGCAGCACCAGGGCATGGTTCACATGCACACACACAGGTAGCATCACACACAACAGACAACCCCCACACACATACACACACACCCAGAGTCACCACTCAACCGTACCCAAACCCCCTCCTCAGTCACCCACATACCCCCATGTGTCCACACACACACACACACACACGTACCCAGACATTCACACACACATACTCCGTGTACACCCACGGACACCCACACACACATCCATACAAACATGCAAGAAGTCACACACGCACACACACAGCAGCACACACACACACAGAGGCACACACACAGACACACTTAACTGCTCACCCCCTATACCACACATACACATTTATACACACACCCGTGCTTACCCACATACACACAGCCACCTCCCCCCACAGCTCTGGGTACCCTCCCCACACACAGCCCTGCACACATACGTGCACACACCCCCATGCACACCCATACACACCCACACCTCCTTCCCCCCACAGCCCTGTGTGCACACATAAACACACACACCTCTCTCCCTACCCCCCACAACCCCCCCCCCCCACACACACACACACACCTATGAGGTGTAGGAGTATTAGGGCAGCTTGGTCCAGATTTCCGTGTCTTTGGCTACTGCCAGACAAACCCTTTAGCACCACCAGCCCCCGCCCCACCCAATTCAGGGATGCCCCCCCAGCAGAACAATGCCCTCTCTGGGCCAGTAACAGGCAAGGACACTGCCCATGATTTGCCTTCCACATGCACCATCCTAGATGCCTTAACCAAGCAGCAGGGCTGCAGCGGCTCCCCCTTCCTGGGGGTGGGGGGGCCAGACCCCCCTCCAAAGTTTCCCAGTCTATAGGGTGATGCAGAATTGATTGTCAGGACAGCTCCCAAGGAGAGAGGACGACCATTCATCGCCCACGGACAGCCTAGACCCTGTGCCCTGCAGCTCGTTAAACCTCCCCAGCACTTTCCCTAATAGCCGGGGCGTGAACCCCAGCGCCTGGGTGGCTAATTGCATCCCAGCTTCCCTTCAATTGCCTCTGCAGTGCACACAAAGGGAGCCTTCCCATCGCCTGGTGTTACGTGGGGATGTTAAATGGCCCCCAGCGCCCCACCCCAGAGGCAGCTGCAACTCAGCCATGGGTGAGGGATCCCTGTATAAACAGCGCCTGCGCCCCACCCCAGAGGTGGCTGCTCTCCTCCATCCCAACACTCCTATAGACTCTTTCTCTCTCTCCTTTTCAGCTCATCCCCCTTTCCAGCTCCTAATGGGGAGATGAATTATTTAGCACCACGGCCCCTTCTCCAGAGAAAGTGCCAGAGCTGGCGTGTTCCCACCTCGGTGACCTACATTCCCCTGCCAGCCCCAGCCTCCTCCCCCATCACTGGCACCTCTCCCCACCGGGGGAAGGACAGAGATGGAGTGCCTGTCCCCCACCCCTATACCCATTTGCTAGCCAACGCCCCCTCCTGCCCACCCACTCCCTTAAAGCCAAAGCGCCAGGACCTCAGCTCAAGAGCAGCATCCGCCTTGGGATGTGAATTGGGGCTTGAAGGGGGCACAGAAGGGCCCCTCAGAACCAGGCACCATGGGGGAGAGTGTTAGACCTGGAAGGGGCCTAATTCTGCCACCCCTGATTTCCACTGAGACACATTAGGGTCTATTGGGTTAGAGCCAGAGGGGGCTGGGAGTCAGGACTCCTGGCTTCTTATCCCGGCTCTGTGAGGGGTGTGGGGTCTAGTGGTTAGAGCAGGAGCACTGGTTTAGTCTCTGCCTCTGTGCCCCTGGGTTGTTTATCAGCTCTGCTCCCTTCCCCCACAATCCGGGCAGTGCATTGGCCAGAGCCATGAGTGCAGCTACTGAAGGAATCAATACCCTGGCTTGGGGGGGCTGTGGGAGCAGGGGAGGGGAGAGCCCAGGGGAGGAAGGGTGCTGTGGGAGTGGAGGGGAGGAGGGTGTGAGAACAAAGGGCATCGCGGGGGGCTGGCATCTGGCTGTAGAGTGGGATGGATATTAAATACAATGCTGCAGGAATCGCCACCTGCTGCCGCTGCTTTCCGTCAGCTCAGCTATTTTGAATCCACTGCCAGGAAGGGGTGTGAATGCAGAGGCGGCTGAGTGCTAAAGGGGTGGGGCTGGGAGTCAGTGTCAGGACGCCTGGGTTCTATCCCCAGCTCTGGGAGGCAATCTGCTTTGTTATTTCAGGGTCACACATTAGCACTGGAGTGCATACATGGTTTTATTATTGTAGGGTCTTTGAGAGTGCTGGGGCTCCAAGGGCTGGTGTGTTACTGTAGGGGTCTCTCTGCAGGCCGGGGCTGTGCAAGCCGATGTGTTATCGTAGGGGTCTGTCTAGTGCTGGGGCTGCACAGGCTGGTGTGTTATTTTAGAACTCTTTAATGCTAGGGCTGTGTGGGCTGGTGTGTTATTGTAGGGTCTCTCAAGCCCTGGGGCTGTGAGGGCTGGTGTGTTATTGTAGGGTCTCCCCTGGACTGTGAGCCAGAAATGCCATGCAGGCAGGAGCCATGCCCTGTCCTTGTCCCCAGCCCTGCAGCCCTCCTTCCCGTGGTGCCCGGCTGCCTCTGCCTGGCGCCATCACATTCACTGGCTCTGCAGCAGGGCCTTTATGGCCCTGGGACTGATCGTTTTCAAGGTAATCACTGCGGTGACAGTGATGGATAGAGGGGAAACCACAGAGCAGGGCCGCTTCCGCTTCCCCACCCGCCCCAGCACTCCCCCTCCCTGCTCCTCCCACCGCAGAGAGACAATCAGCCCCCACACCCGCGCACCCCAACCCTGCCCCAGGGCAGCGCTACCAGGCGCTCTCCCCTCACTGCCAGTGCCAGCCCAAAGCCCTAGTGGGGCACTGCTGCAGGGAGCAGGGTGGGGACCAGTAGGGGGCGCTCTGCCCTCACCATCAGTGTTGACCCCAAAGCCCCAGAGTGGCACTGGGGGTGCTGCACTGCAGGAGGGGGCTGTCACGGATCCACAGGCTCGGGGCTGCGCCCCCGGCTTTGGAACAGTCTCTTGGAGGAACCCCTTCACTGTGCCAGACCCCAGGGCTCTCACTCTTCCTCCAGGGCAGGCCACAAGGCCTCCCGCCTGCTGAAACTCACCCTTTGGGGTCCAGCCCTCCTGCTTCCCCCTTAGCTCTGCCCAGTGAGTCCAGCTGAGACAGGCTCCTGGCAGGGCCTTGGCCACCCCTCAGGACTGATGCCCCTCAGCCGACATTTCCAGTGACCCTCGAGCAGCGTCCCCAGGGCAGTCGGTTTATTAGTCACCTGGCGCCAGCAGAGGCAGCCTGTGGCTTAGCACAGAGAGCTGAAGGTTAAAGCACAGTCCATTCTGCTCAGCCCAGAGCCCGGCCCCGGGGTCAGGCTCTGTCTGTCTGTCTGCCCGCCTCGGTCTGTTCCCAGTGGGAGCTGCCAGCTTCCTCCAGCAGCCAGCGCTTCTCCCCCAGCTCCCCCTCCAGTCCTTTCTTCTCCAGCTGGGGTCTCGGCTCAGCTTCCCTGCTGGGAGGGTGGATCCCTGAGTCACTGGGGCTGGCCTGGTCTCTCTGGCCCCTTGTTCTGGGTCGGTTACAGCTGGTTCCTGGAGGGTTCTATTAATTCCACCCAGACAGGGAGGTGACACTCGCCCCTGTGTCCCCTAGGGCTTGTCTACACTAGAAACACTACAGCTGCACCTGTGCTGCTGCAGCACTTCCGAATAGACACTACCTGCATGGCAGGAGGGGTGTCCCCAGTGTAAGTAATGCACCTCCCTGAGAGGCGGGACCTAGCACTGCCTACACCAGGGTTAGGTTGGCTTAACTATGTCTCTCAGGGGGGTGGATTTTTCACACTCCTGAGCGATGTAGTTGGGTCAACGTAACTTTTAGTGTGACAGCAAACATAGTCCTTTCCCCCCTCCCCCCAGGTAGCCATGCAACATATAGGGAGGGGGAACTGAGGCGCACATAGGCATCATAAACAATATTATGAAAATTCCCACTTCCTCCCAGGGGCTCCGTAGGGGGCGCTCTCCCCTGTTGTCAGTACTGGCCCAGTGTGGTGCTATGCTGCAGGGAGTGGGGTGGGGGCTCCTGGTACTCTCCCCAGGGGCACTCAGGAGTGAGAGGCACCTCTCCACCTCCTGCCCTTCGCATGAAGCAGGCCTGCTGTAGCTCAGCTCCCTGAACCCACCAGCCTCTGGCCACAGCCAAGCCCTGACTTCCAGGTCTCCGCAGCCCTCGCCTCACTTGAGCCAACTAGTGACAGACACACACCAGCCCCCGAGCCCCTCTGCCAGCGGCCCCCTCTGCAGCACCCAGCCTGTCACTGGACGCTCACTGAAATAACCAGGTACACCGTCTCCAGAGAGACCGCGTGTGCACAGTCTGACTGGCTGGCACAGCTCAGGATCGGGGCAGCCCAGCGCTGGAAATGACTGGCCGGGAAAGTGAGTGTACCTTTATTTACAATGGTTAAGATCTGAGAGCTAGTGAGCAAAGATGGTAAGACCAACAGGTGATGTGGGAAATGGGGGCTAACACGCTTCCTGGAGCCTGAACTGAACCTGAACATGCTAAAATCCTTGTCTCAGCCATTTTGCACCTACGGCAACCTCCCAGCGTCACGAGCCCCCGCGGCCAGCAGCCGACTTTCAGGAACGCACAAAGCCTTCTCCCGTTCGCTCGCCCGGAGGTGGATGAGAAAGGGGACACCTTCCTTCCTTGGCTGTGTCCCTTTGGCAGCACACCCCAGAGAAGACTCTTCTTCCCCCTTGCTTGCTGTCTGGTGCACTCCCCCCACCCCCGGTGGTTTCATGTCCCCCCAGCCTATTTTTCCGGTTGCCTTCACAAGCAAAGGGGGCTTCTGTTGTGTTGGCATCACAGGGCTGAACTTACCTCAGAGACAGGCCGAGGAGAACTGACGTGCACCTGTCTGCCAGAAGAGCTGTTTGTCCGCTCTGCCTTGTTACCTACTTCCGGGTGTCAGTTCAGATCTGTACACAGCTCCCTGGGCAATGTCAGTAAGAGCAAGGCCCCGAGTAGCTTCGGCTTTCACTCGATACCTTACAAGACACCATCTGGATAAGCATAGTGACAGCAGTGTGTTGGGTGTAGAGAGTTTGTCAGGCCTGATAGGAGTTGCTGACACAGAGTAGTAAATCCTTAGTCAGCTGACACCAATGTTCCTCTGTGTCAGCTCCCTCCGGCAGTGTCAGTTGGATACAGGATTCTGCTTCACTTCTTGCTCCAGATAGATGTGCATCATTCTGTGTGACTCTGTAAATAGGTGCTGCACCCCACCCCAGAGGTGGCTGCATCTAAGCACCAGGCAAAGGATCCCTGTATATACTACCCCAGAGGCGGCTGCATCTCAGCACTGAGCACCATGTGGAACATCTTGTGCCAGTAGTTGGTGGGTGGTATAATCTCGTGCAGCTCCTAACCTTATTTCCCTCCCTTCACAATCCCACCTCTAGCTCACTGCCATTGTGTATGTACCACATGCCAGTGCAGCACAGGGCCAGCCCACTTGGGTGCCAAGAGGCACCGTGGGGCAGAGGGCTCTGTCCACCATGGGCTGCAGCCAGCGGAGCTGCACTGGAGGGCATTGGGGGAGGCCTAGGTGGCCAGGCCTGGCTCTGGGAGAGCCATGGAGCCGTCAGACAGCTCAGCCTCACAGTTTCTCATCCTGACCCGGATTCCCAGTTGATCTCTCTCTGCCTCACAGTTAGAGGGTGCTTGTGGGGCTATGACTGGTGAGCCTGAGGCCCCACAGACACGGCAGCAGTAATGGCAGAGGGGTGGGAAACAGCGCTAAATCCTGATTGGAGGGTAGGCAGGGAGTCTGGAGTTCTTGGTTCTAGCTCACATCTGGGAGGGGAGTTGAGCAGGGACTGGAGCCAGGATTCCTGGGTTCTAGTCCGGGCTCTGGAAGAGCATGGGATCTGGTGGGTTAGAGTAGGGGGGCTGGGAGTCAGGACTCTTGGGTTCTCTCCCCAGCTCTGGGAAGGAAGTGGGGTCTGGTGATTAGGGACTGTCGGGATCCCCCCCCTCTCAGAGCAAGGAACCCAGGAGTCCTGGCTCCCCCTGTCTGTGATTGTCCTCTCCAGAGTCTTGTCTCAGCACTGCTGGTGACACCCCCCATCGACCCACCGTGCACCTAGCCGTGTTCCTTTGTAGGCCCAGCAGAACACTCCACCATGAATCCGCTGTCGGTGCTGGACCTGATGGATGGGCCCTGATCACTGGGGACAGGAACAGCTGTGCAGGGGGCAGCAAATGGAGCGGTGCAGGGGGCCGGGTTATTGCGGCGAGAGCTGAAGGAGCTTTTAGGAGGTAGTGCAGGAAATGTTGCCGATCTCATGTCGGAGTCAATTCCTGTCAGTGAGATTAGTGGGGCGGGGGGGGAAGGTGTCTGGGAACTTGCCGCTGAGAGATGGGGGTCTGACAGCGCCAGTACGGTCCTCGAGGCAATTGGAGGGTGGGAAGCAATTGTGTGTGTGTCCTGGAATTGGTGTGTGTTTGTGCGAGTGTGTTTGCATTGGAATCGGTGTGAGGGTGTATTGCATTGGTGAGTATGTGTGCAGTTGTGATTTTGCATTAGAATGTATGGGAGGAGCTGTGTTTGTGTTGGGGAGCGTGTGTGCCGTTTGTGCTTGTATGCATTGGTGCCTTTGTGGGTGTGGATGTTTGCGTTATCCTGTGATTGTGTGTTTGCATCTGTATGCGTGCAGGTGTGTTTGCATTTGTCTGGTTGCGTGTATGTCTGCAGGGAAATCAGGTCTGAACACACACGTGTCTATGTGTGTAGGCAACCCAGATCTGAATGCTCGCACATGTGTGTGTGTGAGCACACCTGCGTGTCTGCATTTACGTCCGCACTGGTGAGTGTTTCTTTGAGTGAGAGTGTGGTGATGTTTGTGCCTTTGCATTTGGCCAGGATCCCTGTGCGTTTGTGCTGGGTGTGCAGTTGCGGTTGGCTGTGTCTGTGCTTGTGTTTGCAATTGCCGTGTGCGTGTGAGTTCATTCCCCATGTTTGTGAGGGGCAGATAAAGAATTGGGAGAATGGGGGACCCAGCTGGAACCCCCCCCCCATTATTCCTCCACCCCCTGTCCATAAGAACAGCCATACTGGGTCAGCCCAATGGTCCATCTAGCCAAGTGTTCTGTCTTCTGACTGGCCAATGCCAGGTGACCCAGATGGGATGGACAGAAGAGGAAATCATCCAGTGATCCATCCCCTGTCGCTCATTCCCAGCTTCTGGCAAACCCCAGATCAAACCCCACCTAGGGTAACATCATCCCTCCTCAATACTTCCCACTGGATTCAGGATTCTCCTGCACTTCCTGTCCCAAACTCATGCAGCATTGCTGTGTGCTGTTAAACAGACACTGCCCTAACCTAGGAGCTGTTCTCAGCTCAGGGCGAGGGATCCCTCTCTTAGCAGCCCCAGGGCTCCCCTCGAGGCAGAGAGCACAGGGCCATCCATGCGTACAGGGTGAGTATCGCATGGCGCCCTGGGCCTCTTTGCAGGGAAAGGCACTAGAGCAGTCAGGATACTGCGTTCAGCACGATGGTGCTTAGAGAGCCCTCGGCTACGTCTGTAGCAGCCTCTGGACTCCTGGCCCTCTAGCACGGCAGGGCGTGGCCGGGGCTCCCAGCCACTCTGTGGTAGATGCTACTAATTGCACCTGAGTTGGGGTTTGTTTTTTTGCAAAATATTTTTCACAACCACTTGGAGGAAATTTCAGCCCGGCCCATCTTCCGAGCTGGGCCAGGAACAGACACACACATGCCAGCTGCCTTCCACTATCATGAGTGCTTGCGGTGTTTGTTAATTGCTAAGTGGCACCAGTTAAATCCCCCCCACAAACCAACTGTGGTTAATAGTGTGTGAGCAGTGGCTGAGGGGGGCTGAAGCTGTTTGCACTGGCTATGGGGTGCAGAGGGGTGTTGGTGCTGGGTGGCGTCCGGCTGGCTATGCCCAAGCTGGCTGGCTGGTGCGCTGGAGTGTCCGTGCTGGTGCTGTGCCAGCTGTCTATGGGGGCAGGCTCAGGCTCTGGGAAGTTCATGCCGTGTCTCTCCCATCACGCTCAGGGGAGGCAGAGGGGAATGGAAGGCCTGTTTGACCCCTGAGCTCTCTGCTGAGGGAGGATTTATATTGAGGGTACCTTGGGGCTGGGCTGAGACCCAGCAAGCCTCTCTTACTAATGGGCCACTTGCTGTGGCTGGGCTGAGGTAGAGGGCAGGAGGCGCTCTTTGGCCTGATCACTCCTTGAGTGAAGGAGACATGGCTGCTGCTCTGGAAGAGAGGTGGGCTGGGGGCTGTTGGGTGGGACTGAGCAGCAGTGGCAGAGCTGTCGGGGGGAGTCCGGGACTGGAATTGCAGGGGGGAGGGCAAGATTGAAGTGCATTAGCCATATCTTCAGCTGTTCCTGGGGTCTATCCCCAGCTCTGGGAGGGGAGTGGGGTGGAGCCTGGTGGGTTAGAGTGGGAGAGGGTTGGGAGTCAGGACTCCTGGGTTCTATCCCCAGTTCTGGGAGGGGAGTGGGTCCTGGTGGGTTAGAGAGGGGGGTTGGGAGTCAGGACTCCTGGGTTCTACTGAGTAGCCTTGTCTGAGTTGTTTTCTAGGATCCCCTCTCATTAACCTTGTCTCTCTCTCTCCTCCCCCCCCCCCCCCCCCCCCCCCCCCCCCCCCCCCCTTTGNGCGCTTATCACCTACACCTGGCCGCCCAACGACCGGCCCAGCACACGAGCCGACCGGCTGGCTGTGGGCTTCAGCACGCACCAGAAGAACGCCATCCTGGTGCGGGTGGACAGCGCCTCCGGGCTGGGGGACTATCTGCAGCTGCACATAGTAAGGAGAACCTGCACTTGGGGGGCTGCCGGCAGGGGTGCAGGGGGTAGCAGGGAGAGCACTGCTCAGGTCTGCACCCTGTAACTGGAACCCATCCCCCCAAAAACCTGACCCTAGTGCTTTCCCCAGAGCCTTGGACCTCCCCTGCTGCCCCCCAGCAGCTTGGACTGAGCCCCTTCTTTAATCCCCCAGAGCTGCAATCTGACCCCACACTCGGAGCCAGCTGGATCCTCAATCGTTTGCCACCCAAATGTTCAGACTCAACCTAACCCCCAAACCTCTGTTCCCAGAGTCTCGGACCCAGCCCAGGCCCTGATAGCAAGTTTGAGGGGGACAGTTTGTGCCGTCTCTAGTGTCTCTGGAGGAGAATGTTGGAGTTGGGGGCCCTGCGGGGGGAGGTCTGGCAGGGTGGGGGATTCAGCTGCCCCCCCCCCCCAAGCGTAACACTGGCTCAGAATATGGCTGCATCCCTTGCTGCACACTGCCCCTCTGTGCAGCTGCCCTGGGGCACAGCTGCCTGGGTGCACGTTGTGTCCGAAGCATCAGGCACCTGCTTGGCTCTGCAAGTGCCTGGCTGGGGCCTTGTCTGCATCAGGCTGGGGCAGTCGCCCCCCATCCCCCACTCATGGCAAGTGCTGTGAGCGGTCCCAGGGCATCCCCGCACACACGCCAGGGCTGGGCTCACAGTGCCCCCATCTGACTTCCTCACACTCATGCCGCTGCCCTGATGATCGCTGCCAGTGGTGGGGCCTGAGGCGGCTGGTGCTTAGGGTGATCAGATGTCCCAATAAAATCAGGACTGTCCTGATATTTAGTTGTTTGTCCCACGTCCCGACCGATGTATGGTCAGGACGCCATTTGTCGCCATTTGATGCACTCAGGCTTTTTTTTTCTGCTTCGGCGGCACCCCCCGCCCCTCCCATGTGTCCCAATATTTTGTTCTTGTCATCTGGTCACCCTACTGGTGCTAGTGCAGCGACATGCCATCTGTGCCATCCTTCACCCTGGCATCGGGGCGCCTCCCACACGTCAGGGGGGCAAAGCGAAGTCTCTGCTGGAGGCGGGGGTTGCTGGGAGTTGCTGGGAGTTCCATGCTGCTTCTTTGTGGACAGCTCTCCCCAGGGCAGCCCTTGGGGCTGGAGCCCTCCCATCGGCACCGTCCCCAGATTCCCCATGCCTCCGGCCAAGGCTATGTCGCTCATGGAAGAGTGTGGTCTAGAGGGGAGCATGGGGCAGGAGATGGGCCCATGAGTGTGATCCAGAGAATGGGGAGTAAGGGCAATACCAGGCTGGATGGGCCCAGGGGTCTGATCTGGGGGGGCAGGTACTGGGGGGTACCAGGCTGGATGGGCCCAGGGGTCTGATCTGGGGGGGCAGGGACTGGGGGGTATCAGGCTGGATGGGCCCAGGGGTCTGATCTGGGGGAGCAGGAAGGGCAGGGGATACTGGGCTGGATGGGCCCAGGGGTTTGATGGAATACATAGCGCCCTCTGTTGACTCAATCTGTGCATTGCACCATAACCAGCTGAGTTTTTCAGGACAGATGTTGAGAGAAGCAGCACACACAGGGCCGGCGCAACCCATTAGGCGACCTAGGCGGTCGCCTAGGGCACTACTATTTGGGGGGCGCCGGCACCCCGGTCGTCAGCAGAATTTTGGGGGCAGGACCTTCCGCCGCCGCTGTCAGGGGCGGCATTTTGGGGGCGGGACCTTCCGCCGCCTAGGGCGCCGAAAAAGCTGGCGGCGCTCCTGAGCACACACGCCCCATTCTGTACCACTGCCCACCCCACGTGCTCTGCAACCAAACACGTGCACACTCTCCCGCACTGCACACATGCCCCATCACACACCACTCTGGAGTAAGCAGGAGCTCCCCTCACAGCCAGTGTTTCTGCCCTGCTCTCTGCAGCACCCCCTGCAGGGAGAGGCCAGACTTGCTGCCAGTTGTTTACCCTGCCCAGGGGCAGCTGTCTCCCATTACCAATGGTGTGTGTCATGTAGGCTGCAGGCAGCTCATCGGTCGCTTTCATCCTTGTTAATATTTATGTGTTAACAGCTGTGGGTGGAAGAAGGCGCTCGGTACTTACTGAAATCGGGGGGGGGAGATGATTCTCTACCAACATCTGTGTGTGTCAAAAGGGGCTGCTATGGGGATAGAGTGCACATGTTAGGGATAGGGGCATGGGCCTTTCCCCTCTAGGGTGCAGCGGTTCCAATTAGCCCCAAGGTGGAGGACTGGCTGGTTCAGGGGGCATGGGGTTGTCTGTACCAGAGGCTACACATTGCTAGGTGTGTTACAGTGGCAGCAACAGGCCCTGACTGAGGGAGCAGCCCCATTGTGCCGGGCTCTGCACAGATGCATAGTGAGAGACCGTCCGTGCCCCACAACCCCTGGGTTCTACCCCCACCTCTGGGAGGGAAGTAGGGTCTAGTGCAGGGGTCGGCAACCTTTCAGAAGTGATGTGCCGAGGCTTCATTTATTCACTCTAATTTAAGGTTTCGCGTGCCCGTAATACATTTTAACGTTTTTAGAAGGTCTCTTTCTATAAGTCTATGATATATAACTACACTATTGTTGTATGTAAAGTAAATAAGGTTTTTAAAATGTTTAAGAAGCTTAATTTACAATTAAATTAAAATGCAGAGCCCCACCAGACCGGTGGCCAGGACCCGGGCAGTGTGAGTGCCACTGAAAATCAGCTCGCGTGCCGCCTTCAGCACACGTGTCATAGGTTGCCTACCCCTGGACTAGTGGTTACAGGGGGCACAGGACTCCTGTTCCCTGCTCTGCTGACTGCAGCTGTCTGGGGGGGGAAGGAGTGAGGGGCTGGGCATTGGTGTTGGCACTGTATCAAGAGCACCCTTGTCTCTGCGATTGCCCGGTGGCATGCGCTGGGCCCAGGCACCTCAGCTAATACTGTGTGGCAGTGGGGAGCAGCCATGCTGGCTGGGGGAGTGCCCCGCATGTCAGGAACGACTGCTCGGCCCCTGCGGGGGCTCCAGCACACTCCTCCCGTCAGCCTCCTCGTCACAACCCCGCCAGGCTAACACAGGCCGACAGCCTAACCTGGTGGCACGGAGCTGCCTGTCTCATCTCACACGGCTCCCAGAGAGCTCCCTGCATCCAGGCACATGGCACTGCTGATGGAAGGAGGGAGCCAGGACACCTGGGTTCTAGCCCCAGCTCTGGGAGGGGAGTGGGGTCTAATGGGTTAGGGGAGGCTGTGAGTCAGGACACCTGGGTTCTAGCCCCAGCTCTGGGCGGGGGCGGGTGTTTAGAGCAGGGAGACTCCAGGCCCTGGGGTTGTATCAGGACCTAGAGGTGAAAGGCCCATTGAGGAGCTGCTCCCCCATGCCCCCTAGAGGTGAAAGGCCCATTGAGGAGCTGCTCCCCCATGCTTCACTCGTGACCTTGGCACTGTCTCCCCCAGGGGCTGTGCACGCGCTTGCTCCCCCACCCCAGCCTGGACATCTGCCACGTGGCTGGGAACGTGAGCTGGGCAGGTGCAGCTGGATCAACCCTCAGGGCAGCATTAAGCCAGGCTGGGGGGAGGGGCACCGCCCAACTGCCTGGCATCCAGCCCCCCAGTCTGGCGTGGGAGCATGTTAGCGTCTCCTCTTTGACCCCCTCTGACTCACAACGGGTTAGCCCCAGCCCCATCTCTTGTACCCCAGTCCTACCGCCACTGTGCGCCGAGCAGGAGCTCCGCCCCGCTCTTCTCCCAGCCCAGCCGGCTGCTCCGTTAGCTGCACTGGCCTGCGGGAGGATGGAAGGACAGAGATGGGCTCTTCCCTTCCAGGGGGCGCGGACTCCACTCTGGCCTCAAGGTGTCTGGCTGGCTGCCTCGGGGTGGTGGGGAATGGACATGGGACTGTTCCCCACTACGGGGCGTCTGCTCCCATCCCTGGGCCAGGAGCCTGGCTGGCTCATGGGAGTCATGGCCTCCAGGCCCGGGATGCCCCAGCCAGGTTGTTCACCCTGCTCCCTGCTGCACTCTAGTGGGCGGGTGGGGGGTGCACCTGGTTACCAGCCTGGCCCGATCCTACTTAGCCACGAGATGAGTTGGCGTCTCAGCCCAGCTGGCTCCTGAGCTCAGAGCTGGCGAGGGGCGCAGCATTCTGAGCGGGCGCTGCACGTGCCACTTGTCTGCAGGCCCTGGGCGCCGTGTAGGGGGATGTGAAGGCAGGTCAGTGATCAGGCTGATGGGGAGGTCATTTGCACAGCTGCCCCCCTCATGCCACCCTTACGCCTGAGCGGGCTTCCAGTGTCTCCAGATGGGGGGCTGCAAGGGGGCACCCACACCTACCCTCCTAGATACACCAGCCCAAACACAGTTGTGCTTTGTATGTATCAGCTGTGCCCCCAGCTGTGCGAGCAGCCCTGAGCACAAGGATGCGTGCACACCAGTGGGGCGAGGCGTCTGGATGTCTCCATGCACACCTGTGCACCAGGGTTCTGTGTGGCCCTTGGCACACCTGGACACAAGGCATATACAAGCCTGTGCACTAGCAAGCATTCCCACTAGTGCACTTGCACACTGAGATGTGTGCCTGTGCACCCCCACACCCGGGCTGCTGGGCCCCGTCCTTCCCAGTGCCCCGCAATGGAGCCAGAATCCTTAATGAAGAGAAAAGTCTCTGCAAAAAGCCTGGAGTCACTTTTTAATTAATGAGAAAATCTCCCGATGAACCAGTTTCACGTTTTCGACTGCGGCAGGGGAATCTGGGGGCTTTGATAGGAGAGTCCTGCTGTGTCGCTCGCTCTGGGAATGGGGGAGATGCAGGGGGCTGCAGAAATGATGGATGGATAGGAGTAGATAGAGGGCTGGAGGGGAATGGACAGAATGGGGGGAGGGATGGGTGGATCGATGGAGGAGGGGTGGGGGAGTTCGGGAGGGGTGGGGGAGGGGGGATTGATGGAGGCAGTAGCGGCGCCAGCTTTGCTGGCGCCCTAGGCAGCGGAAGGTCCCGCCCCCGAAATCCCGCCCCCAACAGCGGCGGCGGAAGGTCCCGCCCCCAAATTTTTACGGGCGGCGGGGGCGCAGGCGCCCCCAAAATAGCAGCGCCCTAGGCGACCGCCTAGGTCGCCTAATGGAAGCGCCGGCCCTGGATGGAGGAGGGGTGGAGGAGTTCAGGAGGGGTGGGGGAGGGGGATTGATGGAGGAGGGGTGGGGGGGTTCGGGAGGGGTGGGGGAGGGGGGATTGATGGAGGAGGGGTGGGGGACGTGGAAAGAGATGAGTGAAATGAGCACTAGGTCCTCCTCGTAATGCTGCAGAAAGGCCAACAGGCCCTGATCCTGAACCCACCTCCACTGCCCCCTCCCCACCTCAGTACTGAGGGCTGGGTTCATGGAACTCTCCCCCCCTTCCCCCCCGGTGGCATTGCACCAGCCTCACCACCTTGGCGCAAGGGTTCTGGCTTCTCTCCAGCCCCCATAGCCTGATGCTGGGTTGGGTCGGGAGGCGGGAGCACCTTGCCTTGCCCAGACAGTTGGGGTCACTCGCTGGCTAACCATGGGGGGAGCAGTCCTTGCAGAGCTCAGCCAGTGTCATCTTGTTGCATTGAGACTGGAGACCAGCTGTGGGGCTGGTCTAGGGCCTGGAGGGTCATGGTAGCTGGTGTGCGCATGTGCGTAATACAGTAGGTTTGGTGTGCACTTCTGGATGTGGGGCTGCATGTGTATAATACACAAGAGGGGTGTAGTTGCTGTGTGTATAACAATCCGATAGATTGTATAAACATTTGTGTGTACAGGTCTCTGTGTGTGTGTAAACTGTGCATATAGCTGCGGGGGGCTGTCTCTGAATGTGTGTGTAAATGCCCTGTGGATTTCATTCACACAAACTTTCTCAGTTTTGTTGTTTGCAGGGGGCGCAGGACTTGGAGCAGCCCCCCACCCCCTGCAGGCTGACCACCCTGTGTGTGCCAGAGTGCTCAGGTGGCATTTCCCCAGCATGCAGCCTCCCCCCCCCCCCCCCTCGAGGTGGCAGAAGGAGACTCGACCTCTGAGGCCCATTTAGCTGCTGACTGAGGCTGTCGACCAAGCAGATGTTTGCCTTGGGATTCTGTGTGGTGGGGGCTTGAGTCCTGCTAGGAGCTGGTCTGAGACCTGGCAAACTCATCTCACAAAGGGGCCCCAATCAACAATGAAATTCATTCCCATACTATCTCTGGGAGCTCGTACTGAGTCAGTGTCTCCTAGAGGAGAAAGGCCGCTGGTCCCAGTCCCTCCACCCTGGGGCTGGATCAGAGCTGGTGCCCCCTAGAGGGGAACAAACCCATTGCCTTCTCCCCCTGCCAATGGCTGCATCTCTGCTGCTGAAGCCCCTGGCAGGTGAGGGGGTCCCTGCAGCTGGGCGAGGTCAGGAGCTGGCCCCTGGTGATCCCTGATCGTGGTGATTGGAGCTGTCGCTGCATTACACCGAGCGCGCCGGTGCAGCCAGAGCAGCCGGAGCCCTGATTGCTCCCACTCGTCAGCCTTCCATGCTTAATTATACCCCTTAGGCTTCCGTTTGGCGGCAGCCCTCCGCCTCTGCTGCCGGAGTGATGCCAGCAACGACTCTCCCACCAGGGCGGGGCCCAGCCCCTCGCCGGTAGGGCCATGCTCCTCAGTCTCTGCACATGGAGCCTCGCTGACCGAAATTTGGGCCCCGTTATGGCATCTGCTTTATTAGTAGCATTAGCGACCCGTTATGGTATGTGCTTTATTAGTAGCATTACGGTTGTGCCTGGACGCCACATTATGGCGTGAGCTTTATTAATAGCACTACAGTAGCACCTAGAGGCTCCATTATGGCATGTGTTTTGTTAGTAGCATTACGGTAGCATTTAGAGGGCAGGCCCCAGCTGAGATGGGGGAGCCGCCCTATTAGAGTGTGTGTGGTAGCAACAGGAGACCCCAGCTGATAATGGGCACACAATATTGGGACCCCAGTATTAGCAGCATTATGGTAGCACCAAGATTTCCTATCTGAGGCTGGGGCCCCATTATGTGTCCATGGCTGTGCGTGGGGAGGAGGGGGAGAGTCGGGGGGGGGAAGCATGCCCGGCCGGTGGTGGGACAGATGAGGTGGGAGTTGAGTGTGCAGGGCTGTGTGTGGAGGGCACATGGTGGGAGTCTGAGGGGAGGGGAGCATGCAGGGCTGTACATGGGGAGTGGATGGTGATGGGAGCCGGGGAAGGGAGGGGTGCCTATAGAACTGTGCAGGGGGTGGGGAGGGCTGTGCGTGGGGAGGCGATGGGATCCGGGGGGGCGCCTGTAGGGCTGTGGGTGGGGAGGCGATAGAAGCTAGGGGGTGCCCCTGTAGGGCTGTGGGTGGGGAGGTGATGGGAGCCGGGGGGGCGCCTGTAGGGCTGTGCGTGGGGAGGCGATGGGAGCCGGGGGGTGGGTGCGCCTGTAGGGCTGTGCAAGGAGGGGCAGCACAGCTGTGTGTGGTGGTGAGCTGTGCTGTGTTGTACTATCCCCCCCTTTCTCCAGGCACCCCCTAGAATGCTGTATCTCTCACAGCTCCAGTTACCACATCAGCTTCAGCTCTGGGCTGGGAGACCCTGGGGAGGGGAGCACAGGTGGAGGGAGGACGGGCACTCTGTGGTGCAGAGATCGACAGCTCCCGCTCCTCCTGCATCAACTTCTGCTCCCCCCCACCCCCAAATAATGAAGTGCTGGGGTGGGATCAATGCCAGGCGGCACCTCGCAGCCAATTTCACTCTAGCAAATAGGAGTCAGGGCCTGGCCAATTTCACTCTAGCAAATAGGAGTCAGGCCTGGCTTGGGCCTGTTAATACATGAATATCTCCCAGCCCTCCCACACCACCACCTCAGCCCCAGGGGCCAGCTCTGGAGAACCCCAGGGCCACTAACTTTACCAGGTGGGGGCATAAGTGAAAATATTTCCCCTCTCAGAGGAAGCCGGCTGGGGCAGCTCATCCCCACGCTGGGCATGGAACTCTCTGGCTGGAGAGAACCCAGGGAGCAAGGCTTGGGGCAAGGGGGCCCTCAGAGTCAGTGCTGACCCTGGTATGGCACCCACTTCATGCCCTGCATCTCAGCATTAGGTGAGGGATCCTTGTACAAACAGCCCCTGTGCCCCACCCCAGAGGCGGCTGCATCTCAGCACCAAAGAGCCCCCGGCACTTGGGGTGGATGATAACTCCATCACTTTCCTAATGAAGCACAACATTTAGCACAAGCTCTTGCATTCCCATAACTCTGTTAACCCCATCAGCTCCCCCAGCCCATCACCCTGGCTCCCAGCAGGCCCCACATCCCCCTCCACTCTGCCCCTTTGTGCTGCAGGAGATGATGGACATTGTGACCCTGGGAAGCTTAGCAGTAAATCGCAGGAGTGGAAGGGTGTTGAGATTGTCGGTGGTGCAGATGGGCACTTCATCACCTGCTGATGGAACCGATTTTCAAGGACTGCCTGCCTCATTCCTTTCCCTGCCCCACCCCCAGGGGTGGGATGTTACTGGCTGGTCCTCTGCCCCCTGGCTGGGCTCAGGACCCCTTGCATGCAGCTGTGACCACGGGGGTATACATTGAATAGAATGGCTCTGGTTAGAAGCAGTGGGGTCTAGCGGATAAGCTGCAGGGCTGGGGCTCAGGATACCTGGGTTCTATTCCTAGCGCTGGAACGGGAGCGGGGTCTTGTCGTGGTTGGAGGAGGGGACCTGGGAGTCAGGACTCCAGGGTTCTTGGGAAGCCACCAGGATGGCGGGGGAAGAAAGCCATGAACCAGTGTGGAAAGACACGAATACCACGACAAAAGGGATCTGAATTGAAGCATCAAAACTGCTCACTCCTGGAACAAAGGCGGAGAGTGAAGATTTCAAACCCCAGCTCTGCTTTCCCCCTACCTGTTCCCTGCAACAATAGAGAGACTGTCAGCTAGTTGTAAGTTATTAATTTCTAATGCCACAATTACTTCATTATATGGCAGGGCGATGAATAGCTGGGGGTTTTGCACAGGCAAATAATTATGTAAGCAGAGTCAGGATGAGCTCTACCCTGACATCTGGTGGTGAATTATGGGGAGTGTGGAAAAGAACTTCAGGGGCTGATCTCATTTGCATAGGCACACCCACTCCGCCTAGCATGAGCCTACAGCAGCCCAAAATGGTAAATTTGGCTGTTGTAGGATCCCCAGTTTCTCTGTTATTGGGGCAGGAAGAATAAAGTGTTGTTACCCTGGTTATGTGAATCAAGGCCAGTGAACTGTTGTATGACAGAGGGACTCACCATCAACTAAGTAGCACTTGCTAGACAAGGGACATGGGTTCCAAAACCCAGTGAATTGAGAGAGGTTGGGGACAGGTATTTGTACCTGATGGGATGGGCCTCTTTTGAGGGCCTGAAACACCAATTGCACCTCTTTCTCTCTCTCCACTGTTGAATGTCAGAGCTAACTTTGATTCCATTAGGAGCCTAGTTATGGACTGCTGAGCTGAATTTGCTTTGGGCCAATGGTGCACCAGCACTAGGGCTCCCCTACTAAGAGCTGAAATCACTAAGAGCTGAAATCACTAAAGGTACTAAGAGCTGAGATCACTGAGTGCTGAACTAGTGGGGGAGCCTGAAGCTATATTGCTAAGCGGCTGGTGGAGTGGCGCAGTTTGCGGAGCAGCTAACAGAACAGTTTGTGGGGCAGTTGGTGTGGCCCACGGACCGGCGAGCGGTGCAGTTTGTGAAGCGGCTGGCAGAGCGGAGCAGTTTGTGGGACGGTTGGCGTGGCCCACAGAACGGCGAGCAGAGCAGTTCACGGGACGGTTGGCGCGGCCTGCGGGACAGGGAGCGGAGCGGAGCAGTTCGTGGGACGTGGAGTGGAGCGGCTCGTGGTGAAGGCGGCAGCAGAACTCCATGGAGAGGGGGGGCAGTCGGCCTCGGACCACGTAAGGTGCCCCTTAACACCCTGCGTACCCTTGCTCCCCCCCCTTCCACCCAGGTTGTGGGGGGGCAAAACTCTGCAGCTCTGGGGCTGCACTGACCAAGGACAGAGACTCTTGGGTTGTTGGACTCGAGACTTTAGAGGTGTTGGACTTTTGGGACTTTGGGGTGATCTTTTGGGTTGTGGGACTTCAGACCTTGAGGAGCAAAAGACCCACTGCAAACCTGAAGAGGGTCCAGGGCAGACAAAGACAGTGCATAGAAACCTTTTGCTCCCTGTGGGGGAATTGGTAGGCACCCCTTATGAGATGGGCTACAACAGGGCAACCGGGCAGAACGAAGGTTATGGACCAAAGCCGCCCTCCAGCGGGGACAGCCGGCCCCCTGCAGCTAACCTACCCCTCTGCAGCACATCTGAGAGTGAGTCTGAGGAGGAAGGCACAAGCATGGTGTATCCTGGGATGGAGACACGATTTCAGTCTCGATCAGCTGAATCAAAAGAGAGCTCCTCCTCTTCCACTCTAAACCCCATTGCAGAAGTATTTAGGCCCATTCCTGACACCCCTGAGCAGTTGGTGGGACCCCCGTGTGATGACACACACAGGTTATTGGACAGTGGAGACATACAGGTGGAGGATGCCTTGGGAACCTTGGACCCTTCCCTGTTAGAACTAGAAATGCAGGGGCCTATGCCAGTAGCCGAGGGGCCCTCAAAGGAAACCTCTCCATCCGTCGCTCAAGAGGATGTCCCCTCTACCACGGCAACAGAGATTCTCCATAGGCGAGACAGGGTAATAAGACCAGTAAAACGATTAACTTATGACGCACCTGGGGTGACTAGTGAGGAGTCAATACATTTAGCACACAGGCTTGTGGAAGCTAAAGTGGGCTATCTGAGGCCCTTTGGAGGGGACCAGTGAGTTGGTATAATAGGGAGTGTGATTTGTCGGGACGACAAATTCTCGGCTGGGGGGAAGATGTAAGCAGAGTCAGGATGAGCTCTACCCTGACATCTGGTGGTGAATTATGGGGAGTGTGGAAAAGAACTTCAGGGGCTGATCTCATTTGCATAGGCACACCCACTCCGCCTAGCATGAGCCTACAGCAGCCCAAAATGGTAAATTTGGCTGTTGTAGGATCCCCAGTTTCTCTGTTATTGGGGCAGGAAGAATAAAGTGTTGTTACCCTGGTTATGTGAATCAAGGCCAGTGAACTGTTGTATGACAGAGGGACTCACCATCAACTAAGTAGCACTTGCTAGACAAGGGACATGGGTTCCAAAACCCAGTGAATTGAGAGAGGTTGGGGACAGGTATTTGTACCTGATGGGATGGGCCTCTTTTGAGGGCCTGAAACACCAATTGCACCTCTTTCTCTCTCTCCACTGTTGAATGTCAGAGCTAACTTTGATTCCATTAGGAGCCTAGTTATGGACTGCTGAGCTGAATTTGCTTTGGGCCAATGGTGCACCAGCACTAGGGCTCCCCTACTAAGAGCTGAAATCACTAAGAGCTGAAATCACTAAAGGTACTAAGAGCTGAGATCACTGAGTGCTGAACTAGTGGGGGAGCCTGAAGCTATATTGCTAAGCGGCTGGTGGAGTGGCGCAGTTTGCGGAGCAGCTAACAGAACAGTTTGTGGGGCAGTTGGTGTGGCCCACGGACCGGCGAGCGGTGCAGTTTGTGAAGCGGCTGGCAGAGCGGAGCAGTTTGTGGGACGGTTGGCGTGGCCCACAGAACGGCGAGCAGAGCAGTTCACGGGACGGTTGGCGCGGCCTGCGGGACAGCGAGCGGAGCGGAGCGGAGCAGTTCGTGGGACGTGGAGTGGAGCGGCTCGTGGTGAAGGCGGCAGCAGAACTCCACGGAGAGGGGGGGCAGTCGGCCTCGGACCACGTAAGGTGCCCCTTAACACCCTGCGTACCCTTGCTCCCCCCCTTCCACCCAGGTTGTGGGGGGGCAAAACTCTGCAGCTCTGGGGCTGCACTGACCAAGGACAGAGACTCTTGGGTTGTTGGACTCGAGACTTTAGAGGTGTTGGACTTTTGGGACTTTGGGGTGATCTTTTGGGTTGTGGGACTTCAGACCTTGAGGGGGAAAGGACACTGCCAACCTTACTTGGGGGTGGGTCTTTTGCTCATGGTTTGTATTGTGAATCATGTTTGTGGTGTTTCCCTGATATAATGCCGCATTGTTTCCCTCCTTTATTAAAAGGATTTTGCTACACTAGGACTCTGTGCTTGCGAGAGGGGAAGTATTGCCTCTTAGAGGCGCCCGGGGGGTGGTATGAAATTGTCCCAGGTCACTGGGTGGGGGCTCGAGCCGGTTTTGCACTGTGTTATTGAAACGGAACCCCTAGATACTGAACCCGGCCCTTGTTGCTGCCACCTCAGATGGGCAGAAGGGTTACAATTATTTGAGTCAAAATTAATTTACTAAGTGGAGCAATTCTTCACGGGAAATGTCAGGGGGTTTTGTCTCTTTTTTTTTTCTCCCAATCCTACATAATAAAGTCATCATGGGAAACACTGCTACCGTGTGTCATAAGTCCCGTATGGGATTTTAAACAGAGGCCACCTTCAAGGGAAAGGTGAGGGGTTTTGTTCCCCTGCCTCAGAGCCACAGCAGGAGAGAATGGGGTGTGCAGGGGTGGAGCCAGAGAGGGAATACATAGTGGGGTGGAAATGGAGGTAGGGGTAGCTGGGGATAGGACCCTGCAGTCCTGACTCCAATTAGCCCCCCATGCTGTAACCACTTAGTCCCCCACACCCCCTTAGAGCTGGGGATAGAACCCAGGTGTCCTGTCTCCCTTGTGTACTCAGGCCATTAGTGCCCATGTGCCAGGCTCTGGGTGGGCCAGTGCTCCCTATGCCACCATTCCCCCTCCCCCCAACCAGTAGCCCAGCCCAGGTGGTTACTTGGGCTCCAGGCCCCATGGGTGACCCATCATGGGGGCGGGGCACTGATTTAGGAGACCCCTTAGTGCATGGAATGAGGCAGGGCACAGCAGTGTTTTTTAGTGGGGCATGTTCATACAGGTGGGGGAGAAGGGGGCTAGGTGACAGGGATGGGGAAGAAGGGGAAGATAGTGCTGAGTGGGAGGGACAGGAGGGGTATGTTACATATTAAAGCTGGAAGGAGCCTCAGGATTGGGGAGTAAGGTCCCCCCAACCCCATCCAGTTCATGGGGCAGAATCCCAATCCCTGCCTCTGAATACAACCCCGGGGACTCCAAGAAGGGCAATGGGCTGAGGGGTCTAGGGGGCTAAATGGGAGGGGCAGGGAGTCAGGACTCCTGGGTTCTATCCCCAGCTTTCCTGCTGTCGCCTTGTGGGGAGGGACTGGTCCCTTCCCTCTCCATGCCTTGGTTTCCCCCCTGCATGAAATGGGGACTGCTCCTCCCCTGGAGGCTGAATTCCCACCTGCAAAGTGCTGGGAGATCTGTGGGGAGGCGGGTGTTGTGTTATAGTGGGTGTCGGGAGGGGCAAGTGGTTGGAGGGGTCAGATGCCATGAGGGGGAGGATGTTACAATGGAGGGATGCAGGGGTCACTGCAGGGAGCACCCCAAATCTCTGGATCTTTGGAGGAATCCATGGCAGGCTCCCCCACTTTACCTGCTCCCTGAGTGTGTCTTCCTACCCTGGCAGGGCCGAACTGGCCCAATCTTGCTGTGCCCCCTAATCCTTTTAGTACCATGGACAATCTGTGGTGCCCCCGTAATTTTCTCAGCCCCTCTGTCCCTGGGGGCAGATTCCGCCCCATCTGCAACAGAGGAATGAGGAAGGCAGCCAAGCAGTGGACAAAAGCTGCGTGGGCCCCATGGCAGGTCAGTGGGGCGCTCTGGGATTAGCTGGGATGTGGCTAGTAGCCCCTGCCCCTTAATCCAAACTGCCGGCACCTTCACTCTGTGTAATGAGAGCTGGGGGGGGGTGTGCTGGGCTGGATGGGCCCATCACGATAGAGACCCGATCATGGTTGGGGGCTGTGCAATGCCTGGCACAATGGGGACCCAGATCACAGGGGGCACTACCCTAATACAGCTAATACTCTTTACTGCTAATCCAGCCCCCCAATCCTGCCCCCTGCTCTGGGCCCAGAATCAAGCCCTGGTTCAAAGTCCAGCTCCCACCACATGGAACTGACCAGTTAAACCAGGCTCATCTCCCAAGGGCTTCTCTTTGCCTCCTGTGTCCCAGTCGGCATGGGGGCTCTCATCTTTGGGCCTGAGCGCTTTGGGGAGGAGCGACAGCCTGATCTCCCCACACACACCCACGCGACCGGATGAAAAGGCTCAGCATGATGGGCCTGAATTATGCAATGATTGCCGCTTCCTTTGGGTCTGGCTACAGCGGGGGTGGGAATTCAGACACCTGCATCCCAGCTGGAGGGGAGGGGGGGGGGGATCAGGCCATGGGGACCTGGTTTCTGATGGGATTGGGTGGAGGTTGAGCGTGTGGAAGAGACAGGAGGTTGGGGCGGGAAGAGAGGTGGGATGTAGATGAATGTGGAGTCACTGCTCTAACCCTGTAGAGCCCATTCCCTCCCCCGCCCCAGAGCTACGGATAGGACCCAGGAGTCCTGGCTCCCAGCCCCTCTGTTCTAACCCACTAGACCATGCACCCAGAACCAGCTGTAGAACGCAGGTCACTGACTCAGCTGCATTGCTGCTGCCGAACACATCTCTACCTGAACCCCCACTATATGGCACCCCAGGGGCAGCTGCACCAGCCCTGGCGAGAGATCCCTGTACAAATGGCCCCCACGACCCCCAAGAGGCGGCCGCGTCTGAGCGATCTCTGTGTCTGGTTTGCATATTGCTCAAGGAGCACTTTGGAAGCGGTGAGGGTGGAAGGTGCTAGAGAAATCCATGTCTCTTGCTCTGATGAAGATATATAGAGGCAGGCAGGCCCTGGGTTTCTCTCCCTGCGTCTCTCACTGTGCCTGCGCTGTGTGCATGTGAAAGCCCAGCACTGCTGATTGCTGGCTCTTTTTCCATCTAGGTCACCTGACACGCAGGGAATTTAAAGGGACGCTCGCAAGACAAACCCCCTGGATTTCAGGAGGAGAAATCGCTCCTTTCTTCCCCTCCCCCTCAGGCTGCCCCAGCCAAAAGACCCCTTTAAATAGTGAATTTGGCTCCCGGCTGGGCCCTGCTTGTTCCGTTTGGCTGGGAGCGTTTGAGTGGGTTTGGCTTGCGGCTCCTAGCGTTGGGGATTGTTAAGGCTGGGCAGGCTGTTCTGAGTGCCTGGTCTGAGCTGTATAACCCAGCCAGGGGTGCCCCCCAGGGATCCCTGCATCCAGCCTGAGGCAGCTTGAGCTAGAGCAGACCTGTTAGACGTGAGTCTTAGTTTGCCCATCCAGCCGGTATCCACCCTGTTCTGGGGTGGGGTCTGCATGTGCCCAGTGCCTCCCTGCGCCCAGGGATGACTCGGGGTGGGGTCAGTGGATTGTTATTAAATTCCCCACCCCCTAATGGTGTTAGCCAAAATAGGCTCGTTCCCCCTGGAGCTTTCCCAATTACCCCAAGGAGGCACGGAGAGACAGGGGGACGGTTACCAGATTCTTTATTCAATCAGCTGAATGGGTGCCCTTCCCGACTCATGCCTGAGAAGGAACACACTACACAGGCACAAAGCATGTCCTTTTATACCCATGAACAAACAACTTCACCTGTTGAATTCTGTTAACCTATGCATTCTTTACATTTGTGTCGGTTATCGATTAGGGACCATCTGTTTGCCTCCCCCTTTCCCCCCACATTCCTTCTTTATGGGCCTCCTTTCTTTATATCCTTTCCCATGGGCAGACACATCTGCTTAACTCATTCCCCTTTGGTCATACATCACACATATCCTATATCTATGCAAGTTTAGACGGGGATAGCAACTGGAAAAATAGGGGGGGGGGTGTGACAAATGGATGTGCCCATACTTGACTGAAGCGTATATCTGGCCTTTTTGGCTGACAATTCCCCCCTAAAAAGCATTTTGAGAGCCTTATGGCCCCCAGTCCTCAGCTTTTACTGGTTGATACATAGCCATCATTCGTTGATGTATTACTCGGGTTGCCATTCGGCGGATCAGGGTAACTACACAGGGGGCGAAGCAAGCTAAGGCTAATAGGGTTGTAATAAAGAGCACAAAGAGAAGAAAGCCTTCTCGGAACCATCCTAGTTGCGGCAGCCAGGATGTNCCTTGCCCCTGAGATCCATTCATTTGGGTTCCACGTGGCTGGCCCATAATGTTTTATGATTCGCTCAGGGGGCCATTCCTGAGCTCCCCACGTTTGGGAGCTTCCGGCAGTTAATGCGGAATCCACGGACCGCCTTTCCCTAATTAAGTGGTCATACACCTTAATACTAAGTTCCCTCCCCTGAATTTGGGATAGCAGAAAGAACAAGGGCCTAATATATCCAACATAACATATTCCTGACCAATTTGGAGGCAATCTTCGATAAGCGTGCTGCCCACATATCCAATAGTGGCCTTTGAGGGCCCATGCTCCCTTTGCAAAGGGGCCATCCCAGGTTTTGGGGTAATTTTTGGGGCCCGGTTTTTTATAATACAAAGGGTTACCCCTTTCTAGGGGCCCCCCTACTACAATTGATGTATTGTCAGAGTTGCAGTAGTCACATTTCCATGCCCCGACCCCTTCCCTTCAGGCACAATTACACCCATATTTAGGGCTATTAGTAGTAGACCAGAAATGTTTAAAATGGGTTACCCGAGTTTCATTTAAGTGTTGCCATGCCCACTGATACCAGCGTACCACTTGGTCCTTATTGGTGGTATTATCTTGCTGGCAACTTAAAAAGAGGGCATCAAAGAACCCATTTTGTCCCACAGCCTTACACCCTTCGCCGGTATGTTTTTGGTAAGAACATTCTACCCAGTTATTATTAGTAAGTTTTACGTGAGTCTGATTTCATTGTTCTTGATATTTAGAACAGTCATACGTATGGCAACTAGGGTGATTATAGCAGTTAAATCCTAGAGACAGAGTTCAGTCACACTGACTTTCTCCCACATATACCCCCTCTTGCTTTGTTCGATTGAGACAAAGGATCCCCACTCCAGAAGAGTAGAGTTGCCAAGGGCTACTATCCTCAGTCCAAACTCCTGTGCCGTCGCGGACTATACTTAAATTACTGATCCACCATTTAGCTTGCACTGGCTGGGCTACCCAAGGCCACTCGTTCCAATCCCCTGGACCTCCACAAACCCAGCAATTACTAATGTTAAAGGATTTTGCTATTGTTTCCCCTAGTTGTATAAACTTATTTTCCCAACCATAGGAGTGATGGGAATGCATAAGCAAAAGTATCAATAATAAATTCATTAACATTTTCTTTTAGACAGTCCTTTCAATCCGTCTAGTCCCTGGTATTCCCAGATGGAGTCTTCACCTGTACCACCCCGGGCTTCCGGAGCCGGGGCGGGCAGAGGGCTGATGTCCTCTTTTGTTGAGTCGGTTTCCAGGTTCGGGTTCAGGAACCGCTTAACCCGCGTGTGGTGTGTCCACTTGCCGCTCCCAAGAATTTTAACTGCGGCCTGGCTGATGAGCGAAACAGTGTGTGGACCGTCCCACTTTGGCGTAAGGGGGTCGCGCTTCCACTTCTTGACAAGGACCTGGTCACCGATCTGGAACGAGTGCACGGGCTGGTCCAAGGGAAGGGTCTGAAAAGGTGCCGCGTATCGATGCAGCTGTAACAAAACAGATTGCAACCCGGAAACCTGTTTCCATAGAGAGTCATTTCCCACTTCCCAGGTTACATCCTCCCGGAACCCAGGGATTAATATTCGGGGGGGAAACCCAAAGACCAGTTCAAAGGGCGAAAGCCTAAGACCCTTACGTGGGGCCCTTCGAATGCGGGTGAGAGCGAGTGGTAGGGCATCGAGCCATTTTAAGCTTGTTTCTGTGCATATTTTAGTGAGGGTGTTTTTGAGAGTCCTGTTCATCCTTTCTACCTGACCCGAGCTTTGTGGTCT
>QXTE01000025.1:13685943-13892934 GCA_003942145.1 Platysternon megacephalum | reverse complement strand
CCCCCCCCTTTTTGGTTGTCAGCCAAGTTTTAGCTGTGAACAGTGTTTTCGGATGGGGCCAGCGTCTTATTTTTGGACTGAGCTTGCTAGCTATAATTTTTCAGTTAACTTGTTTTTGTTGTTGTTTTTTTTTTTTTTTTTTTTTTTTCCCTCTTTACCAGATCTTTTATTTGCTATTTTGTTACTCAAAAACAAATTCAAATCTTTTATTTTTCTGGTTTTGTTTACCCTGCTGCAGCCACAACCTTTGGTCTTTATTTAAAACATTTTAAATCTTATAAAGCATTAAGTCACCTTAATGATTAAATGCTAAATATTATATTAAACAACACTAGTTTCCTGTGTCTAGCAAAAGTATTTTTGGTTTTGCGACTTTAAAACAATACCAACTTATCTTAAATTTATAAAACACAGATTGTACACAGCAGGAGTGTTCTTCAGCAAAGTCGACTAACTTATTCATAGTTGAATAATTCCACTTAAATAACCTCTTGCCTGGATTACTTGCAGACATTCCTACCAGGTTTCACTGCTTGATTCCCTCTAGCAACTACAGAGTTAACTTCTTTCCCTGTTGCCTTAAATCACTTGCTTGTCTCCCAAAACAACACCTAATCAATTTAGATTTTACCATTCCAATTATTGTCCTGGGGATTTGAAATCCCTATGCTTATAATTACTTACTCCTTTCCTTCCACTATGCCCTTAAAGTTTCCAACCAGTTTTCCAAATACTCTATCTGTTGCCTGCCGCTTGGGCCCGATCCTGCATTTTCACTGAACCGTCCCTTCCATAGTACAGAATTTCACCAGATCATCTTTACATAATACAATTCCGTAATCAGCCTGGCGTTTAAACGCCTTCCAATTATCCAACATGCATCCCAAGGGTGTCCCGGAGAAAGTACTTTGTCCGGACCCCATTATGCTTTACCCAACCTTCATCAGAACAAAGAAAAGGATAGGGATCTAGCCCCACTCAAATATCCACTAGGTCACGAGGTTCAGCTGACCCCCCTTGCAATCAAGATATCCCGGTCACCGGGTTTCCCCTCGCAGGAGTCTTGGGGCGGCTGGAGTCAGCTTATATCTCAGACCTTGTCAGTGTCAATCATTCATCTTTCACACAAGATTTCTAATTAAATTCTTGGTTTCCAACACACCATTAAGAAGAGAAACAGAATTACCCCTACTAGGAACAAGACGTTGCTCATTCGTTTAACCTCACAGTAACAAGACATTCACAATACTGTAACAGCATTTAACATTAATATACCCTTCCTGTGCACAGGCTGCCTAAGGGGCTTCCACTGTCCAACCCACACTTCGGGGGCGTTATTCCTCAAAACCCAGGAGGTAAACGCACTTTCCGCCCGGAGTGGCTGCGTCCAGCAGTCGGACTTCCCCTCCTCCTGGTACCGTCTTGTCTCCGTGTCGTGTGGAGTTCTCTATAGAGGGAGCGCAGCCGTCCCGGCCGATTGCGGCGACCCAGAGCCCGAGCAAACTGCTCGAGGTGGCCACTCTCTAGAGTCGTCCTCGGCCGCCGGTCAGCGCCCCCTACAGGGAGAGAAGTCCCATCTGGGGTGCCATTGTTAGCCAAATGGGCTCGTTTCACCCTGGAGCTTACCCAATTACCCCAAGGAGGCACGGAGAGACAATAGGACGGTTACCAGACTTTTATTCATTCAGCTGAGCGGGTGCCTTCCTCGACTCATGCCAGAGGTGAGACACACCCCACAAGCATAAAGCAGGGGCTTTTATNGGGCTGTAAGTTGTTGCTGGGGTTCCAGTATCGATGCTCACTGGTCTGGCGTCAGCTACCGAGAGAACCTCTCAGCCAGGGGGAGAGCACTGGTCTCCTGGGTTCCCTCCCCAGCCTTGGGGTTAGAGCAGGAGAAGGGGGAAGAGAATTGGGATGTAGAGGCAGAACTCCTGGGTTCTAGCCCTTGCTTTGCTCCCCCTGGCGTGGCTGACACTGGTGGGGGAGCTCCGTCTCCGCTCAGTGCCTGTTTCCCTGGAACGCTGCTTCTCCTCACAGCGGAGACCACGAGAGATTTCATGGCCTGAAGGCCTGTTAGGAGTATCCTGTGGACCCTGGGTTGGAGTCTCTCCCCCCACCCCATCCAGCCCAAGCCCAGGGCTCGAAATCAGGCCTGTCCTCCAAGGAAAGGGTGAATTGTGTGTGTGGGGCTGAGCTCGCAGTGCGTGGGGGCAGCTGTCACCCCACAGCGGCTGTGTCATCGCTCACCCCCACCCCACACCCCCTCCGTGCCACGCCTGCTGCACAAAGGAGAGGCAGAGAGGAGCTTGATGAGGCCTCTGTGAGCTGCATGTTAACCAGCTCCCTGCACCCGCCTCATGCAGGGCCCTCTGTGTGGAGCCTGGAGCACAGGCGGGGGGGGGAGGAGAGAGAACCTGGGGAGGGGGTCATGCGTGTGTGTATGTATACTTGGGGAGGGGAGTACGTCTGTGTGTATACTTGGGGAGGTAAGTTTGTGTGTGTGTGTGTGTGTGTGTGTGTGTACTTGGGGAGGGGTGTGTGGGTGTACCCAGGGAGGGGGGTGTATATTTGGGGAGGGGTGTGTGTGTGTATACCTGGGGAGGGGGGTGTATACCTGGGGAGGGGAGTGGGTGTACCCAGGGAGGGGTGTGCGCATGCGTGTGCATTAGCTCTCCCTGCTGAATTGCTGCCACCTTCCTGAACCTTAGCAACCCTTTTCAAGCCAAATGTTAACAGTTGCTGGTTGAAGAGGATGGGGGGCGGGGTGGCTTATCTCTCTCCCCTAGTCACTTGGTGCGAGATGGCCAAGGCAAGGACCACGACCCACAGCGCTGCAGGGAGCAGGGCAGGGGCGCTCTCCCCTCACAGTCAGTGCTGGGCCCAGTGCCCCAGGGCAGCACTAGGGGGCGCTTTAGAGCAGGGCAGGGGCTCTCCTCTGGCAGTCAGTGCTGAGCCCCAGACCCCAGTGCCACTTTCTGGCTGACCTGCTCCTATTAGTTCTCTAACCTTTATTTGTGTGCACAGCACTGCCTCCTACTGGCCGGGGTCAGACCTGCCCAGTTGCTGATGGTTTATGGGGGTAACTATAAACAGGGCTGCTGCAACTGGGAGGCGTGAAGATTCGATAGGGCTGACCACAGTTCACACGAGTGGCCCAGTTACAACAGTTGTCCCCGAGGAAGCCTAATAAACCCTTCACACTGCAGCGGGGGCACTATTTTTATGATGCACACTGTACAGAAATAAACCCCATGTGCGTGCCTGCCTGCCTGTCTCTCTATCTCTGGTGTGACCTGCATCACTGCAGAAGTTAAACCCTTGAGCCCACCTGCCGCTGGGCAGGCTGGGGTGTGGACAGGGGAGCCTCCATCCCGCTTTGACTGCCAGCTGTGCCCCTCACCCCGGCGTCCGATGTCAGTTCACGTGGTACCGCTGAGCGAATTGGCGTGGCGAGAGCTAACTCGAGTGCCTAACCAAGTGGTAAATGTAATTCAGTCGTCCCTGCGACAGACGGCCCAGGGATGTGACGCTGCCAGTTACAATTACGTCCCGCTTTCAAGAGAAAGCGTGGGGATGTGAATGGGAAGAAAACCTATCCCGAGTCTTGGGAGCCCTCTTGAGTTGCGAGCGCTGATAAAAGGTGAGCCCTGTAATTGTGTGGACCATGGAGGCCTGACCCGCTCGGTGTAACTGACAGTCAGGAGTGCCAGTGCGCCAGCTAGCCAGCCCTCTGCGCCAGCCAGCGTATTTTTAGATTGCTAACGGAAGAGGAGGAGGGGCTGGAAATCTCCATTCTTGCTTTATTATCATTATAAAGGTTTTATTGGCAGCCACGAGAGATTTCTGGCTTATCATCTCACCGAGCGCCTCAGCTTTTTCGAAAGGTTTGTTAAATTGGGATAATAATTAAGGGGGAGGGACCCTAACTGAGATTGGGGGTCCCATAGTGCCGGGAGCTGTACAGACATCCCCAACTCAGATTGGGTACCCCGTTGGGCTGGGTGCTGCACAACTCCCCTCCTCCTGGCTGAGATCAGAGGCCTTGTGCCAGGCACCGCACAGACCGACTGAAATCAGGCCCTGTGGTGCTGGGCACTGCACAGACACCACCTCCTCCATCTCCCCCACCACCAGCACCCCGAGATCCATGGAATCTGGGATAAAGCTCTCCAGGGCTGGCTTTCTCAGCACGGATTCAGCCTGGCTTAAAACACGGCTTCAGGGGGAAGAGCAAACATGGATTTTTCTCGTTTTGTTAGAAGATGGAGGAAAAAGAAATATAATAATGATGCAGCTTTTGTTAGCAAATGGGAAGGGGCTGTGGTGTAATGGGGGAAAGCCTATTCCCATTTCTGGGAGGAAAGTAGGGACTAGTAGTTAGAACGGGGGAGGCCTGGGGGTCAGGACTCTTGGGTTCTATCCCAGTTCTGGGACAGGTGTGGGGTCTAGTGGTTAGAACAGAGGAGGCCTGGGGGTCAGAACTCCTGGGTTCTATTTCCAGCCAGTGCTGCCCAAAGAGAGAGATTTTTCCCCCCAGACCTCCCAGTTGAGAAGGCCCCCAAACTGAGTGGCACACAGGGTCGCAGTGCTGCTCAGGTCTGGTCTGCCACCTCTCTGCCGTGAGAGAGGGGTGGATGTGTGCCTGGGTGGGCCACCCCTGAGATGCGCTGCGACCCTGTGTGCCACAGCTCAGAATGGGGAGCAGAACCCAGCCCCATGGGACAGGAGCTACTGATGTGCAGGGCGGGCTCCCCCTCCAACCCCTCTTCCCTCCCTGGGCCCCCCTCAGTGGTAATTTTGTTGGAAGAGTTGTGGGGCCTCCGTTTCAGATTTTGCCCCAGGGCCCCAAAAACCTCTCTGCAGCCCAGTCTCCAGCTGTGGGAGGGGAGTGGGCTCTAGTGGTGAGAGCAGGGGGTTGGAAGTCATGACTCCTGGGTTCTATCCTTGGTTTGTTAGGCGCCCTCAGCTCAGGATTGCACATCTTCACGGTCTGTGCCCTCTTGTAAGATTCTGAGCTGGGTCCCAGGGACGGCGCCGGGTTGTGGCTGAATGTCTGAGAAGCAGCTCTGCTCCCAGGGCACCGCATGGGCAGGAGCCATCTCCGCCCATCACTTATTAATAACCTGCCGCCAGAGGCGAACCTGTTAGTGTGGGAGCCAGGACAGATCTGCCTCTGTCCTGGGCCCACCATCGCTGGGGCTGGGCACCGGCAAGCTGTAGGGGAGTGGGGCAAGGAGAGGGGACAAGATGGGGGGTTGCAGGGGTGAATGGGAGAGAGATTTCCACACCTGGTGGGGGGAGGGTAGAGGGGCTCTTGGGGTGGGGAGGGGAAGCGAGGGAAGGGGCAGGACAGAGCTTTCTCCTGGGAGGGAGGGAGGGGTGGTCAGTCCCACTGTGAATCGGGTTGGGGGGGTGTCAATATGCCATGGCCCGTCCCCATTCTGCTCCTGTCCCCTCTGCCCAGCAGCCCTGGAAGCCTTCGGTGCAGGCGCAGTAATTACAGCTGCACCAACAAGCTTGGAGCCACCTGGCACCCGATCAGACTCATTAGCTTCTAATTAACAATTACCCTTTATTGCCCTTTAACGGGGAATGGGGCACATGGCCCAAGCCAGAGCAGCATCTGCAGCCTCCCCAGACTCCTGTGTCCATCTGCGCCATCACTCCGCTGCCCAGCTGAGCTCCCAAAGGATCCTGAAGGTCCTGGTGCCTGTCTGGGAACGCCTCAGTTCCAAAGGTGACATCATCTGGGGCAACCCCTGCTGGGATGGGCAGTGCCGAAGGGCTGGTGCTCTGGGCCAAAGACCTGTGGTGCCCAGAACTGCCGCCCTAGCACAAGGCTGCCCCAATCCCCACCCACCCTGATGCAGGCAGCGCTCAGCCCTCCTAGACGACTATTACAGGTGCACCCACAGGGTGAGCAATGAGCTGTTGATGCAGCCTGACAGCTGGATGGAGCGAGATTGATCCCGCTCAGCCGCCCGGCGGGCAACCTAGCCAAAGCCAAGAGATTGATGGAGCAAGGTAGCTTCCTACCAACAAACCACCCTTGATCCTGGGCCCCGAGCAGGGTGAGGGCTGTGGGTGCTGGGATTCTGATTGTACTATGATCGCCCTACTCCCTACCCAAGAGGCAGCTGCATCTCAGCACCAGGCCAGGGATCCCTGTATAAACAGCCCCACATCCCTCCCGAGAGACGAGATTTTCATTAGGGGGATGTGTGAATTTCAGTTATTAGTTTGTATTATTAGTATTTGTTTCTACAAATTTTATCCCAAACTCAGATTAGTATTAATACATGTATTAGGGTAACCCCTAGAGACCATAACGGAGATCGGGGGGCCCATTGTGCCTGGTGCTGCACAGATCCCTCTCCCCAACCCCCAAGTGTGGGGCCCTCCCTCTATGCCAAGCTGCACAGTGCGAGGAACGGGGGACAGAGAAATGACTATAGAGACCTGTTCAGTTATGGTTTGGAATGAGGTGAAGAGGTGGGGGAGTTGGCAGAGCAGGCTGCTCTTGCATCCATGGGGGGAGAGGCTGCAGTTCTCAGTTGGGATGATGTGAAGAAGGGGTTCAAAAAAAGGGAGTTTGAAGGGGACCCCAAACCCAACTGGGTGTATGGGGGGGTAGGAGTTAATATCTGGGGGCAGCGATGAGGGACTGGCAAGCTGGACAGGCAGTAGGACTGGTAGCGTAGACAGAGCTGGCATCATCCTGGGCATGGGGGCCATATAATGCCCCTGACTGTTGTCATCACGTGGGCAGCGTCCCAGCAATCCCAGAATGTGAGCTGGAGGTGGCACTTCAGGGGGAAAGGGCTGCCCCAGCATCAGCGGCTGCCTGATTTCTTCTGCACCCCTTTAGTGCAGTGCCCGCTAGGGCCACACTGGGGCATTGGGGCCAGCACTGACTGCGAGGGGAAAGAGCCCCACACTGAGCCTCCACTCCCTGCAGCACAGCGCCCCCTAGTGCCGCACTGGGGCAGTGCTGCCTGCGAGGTCCCGGGTGACCATCCCCTGCAGAGCGCTGTCCTGACTCCTCCACAGGGGCGGCTCTAGCTTTTTTGCCGCCCCAAGCACGGCAGGCAGGCTGCCTTTGGCGGCATGCCTGCGGGAGGTCCCCGGTCCCGCGGATTCGGCGGCATGCCTGCGGGAGGTCCCCAGTCCCATGACTTCGGCGTACCCGCCACCAAATTGCCGCCGAATCTGCGGGACCAGCGGACCTCCTGCAGGCAAGCCGCCGAAGGCTGCCTGACTGCCGCCCTCGCAGGGACCGGCAGGGCGCTCCCAGGAGCGCCGCCAGCTTTTCCGGCGCCCTAGGCAGCGGAAGGTCCCGCCCCCGAAATGCCGCCCCCAACAGCGGCGGCGGAAGGTCCCACCCCCAAATTTCCACGGACGGACGGGGTGCCGGCGCCCCCCAAATAGCAGTGCCCTAGGTGACCGCCTAGGTCGCCTAATGGGTTGCGCCGGCCCTGGGCGCTCCCCGCGGCTTGCCACCCCAGGCACGCGCTTGGAGCGCTGGTGCCTGGAGCCGCCGCTGCTCCTCCATGTCTACCTAAAATAGCCCCATGTCCCAGGCCAGGGTCAGTAAAGCAGAAAACCACTTTGCTATTGATTTGTCCACTGAGGTTAAGTGGCTGTTGGCAGCACCAGCACACTGAGATTGGGCTGTAAAGGGCTAGTAGATGGCACCACAGGTCTTACAAACAAATGGCACACCCACAAAAAGCATCGGCGGCACGGAGAGATACAGGGCTAGAGGGCCCTTTGGTCTGATCCAGGGGCCGGGGAGATGCAATGGGCTGGAGGAGTGTTGATCGGACTGCCTGGCAGTATGGGGAGCTAAGGGAACATTGGGAAGCATCTCTCTCCTCACAAATGTCTCTGAACAAAGCATCTGGTGTTGGCTTGGGGGCCCATCCAGGACGTGGTGGAGCCTGCTCCAATACACTGCTCATCACGAACAGACAAGCGAGTAGCCTGTCAGTCACTCCTGACCGGCAAGGAAGTAGGGGCCTAACTGTAATCTTGGGGGGAATTCAGGAGGATCCCCTTGATAGGGTTACCCCGGGAGTGTGGAGAACCTGACAGGAATTAGGCCCCAATGTGGTTCACACTGTCCTTAGCCTTTTTGTGCATTGAGCAGCACTGGGAAAGAAAACCTTCCTTCCCTGTTTGTTGGGAAGCAGCCAAGTCAGGGACAGGTGGGTTCATTTGGAGGTGGCATAGATGGTGGCAGCCATTTTGTTGGCGTGGCTGTCGGCACCCATCTTGGGATCACACTCCCAGTTGAGAAGGTCTTAATATTCCCAGTGCCCCCTTGCAGTAGACAGACAAGGCTAGTGGGCAGGCGTGTGTTGGAGGTCAGGAAGGCAGTGTCTTTTATCTGGCTTGACGTGACTGGCAGCAGCCATCTTGGGATCATGCATCTTGTCAGGACAATCCTTGTCTTAATACTCCCAGTGCCTTGTTGAAAGACAGAGAGAAGAAAAGGCGAGTGGCTGCGGGACGTCTGAGTTCCCTGAAGCGACAGTCATTTTGTTGGCCCGGCATCTTGGGGTCATATGCCTGGTTGGGAAGGCCAAAGTCTTAATATTTCTAGTATCTTTTTGAGACACAGAGACAGACAGACGAGATTAGTGGGCAGTTCACTAAGGCAGTGGCCATTTTGGTTGGTGTGAGCAGCAGCAGCCATCTTGTGGTTGTATGCACAACTGGGAAGAGCCCAGTCCTCATATTTCCAGTGTCTTCCTGAGACAGACAAAGAGACAAGATTAGATGTCAAAGTTCAGTGAAGTGGTGGCCACTTTGGTATCTTGCTTGTCAGTAGCCATCTTGAGAGACATACAGTTTGTTGGGAGGATCAAAATATTAACATTTCCAATGGCTTCTTGACAGATAGATGGCCAGGAATAGAAGACAGTCTGCTGTCTGAGCTTGACTGAGGAGGCGGACATTTTGTTATCTTGCATAGCTTGGGTGATGATACACCTCCCCCTCTTTGAAGAGCCAACTCCTTGTTGGAAAGATCATAGTGTTACGTTTCTGGTGTCTTCCTGAGAGAAGGAAAGACAGACAGCCAAGACTAGCAGGCAGCCAGACGTCATAGTTCACTGAGGCAGGGTCAGCCATTTTGTTGCCTTGCTTGGTGTGGGTGGCAGCAGCCAACTTGGAGATCATACTTCTTGTTGGGAAGATCGTAATATGAGTATTTCTGGTGTTTTCTTGACAGAAAGACAGACAGGCAGGAGTAGCCAGCAGATATCAGAGTTAATTGAAATGGCAGCCATTTTCTTGTCTTGCTCGGCATGGGTGACGGCAGCTATTTTTGGAGCACACTCCTTGATGGGTAGATCTTAGCATTTCCAGTGCTTTCTTGAGATAGACTAAGGGACAAGATTAATGGGCAACCAGGCCTCGGAAGCTACCTGGTGGCAGCCATTTTGTTGCTTAACAGACAGACAAATGGACATAACTGGTGGGCAAGCAGACATCAGGCTGGCAGCCATTTTGTTGCCTGGCATGGCACAGCAGCCATCTTGGGGATCATATTGTTTGTTGGGAAGATTGTATTATTAATAGATAGGACCAGACCAGTTGGAAGCAGACATTGGGGAAGTGGCCGTTTTGTTGCCTGGAGTGGCCTGGTGGACATTTTGGGGATCATGCTGCTTGCTGAGAAGAGCATAATCTTAACAGACAGACAAAACTAGTGGGCAAACAGAAATATGGGGTGGTGGCCATTTTGTTGCCTTGTACAGTGGTGGCCATCTTGCTGTGGCTAGAGTGGCTCTTGCTGGCTTTGTGAGGTGCATTGGGCAGATGACTGTGGACAGACGGCATACCAGAGCAGTTGTGCCCAGGCAGCGAGTGCTTTGCTCTATCTCAAAGCTTTATCTGGTGTTCTTGCCACTCGGCTTTGTCAGTTTGTTCATTCCCCATGTCCTCTTTGAACTTCCGATGCTGGGGAGCAGCTTAAATCTCCCCCCAAGTGACCATCGGCCCCTGCAAGGGGCTACTGCCCCTTCCCCCCAGGGTCTTTCCAAATACTGCCCCAGTTCCTCCTCCCAGCCTCATCACATGACTGGATGGGGCTGCATCTCCCACCCTCTCCTCCAGTCTTCTTCCTCCCTCAGATCTTTTCCCCTCCCATTGTTCCTTCCTCTCCTCCCCCATCTCCTCTCCCCCCAAGTCCCTCCCACTGATTCTCTACCCCATCTTCCCCTCCCCACTACTGTGCTGGCTGTCCAGCTCTGAGCAGGGAGCAGAGTTACATGCCAGCTGGGTAGTGATGCCACCATGACTAGCATCTGTGGCTGTGCAGATATTGGGCTGTTGCAGAGCTAATCAGATCTCATGCTCCTGGTCCCTGGCTAATCGCCAAGGGAAGAGGAGAGTGGTCTGGAGGAAATTTCCCAACCCCATCCCTCACCAGCAGGGCAGTACAGCTGATCCATTACTTCTTGGGCCTTGGCTCACCTGAAGTATGAAGTACATTAGCCACAATGCAGGAATCCAGGAAAGAAAACTCGGGGGTCGGCGGAGACCGGGCTGGATGGGCCCATTGGTCTGTTCCAGAGTGGAAGCGAGAGGGGGTGACCAGACTGGATGGGCCCATTGGTCTGATCCGGGACGGAAGGGAGAGGGGGAGACCAGGCTGGGTGTGCCCATTGGTCTGATCTGGGGTGGAAGGGAGAGGGGGAAAACGGGCTGGATGGGCCCATTGGTCTGATCCGGGATGGAAGGCAGAAGGGGAGACTGGGCTGGGTGGGCCCATTGGTCTGGTCCAGGGTGGAAGCGAGAGGGGGTGACCAGACTGGATGGGCCCATTGATCTGATCTGGGACAGAAGGGAGAGGGGGAGACCAGGCTGGGTGGGCCCATTGGTCTGTTCCAGGGTGGAAGGGAGAGGGGGAGACTGGGCTGGACGGGCCCATTGGTCTGATCCGGGGCAGAAGGGAGAGGGGGAGACCAGGCTGGATGGGCCCATTGGTCTGTTCTGGGGCAGAAGGGAGAGGGGGAGACTGGGCTGGATGAGCTCATTGCTCTGTCTGTGGCCTTGGGAACAGGGGAGGGTTAATGGGATAGATGGGCCTGATCCAGAGCAGCTAGATGATACCAGATGGGAGGGTCCCCCAGTTCCTCTCCCCTGCAGCCTCCTTCCCCCAGCCCTGTGCCCCACTGCTCCTCCCAGCTCCACCCCCTCTGCTGCCAGTGACCTGCTTAGCAAAGGCTGAGCTGCAGGGAGGGGCATGGGCAGTAGGGGGCTCTCCAGAGTGCTCTGCCCCAGGGAAGTGCTGCCCCCACCCCATGGCAGTCTGTGTCACAGCTGGGGGCCAATACAGGGGATGCCTTCCCACTGACTCCAGTGCCCTATTTGCTGACGTGCCCATCTCCCCACAGGCCCCCATAGCACCCAGGAGTAGGTGGGATTCCCCTTTTCAAGGGGCATCCCCAGCACCCCCACACCCAGCTTGGAGGTCTAACATGCACCCCTGGGCAGCTGAGACATAGCTTGTTCCTCTGCCTCTTGTGTTAAAGGGGCCAGACCATGACCCTCTCGCTCCACCCCAGATGCAGCTGCAACCCAGCCCAGCCACTAGTGTGTGGCATTGAACGAGTTCCATGGGCAAAATCCTCCCCACTCCGCCCCACTCTGGGGCAGACCTGAGGCCCATTAGGACCCCTGGGAGCAGGCCCAGCAGGGGCCCAGACTGATCTCTGCTCCCAGGGAGGAGGTGGGCTGTGACAGGGCCATTGCTCAGAGCTTGGGGATGATGGTGCCCTGCTGGCTGGTGAGGAGGGGTAGACGGGGGCTGTTTGGGGCAGGATGGGGAGAGGAGGCAGGGGAACGGGTTATAGTGCACTTACAATCAGAGCAGGCGTGGCCACCCCACAGTGAGCCATCTCTGCAGCACTGCCAGCCGCTCTGCTCCTGCAGAGCTTAGGGGCGCTCACCATGCCGGGTACCCAAGGGGCACCCCGCCTTACCATACTATTTGGGCTCCCTCGACACTCTACCCCAGTAGCTCTGGCAGGACAGCAGTGACTGCAAAGGGGCACAGAGTGGATGCTGATGTAGGGGCACAGAGTGCATGCGTTGCCCCAGTGGTCAGTATTATGTATACCGGCCCAGTGGTTTATATACCATGCGTTGCTTTAGTGTTACATTATTGTGTGCATTGCTCTAGCAGTGCATACCACATATGCTAGTCCAGTGGGTCTGTTCTGTATATACTGGCCCAGTGGCCCATATTGGGTATACTGCCCTGGCTTCACATGGTTGCCTACCCCTGCAATATATGGCACGCACGCAAGCTGATTTTCAGTGGCACTCACACTGCCCGGGTTCTGGCCACCGGTCCAGGGGGCTTTGCATTTTAATTTAATTTTAAATGAAGCTTCTTAAACAATTTTTAAACCTTATTTACTTTACATACAACAATAGTTTAGTTATATATTATAGACTTATAGGAAGAGACCTTCTAAAAACGTTAAAATGTATTACTGGCTCGCGAAACCTTAAACTAGAGTGAATAAATGAAGACTCGGCCCACCACTTCTGAAAGGTTGCCGACCCCTGCATTATTGCATACACTGCCTCTGCAATGGCATATTATATATACTGCACCAGCAGGCCATGTTACATATACTGACCCCATGTTGCATGTGATGCCCTACATGCATTACCCCATTGATGCAATACTCCATGCATTGCTCTGGTGGTCAGTATTTCAAGTAACACCCTGACACTGCATGTTCCATGCATTGCCCCAGTGGTCCATATTGTGCATAACACCCTGTAATTGCGTATTTCATGCATTATCTCAACTGTGCATTATTCCATGCATCTCTCTGTCTGTCCCTAGTACATGCATCTCCCTGTCACTGCATATCACATGCATTGCATTGGTGGTGCAATATTCCATGCATCATTCTGGGGGTTCACATTGCGTATAACGCCCTGCTGTTGCATATTGCATGCATTGTCTTGGCATTGCAAGCCCCACCCCCACAGGTGCAGCCATGCCAATGCTTCTATTCTAATCCTGCTAGCAATCTCTGTACGTGCCCAGCAGTTGTCCCCCAGGTGCACTGCCCTGTCCCTCGCTGCTTGTGCAAACCGAACAGCAGGCAGGGCATTACTGCCACCCCCTCGTGCTGTAATAACCCCTGTGTAATGCAGTAATTACATCCACAGCTCTAATAAGCAGCATGAGGCACCATAATAGCTGGGACACAGCAGCCCATCCTGCCATGTGCTGTTAAGCGCTGGTTAGCGCTGTAACCCTTGAGCGCTGCACCAGCCCCCTGACTGCAAGGGCAGCAGAGGCTGCACATATGTATTTGGTGGCTCTCAGCTTTCTGAGGGGGCCCAGGGCTGGGAGGCAGGCATCTCTGCCAGGACTGCTTCCAGGGTGTGACAGGACAGAGGGATCCAAATTTCAGAACCAAATGGGCCAAGAAATAAGCATTTGACAGGAGAGAAAAAATAATCCCACACCAGACTGGGTTAAAACCATCTGGGATCCAACATGGTAGGATGGGTCCGTGCTAAGCTCCTGCAGGAAGTTAGTGGCAGAGCTGGGCATAGAATCCAGGAGTCCTGACTCCCAGCCCCCCTGCTCTAGCCACTAGGCACCACTCCATTCCCAGAGCTGGGATAGAATGTCTTGGGGCTGGGGCTCACTGGCGGAGATGCACATTTTGCAGTGGCTAGTCAGGGATTCATTCAGTCTGAGCCCTTCCCACCTAGCCCCTGGTGCTCTGGGCCAGTGAGCAGTCCCTGCCTGGCATGCTGGCTGTGTGCCCCAGCTGGTGTCAAGGGCGGTGCCCAGCATCCCATCCCGTTTGAAGAAGAGAAGAATGAGGGGGGATTTGATAGCTGCTTTCAACTACCTGAAAGGGGGTTCCAAAGAGGATGGATCTAGACTGTGCTCAGTGGTACCTGATGACAGAACAAGGAGTAATGGTCTCAAGTTGCAGTGGGGAAGGTTTAGGTTGGATATTAGGAAAAACTTTTTCACTAGGAGGGTGGTGAAGCACTGGAATGGGTTACCTAGGGAGGTGGTGGAATCTCCTTCCTTAGAGGTTTTTAAGGTCAGGCTTGACAAAGCCCTGGCTGGGATGATTTAGTTGGGATTGGTCCTGCTTTGAGCAGGGGGTTGGACTAGATGACCTCCTGAGGTCCCTTCCAACCCTGATATTCCATGATTTTATGATTCTATGAATCCGGGACCTTATGTGCACGGGGATCTCGATCATTTATTTCAAGATCTTTATTACCCCATGGCAGGTCCAGTCCAGAGGGAACAGCTGGCTGTGACTGACTGACTACTGAAAACACACAATGTACGCACACAGAGATAACTGAAATATATACACACAGTTCCAGACACACACGCACACACCCAGAGATAATAGAAACACACACCGTCCCAGACACGCCTGCACGCAGAGATAGAAAAGCACACAGTCACAGACAGGCACAGACAAGGACATACCCTGAGAGATGATCAGACACACACTCCTGGACAAACACCAACAGATGCTAGCACAGAGAAACATACGCGTGCACATGACCAGAGTGGGAGAGCCAGACCCCCCCACCCCATACCCTAAGGCTGAGGTGCTGGGTGGAAGCCAGTGGCTCCCAGCCCATGCGCAGTGCCGTGCCTGGCTCTGGGGCTGGATCCATTCCCACTCTGCCGCAGACGGGCCCTCATCGTTAGCGTATTGACGACGCAAACAAGCTTAGGGCTGAAATTTCAATCGATGGCTCCCGGAACTGGATTAAAGGGGCTTTGATTACTCTGCAGCCCAAGTGAATTAGCCAGAGAGGGGCAGATGCCATCAGGGGATTAAAAAATCAGGGCTGGGGAGAAAAACAGGACTCCTGGGTTCTATCCCCAGCTCTAGAAGGGGAGGGGGGGTCTAGTGGTTAGAGCAGAAGGGCTGGATGTCAGGTTCTATGCCCGTCTTGGGGAGGACTTTCTCCTCTTGCTTTAGCCTGGTGTAAGGGAGCGAGGACTCTGGCCCCAGGTCTGAGCCACGGGGGTGATTGTGTCTGGCACAGGCTGCTGGGAATGGATCTCCCAAGCAGCTGGCTAACAAATCCCATTCCTCCCAGCAAGACTTGGAGTCACAGCAGACGCTTCCCCAAGGCTGTCCTCATGCAGCCATCTCTGGGCTGCCTTGCTAAGCAGGGACAGACCCACTCAGGGCTTGGAGGGGAGACCTTGAAGGAAGCAGCCATGGTGTGGGGGGGATGGTGTGGGCTCAGCCAGGGTTGCTCTCCCCTCAGACTCACACTACAGGGCACTGTGGTGCAGGGAGGTGGCGCTCTCCCCATGCAGTCATTGCTAACCCCAGTGCTGCGCTAGGGGGCGCTGTGCTGCTGGGAGTGGGCCAGGAATTCAGTAGGGGGCATGGTGCTGCAGGAAGCAGGGCAGAGCCTCAGTAATGGAGGCTGTGCTGCCGGGAGTGGGGCTGTAGGGGGCACTGTGCTGGTAGGAGTGAGGTAGGGCTCAATAGGGGGCACTGTGCTGCATGGAGCTGCTGGAGGTCATTAACAGGTGCTGTGCTGCAGAGAGTGGGGGCTTGAGGGGCACTGTGGGGCTGGAAGATAAGAACATAAAAATGGCCATACTGGGTCAGACCAAAGGTCCATCTAGCCCAGTAGCCTGTCTCCAACAGTGGCCAATGCCAGGTGCTTCAGAGGGAATGAACAGAACAGGGCAATCATCAAGTGATCCATCCCCTGTCGCTCGGTCCCAGCTTCTGTCAAACAGAGGCTAGGGACACCATCCCTGCCCATCCTGGCTAATAGCCATTGATGGACCTATCCTCCAGGAATTCATCTAGTTCTTTTTTGAACCCTGTTATAGTCTTGGCCTTCACAACATCCTCTGGCAAAGAGTTCCACAAACTGGCTGTGCATTGTGTGAAGAAATACTTCCCTTTGTTTGTTTTAAACCTGCTGCTTGTTAATTTCATTTGGTGGCCCCTAGTTCTTGTGTTATGAGAAGGAGTAAATAACATTTCCCTATTCACTTTCTGCACACCAGTCATGATTTTAGAGATCTCAGTTATATCCCCCCTTAGTCATCTCTTTTCCAAGCTGAAAACTCCCAGTCTTATGAATCTCCCTCCGGATATGGCAGCCGTTCCATACCCCTAATCATTTTTGTTGCCCTTTTCTGAACCTTTTCTGGAGGGGCGCTGTGCTGCAGGGAGTGAGGTGGGGGATTAGAGGGGCACTGTGGGGTGGGGAGCTGGAGAGGTGCTGTGGAGCTGGAGGGGCGCTGTGCCGCTGGGAGTGGGCCAGGGGGCTGGAGGGGCGATGTGCTGCTGGGAGTGGGCCAGGGGGCTGATGGTACGCTGTGCTGCTGGGAGGGGGCGCTGTCATGGTGGTGTTTCATCTTTCCAATGAAATACCAAGCCAAGCTCTTTCAAACTTGTGCTCAGGGAAGGTACCTTGGTCCTGCTCCCAGGCCAGGGGACCTTAATTCTGGTCCCTGGCCAAATTCCCATTCACGTGATTCCATTTGGCCTCCCCACAATCAGCCAGGAGATTCTCCCTTACTTCCTGTCTAGACTCTGCAGAATTGCTGTGTGACGTTTGAACAGCCCTGGTGCCTTACCCCAGACGCAGCTGCTTCTCAGCCCTGGGTGGGCCTCCTTCTGGCCTTGAAAAGCCATGCCTGAGAAATGATACGGGCTGCCACGTGGGAGGGAAAATCATTGCAGGGGGTGGGGGAGAGGGGGTAATGCCTGCCTGCTCAAAGCACTAGATCTCACCCCACTCCTGGAGCTTGGATAGAACCCAGGAGTCCTGACTCCCTTCCCCCCCACTCTAGCCCCCAGGCCCTTCCCAGAACTGAGGATAGAACCCAGGAGTCCTGGCTCTCAGCTCCCACCCTCACCCCTTCTCTGATGTCTCTCCTCCCCCTCCAGGACCAAGGCACAATCGGGGTCATCTTCAACGTGGGCACGGATGACATCACCATCGAGGAGACCAATGCCATGGTGAACGATGGCAAGTACCACGTGGTGCGCTTCACCCGGAGCGGGGGCAATGCCACGCTGCAGGTGGACAACTGGCCCGTCAACGAGCGCTACCCAGCAGGTAAGGCTGGGCGCCAGCCCTGCCGCCCACCCCGCCCCAGCGCCCGGCCTGTGTGCCCCATCAGCGGTGGAGGTCGCAACCAGCCCTCATCCCTGCCCGGCCCTGCAAAGGATTATGGGTAATGCCGCCACCCATCGGAATCAGCCCTGATCTGTGCCCATCCCCCTGCAAAGGATCCTGGGTAAAGTCACCACCCACCTTGGAACTAGAGAGAGACTCTTGGGCATTATAGGGCATCCAGCGTTCAGTGGTGGGAGAAGTCAGGTACACCAGGGGAGTGGTTTCCTAGCAGGGGCAGACTGAGGGGGACAGTCTGTAGCGGGGGGGGTGGAATCTGGGGAGGTGCCCAGGAGGGGGGCAGTTCCTAGTGGGGGGGGCTGAGGTGCCAGTGGGTTGGAGGTTTCTAGTGCGGGGGAGGATCAGAGGTGCCTGGGGGGAAATCTGAGGTGCTTGTAGGGGAGCAGGAGGCAGTTCCTCGCCGGGAACAGGTATAAGGTGCCTATTGCGGGGGAGGCAGTAGATCTGAAATTCCCTTTCTCAAGGCCCTGAAGGCAGTGCCATCAGCCCTGCTTCCCTGCCCTGGGAGAATCACCCCCAGCCCTTAGCAGTATAGGCCCTAAGACACACACTCTGGACTCTGCCCTCTGGTTCTGCTCCAGCCAGCTGCAGAGTTGGGGAGTCAGAGGAAGTTACAGGGAAAGATCAGGGGTTACAAGTTGGTTCCGGCCTCCACCGAGCTCCCTCAGCCCCTGGGAATGTCAGGGGGATGGGAAGATGATGCCACATTTGTATTTGAAACCCCCATGGCTTTTCTGTGTCCTGAGTGGGCAGATTCCTGCCACCCCCCATCATCTCTGGCTGCATCACACACAAAGCGGCACCTCAAGAGCCAGCCAGGCAAGCTTAACAGGGGTCAGGCCCCTGGGAAGGAGCAGGGGATTCGCTCCCCTCGGACCTGGGCTGCCAAGCTGCCAATTGTTCCCTGTGTCAGCTGGTATCCCTGCCTGGCGCAGAGAATCTGAGCTAGTTCCCAAGGACAGATCGTCATGAGGGGGACGAGGTGGGGAGCCAGTCCTGGCCACCACTGCCCACAAATCCATTCAGGGCTGGAGATGAATGTACACGCACACCCATGCTCTCTCTCACATGCACACGCATGTGAGCACGCGCACACACACACAAAGCCAGAAATGTGAATGCACACCCACACACAGGTATGCAAAGACACACACATGCAAACGCACCCAAGCATGCACACAAGTTCGTGCACAAACACAGGCATGCAAAGACAGATGTACACAGACACCACAGGTCTCCAAACACACACACGTGTACACGTAGGCAGGTGCCCAGAGCCATCCCCACAACACACAGCAGCAGAGAACTGCACGTGGAATAGGCCCCAGCACTGGGACAGATGCCTCATGCACACTGACACTCGTCATACACACTTGTGCACATAAGTATCTCCCACAACCACACACTGGCGTGCGCTCCTTCTGCCTAATGGAGCGGGGATGCCACCCTGGACTAGCCACTCCCCAGCACCCATTGGTCCATGCTTGGCAGGCAGAATTGTGGGTAATCATCAGGGGCGTGGCGTGGGTAATCATCAGGGGCACGTCATGCACATGCTGGATTGTCCCTGACACACTAGCAATTTCTAGCAGCAGGAGGCTGGCAGTGATGTGCAGTGAGACACGCCCCGCCTGCCACGATCATGCCCCCTTCGCTGATCTCCCTGCCAACCCCACCCCTGGGCTGCCTCTTCCCAGCCAGTCCCATGCCAAGCCCCTCCCAGGAGAGCAGCCAGATAGCACACTCCGGCAACTTGCATGTTCAGGCACACCCCCTGCACACTGGTGTCTTCCACACTTATGTGCGCACATGGAGACACCTTGCACACTCCCCTCACACGCTGTGCACACTCCGTACACGCACTCATAAGATTCCACCCCACACAACTGTTCAATCTCCTTCCCCCATCTCAATGTGCTCTCTCGCTGTCCTTCCATCGATCCCCCTCCACAGTCCTGCATCCATCCCCATTCACTGCCCTCCATCCATCTCCATCCACACCATCTTCTCCCCCACATACCCCATCATCCATCCATCCCCATCCACACCATCTTCTCCTCCATCCATCTGCTTCCACACCCCTCCATCCGTCCCCATCCGCACCATCTTCTCCCCCACGTACCCCTCCATCCATCCCCATTCACTGCCCTCCATCCATCCACACCATCTTCTCCTCCATCCATCTCCTTCCACACCCCTCCATCCATCCCCATCCACACCGTCTTCTCCTCCATCCATCCCCATGCACACCCCTCCATCCATCCGCACCATCTTCTCCCCCACGTACACCTCCATCCATCCCCGTCCGCAGCCCTGCGTCCATCCCCAGCCACACCCCTCCATCCGTCCCCATCTGCACCATCTTCTCCCCCACGTACCCCTCCATCCATCCCCATCCGCACCCCTCCATCCATCCCCATCCACTGTCCTCCATCCATCGCTATCCGCAGCCCTCCATCCATTGCCATCCCTGCATCCATCCCCATCCACAGCCCTCCCTGTCCCCATCCACACCATCTTCTTCCCCATGTACCCCTCCATCCATCCCCATCTGCACCGTCTTCTCCCCCACGTATTTCTCCATCCATCCCCATCCACTGCCCTCCATCCATCCCCATCATCTTCTCCCCACACACATGCCTCCATCCTGCCATCCATCTCCATTTGCCCTCTCCATCCATCCATTCATCCCCATCAGCAACCCTCCATCCATCGCCATCCACACCATCGTCTCCCCCATGTACCCCTCCACCCATCCCCATCCACACCGTCTTCTCCTCCACCCATCCCCATCCACACCCTTCCATCCATCCCCATCCACACCGTCTTCTCCTCCATCCATCCTTACATGGCACCCATCACCGTAGCATCTGGGTATCTCTTCCTGTTAATGCCTTCTCTTCCCTCCCTCCCCCACCCCACCGCCCGCCCAAGCCACCAGTCATGGACTGTCTGTAGCCCCAAGGCCTCTTTGGGGGAAATGTTAGTGGACACCAAAATATCAGAGCCGTTTTTTCTGCCTAGCTGTGCTGTGCCATGCCACTCAGCTGGGTGCCCTGCGGTGGGGGGAGGCTGAAGGAGGGGCTGGTTTCAGAGCCCCCGGACCTATGTGGCCCATACAGAAGCTGGCACTGGGTGTGTGTGTGATGTAATGACCCTGAATTGCTAGCTAGAGAACAGCCCAGAGAATGGTAAAGGCTGTTGGGGGTTGGGTTCAGGAATTCAGGGCCCCCCCCCTCCCCCCCCAGCACCTGGAGCTCAACAGCATTGCAATACACATATGTATAGTTTGTATGTACACCAACACCCACATGATTACACCAGCCCCAGGCATGTCCTGATATGTAGAGAGTGACGCACACATATGTAGTTTGTATGTACACAGGCATGACCTGATATATAGACAGGACATGTGATGCACACACCTGCAATTCCCATGTACACCAGCACTCTTCCATTTAGCAAGCCCACATGCATGTGGCTCCAATGGCAATCCCCCCAGCCTGCCGGAGTGCTGGCTGCTGATTAGCGACCCAGGTCACTTCCCAGGGATGGTGTGGTTTTAATTAAAGATGTTAATCGCCTCGTTAATACAGGCGCTAATGAGAGCATAAAAAGTCCCCGATTGCTCCTAATTAGGGGGCCAAATGGCATCCTGAATAGAGAGGTGAGGGTGGGGAGACCTCAGAGGAGAGAGCTCACAGGAGGCGTTTCTACATCCCTTCCCCTCGCAGAGAGGAACCCAGCTTCTCCAACCACCAGACTCCACCCCTCTCCCGGAGCTGGGGAGAGAACCCAGGAGTCCTGGCTCCCACCGATTCCTACAGGCTCCCCACTTTAGCACCTCCCCCACACGGGATCTAACAGCCTGTTCCTTCCTCCCCACTCCGACACGCCACCCAGTACAGCCAGTGCACAACAGGAGCCCAGCAAGGCTGCTCCACCCAACCTAACCCTACCCCACCCCACCCCCAGCAGCTTCCTCATTACTAAAGGGTTGTTACCTCTGTGCACAGGCACGGCGGGGGGGTGTCACTGTGACCTCCATGTCTCTGCCAGATAATTAGCTGTCCAGCCAGTGCTGCCTCTCCTCCTCCCCCAAACACAGAGGAACAGCCCGAGCATCCCTGCCATTTCACTCGCACCAGGAAAGGTGCCTTTGGGGGTATGGTGCTGGGACTCAGGACACCTGGGTTCCACTCCACCACAGATCCCCTATGTGATCTTAAGCAAGTCGAACAAGACCAGATTTTCCAGAGAGCCCAGGACTCCTGGGTTCTATTCCAGCCTCCACCACAGACTCCCTGTGTGATCCGGGGCAAATCACTGAGGCCCTCACTTGTCATGCACAACTGGGGCCAGATTTCATAGCTGCTTCTGCTGTGGCAATTAATGGCCTGATTTCCCCCAGGGATCAGCTCCCAGCATGCCAAGTTCTTTGGAGCTCTGGGGCCGAGACCAGAGATCAAACCAGCTGCAGTCTCTACAGATTGAGCTAAAAACCCAGGGCTCCCTTGCTGGACTGTAACAGACTTGCAGTCTCTGCAAATCAGGCACAGACCAGTGGCTTACACTGAGCTCATTAGAAAATCTGCCCCATAATTGCTCTGTGCCTCTGTTTCCCCACCTGGACAATTATTTGATTTCATCCCAGTAGTACCTAGAGACCCCAACTGAGATTGGGGCCCCTGTTGCACCAGATGCTGCACAGATCCCACCATTGCACCAGGCTCTGCACAGACCCAGACTGAGATCAGGGCCCCATTGCACCAGGCACTGCATAGAGCCAGACTGAGATCAGGGCCCCATTGTGCCGGGCAGTGCAGCGAGTCCACCCATTTAACCAGGCACTGCACAGACCCTGACTGAGATCAGGCCCCCATGGCTCCAGGCACTGCACAGACCCTGACCATCACCACAGATTCTCTCTTGCAAAGGCACCTCCTCCTGCCAGCCACGCCAACAGGGAATCGCAATCAGCAGCAAAGGGCAGGTGTGTTACCCACAGCTGAGCTCTCCTGTCCCTTGGCCCCATCTATGGCAGTAACACAGCGGCTTCCTTTACTCCGAACCTGTAGTTTGTGTGTGATGCACGTTCCAGAGCCCAGTTGCCCTGGGAACTCGCTAACCAGCTCATTTGTAAAGCATAGAGGACGAGACACGAGGAGCATTTCTATTCCAGTCAAAGGCTTGGCTGAGGTCAGGGGCCCCGTTATTCTGGGTGCTGTACGAACACTGAGCTTCCCCTCTGGTAGCACCTAACAGGCATTTGGGATCGAGGGCCCAACTGCGCTGGGTGCAGCTGCTGCACAAACACCCTCCCTGCTAATGCAGGCCTGAGAGAGATCCCCTCTCTTCTTCACTGAAACAAAACAGGAAGGCTTGCCCAGCTTCTAGTGCCTTTTGGGAACATTCTTGGATTTTGCCAGCCGGGTTTTCAGAGACAAATGTGAAATGGGATGGGGGCGGGGGGGTGAATGTGACCTTGTTTGTGTGCTTTTTGCAGCGGGGGGAGGGCGCGGGGGGAATCGGGCAGAGAAGCTTGGCAAAGGAAGCTAGAAAGGGAAACTGGTGCACAGGAAATGTGTCTTTTCTCCAAGGTGGCAACAGGCCGTGTGTCGCTGTGTTTTCGGGATTTGATCTGATTTGGTAGGGACTAAAGGTTGATAAAAGTCAGTTTTAAACCCCAAACTGCACCGGAGCTTTCTCCTCCTAAATGCTGCATAAATCCGTTTAACATCCAGCCGCGCACCTAACACCTAAACTCTACTAAACTGTGTAAATAGCTCTCTGTGCTACCTAAATCGACTAAACCATCAACCAAACCCCCCCCCCCCAAGCCAGTTAATTTTGATCCAACGCTTAACCACTATTTGACCTCTCTAAATATGCTAACCTCTGACCTTTGACCTTCCAGATGGTGTTATATGTCTCTCTCTCTCTCTCTTATTTGATTTTATCTTTTTATTTATTTTTTTTTCTTTTAACCGTCTGCAAATCTCTTCTCTAAACTCTTTAAAGGGAACAGTGATAATGAGCGGCTGGCGATTGCTAGGCAGAGAATTCCGTATCGGCTCGGTCGAGTAGTAGATGAGTGGCTACTCGACAAAGGTAATTAACGATAATTAATTGCGGTTAATTAATTAAAAAAATTTAAAGGTGCAGAGCTCTCCCGCTGCCGTCCCAACCCTCTCCTCCACCTCCTCTTTAGAAAGCATCTTGTCCTGGGAGCTTAGTTTAAAATTGGTGGTGGGATTTGGATGGTAAAAGAGGGTGGATGCATGATTTCATTGGTCACCGAGAACTTTATGTGGCTCGGTTGGTTATGACAGATGCAGCCCATCCTTTCCCCAGCTCTAGGTATCTTGGGTTTGGGTTACAGATTTATGTAACATTATTAGTTCTCTATAGATGAAGGGAGACTGGGGTTAGCCTGATTCACAGCTCCTGCAGGGGGTCAGCAGAACTAGCCTGTGGGACTCACCGCTCCTGGAGGAGGTCGGTGGGGTTAGCCTGTGGGACTCACGACTCCTGGAGGAGGTTGGTGAGATTAGCCTGTGGGACTCGTTGATACAGATTATTTTAAGCAAACATAACTCTTCAGGATGCCAGGCAGTTGTGAGTTGCAGAAGAATAAATACTGCAGATCAGCAAACAGATGGAGCCTGACTCAGAGAGACACAGGGAGGAGTGCTGTATGGGTGACAGTGAGGGTTTGCTATTTCTCCCACAGAGTGGTGGGGGTGCGATACAGGGAAGTTCTCAAACCTACAATGCAGGGGTTGGGAATGACAGATATTATTGAGAGTTATTATTTTTCACTGGCTCCTGGAGAACTTGACTGAGATCAGGGCCCCATTGTGCCGGGCACTGCAGGACACATGCTCCCTCTCCCAAAGACTTACAGTCTAAGTAGGCTAATGGGAATTAGAGGCTCAGAGACTTGCCCACAGTCAGCGACAAAGCCAGAGCCAGGAATAGAACCCAGAAGTCCAAGGTCCCACTCTTGTGCCCTACCCACTAGACTACGCCATCTGTCTTGGCTAGTGAGACAGTGAAGGGCATTTTGCTGTTGACTTTAATGGAGCCAGCATTTCACCCTGTATCTTCAAACAGCCAGAATCCCTTCCTAGAACTCTGGGTATTTTTTCACCAGCTTTGTAACTTACTCGACTTTTCATAGCACAGGGTCACACCCTGTTCTCTCTCCGGGCTGAGCTCTGTACCTTTAATGCTTAAACTCAGTTGGGGAAAAAGCAAAACAAAAAAAGTAATTTTAAATCTTCTTTTAACCAACTAATAATATGCTTTTAACACAAACCGAACGCTAAACCAGTCTTGTAATGTATTTTAAACCGATAAATTCAAAATGTCTTTTAATAACCAATTCTTAGCACGTTTTTCTAACTGGGATAAGCATCTAAATGTATCTTTTAATGTCTGTAACTTGATTGTTTAAACAACCAACAACCAAAAAAAATCAGTTAAAGGGACTTTAACAAGTTAATTTATTTAAAACAAAAACTGAGAGATTTATATATTTATATTTATATACACCTGGATGAACCAAAAAAATAGCAAAACAAGATTTAACCCTTTGAGTAATATGGGCTTTTATGTGTTGATTTTCCACTTTGGATGCTAAATTTCTTACCTTCATCTGGATTATATTTGGAATTTTAAACTGATTTTAAAAAGTCTCTCTCTTACCTTGTCCCCCTGCCACACACATACACAGACACTCGCAACACATTAAAATGAGATGAACACCCCACCCCACCACAAGAGATCTGAGTCTGGAAGAACTTATCAAGTTTTAAACTCTGACCCTCAGCTGATGTAAATGGATCTATGGCAGTTTACACCAGCTGAGGTACCAGTCCAAGTGGAATGGAAACTTCTGCCAATTCGAGTTGCTTTGTGAGCAAAATTTCCCCTGGTGCAGAAATCCAGCATAAGATTTCTGCTCCACTCAATTGGATTTAAGTGATGCATAAGCAAGGGTGAATTTCACCCTTTAGGACTAAACCACACTTTTTTATTATTGTTATTTTAAAAGCCTTTGGGATGGGTTGTTTTTAAAAAGAAATCAGCAAGAGGGGGTTCATCAGATCTGTGCTTAAATGGACACTGTAGCGTCTAAAGAAAAGATTAAATCTCCCACTTCTGCAGTGCATTCTTAACTCTTGCTGTGGGGAGGGGGGAGCTATATTTCTTATATCTGATTTCATCATTGATGCCCTACGGTTAACTTTTTTTTACTTGGTACTTCAATCAATGAAATGAGACTGGTCAGTTTCAAGCCTGGATCACTAGTTAGTTTCACTATTGTTTTTAGTGACTTTCACCTTCAGGGCTAGCCCAAGGCTGCAACATTTGGGTTAGGAAAGAGCAACAGGGTCAGCTTACTGGGTTATCCTGGGCCCAATTTTCCTCTCACTTACACCAGTGAAATGCCGTTGGCTTCATTTGCAGTGATCAGGAATCCTGTGTCCAGTTCTGGTGCCCTCCTTTGACAAAAGATGATGGAAAAAGTGAAGAGGGTGCAGAGAAGAGCAGCAAAAATTATATGTGGGTGGAGGAAAAAATGCTGGAGAGTGAGAGATTTTAAGAGCTCAATCTGTTTAGCTGATCCAAAAGAAGAGGAAGAGGTGACTTGGTTATGGTTTACTGGGAGAAAATCCTGGGTACTTTAACCTAGTGGAAAGAGGCAGAACCAATGGCTGGAAATTAAAACCAGACACATTCTACTGAGAAACAAGACGCACATTTTGTCCAGGGTGGGCAATTAACCATTGGAACAAACACCCCAGGATGGCTGCCTCTCTGGAAGATGCTTTAGTCAAACCCAAGTGATTGGGATCTTTGCAGGGTTAGCTTGGCGACATTCTCTGCCTGTGTTAGACAAGGCAGCAGAGATGATCTAATGGTCCCTTCTGGCCTTGAAAGCCATCAATCTATGAAATATTTGTACTGCTGTAGCACCTAAGAGCCCCCGGTCATGGACCAGGATGCCACTGCACTAGGCAGTGTACAAACACACAGCCAAGAGACAGTCCCTGCCTCATAGAGCTCCCAATCTGAGTCCAATGTTCTCAGTTCTTTTCAAGATCCGGCTGCTTATTGTGGTGCCAAAATGCAGTATTGCCAGCTCGGGGCGGGTTCAGAAATCATGAGATTGGCTTAGAAATCATCACATTTTTTAAAAGGAGAAATTTGGGATTCTTCTTCGTTTGCCTTCTGCATTTTGAGTCTCTAGGACTCACATTTTCCAGCTCCCCCCACAACAAGGCAGTGTGTCCTACTGGGCAGAGCACTGGACTGGGACTCAGGGCATCTGGGTTCTCCTCCCGACTCTGCCACTAGCCTGCTGTGCCTCAGTTTCCCCTTCTGTAAAATGGGGATAAGACCCTCCTTTGTAAAACGCTTTGAGATCTGTGGAGGAAAACTAGGTAATAAATAAAACAGGAAGTGTTAAAACTTTTTTTTTTTTAAAGAGAACAGAAATTCTCACCTAATCCCATGATTCCTGGAGCTGGGGCTTTCAGGAAAAACACCAGATATGATAATATTCCGAGAGCTGTCACAGCTGAGATCTAATCATCTTTTATACTGGTGTAAGCGAAAGACAAATTGAGCCCACTGTTTGCAGTGGAATCCTTCAAAAATAATAATTATCCCATAAATACTCCAGCAAGTTTTTTTTGGTTTTTTTTTTAGCTTGGGTTTATTTTTAACACCAACGCTGAGCGTTGCAAAGATGCCCGAGGGTGTCGAGACATCCAGATTCCCCTCCAAACGAATGGGAATCAAGTGTCTCAATCATCTTGGCTGAAAACACCACAGCTGAGAGCTATGTCTCAGGAGGGGATCTAACCAACAGTGTCACTTTAGCCCTTTGATGACTGAGTGTAAGAGATTTTGCCCTTGGGGGCAACGTGTGCTGGGGACCAGGTGAATTTGAAAAGGCCATCTCACAAACACAAGGTCCCCAAGGTTCGAAAGCTGCCACAGGAGTTCAGATGCCTCCTGCATTTGCAGATGGTCCCTGCAGCAGGAGACTTTGTGGGCTCTTTAAGCATTGAACAGCCTTGTGATGGAAGCGGGTGGTAGCTTCCCAACCATCCTGGGGCTGGATTTCCAAGGGATCGGCACCCACAAATCAGAGCAGGATTCTTCCAAAGCTTAGATCTCCTTTAGATCTGAAATAAAGGAGTCCGATTTCTCCCCGCTCCTTCAACGGGCTTTGAGCTCTTTTGGAGAAGCCCCTTGAGTCAGGCTCCCAACATTTGAGACCTTGGCTGGCACTCAGGGGCCAGTGAGGGGTGGCCATGAAGGAGGTCATCACCTGCCATGCTGTCGCAGTGTCCTGCCATGCCTACTTGTAAGACTTGGCACCAGTGCTCAAAGGGTTAAAGCTCTAACGGGCTGTAATGGAGAGGCCAGGGATTTAAAGGTCAATCAGGTGGGGGATGGCAGTCACCTGGTGTCACTGCGAGTGTGGGTGGGTGTGAGGAAAAGGAGTTTGCCCTAGATTGGCACATCCCCACATACCCCCATCCATACCCCCTCAGAACAACAGGGGCAGCAGCATCTTTCGGGGTTGGGCTCCGAATGTGAAAAATTTCCTCTGGATCAGGGCTGATCACCTGCTCCCTGGAGTTGCTCAGCCAAACGCCATTTCATCAGCCAGCTTGTTGAGTGCCATTGTAAGCGACTTCAAGGGTATTTCATTCTGGGAAAAGTTGGAAATTTTGGCTTTTTGGTCTGACGGGGATGGCAAAAATATTCAAAATCTCACATCGTTTTGCAGGATGGAAAATCCTGCTGTTTTTAAATATTGTCCCTTCGTTTCGGTGCTGGATCGTTTCGGTGCTGGATCCTCCCGCAAAAAATCACTGAGCTCCCGAACACTCTGTCCCTTCCCAGCCAGCTGTTTGATCCTCTAACCTGCCAGCCAACAGATGAGGCATGAAGCCTGGAGCAGCTAGGCATCCCATTAACCAAGTGTCTTCTTGGGCTCCCACCCTGGCTGTGGCCTGGTGGAGAGCGCAGAACTGGTGCTCAGGATACCTGGATTCTATTCCTGGCTCTGCTGCTGGGCGACTTTGGGCAAGTCCACCTTTCCGTGCCTTGGTTTCCCCATCTGTAAAATGTAACGCACTTCGGAAGTGCTGCAGTGGAGCTTGGCATTCCTATGAAAGGAGAGCACACGCAGCCCTTGAGTGGGCCCTCGCTCAGCCACATCAAAGCAGCGACCCTCTTCCTCCCGACACCCCACTTAGAACAACTTCAATCCCTCGGCAATGTGAACAATGCAGTGGGTTCTTGAGCACCACCTACTGGCACATTAACTAGCTGCATAAGTACAGGCATCTCTCAGGGCACTCTCATAACAGGGTCCCAAGCTTCTCACCCCTTGGGAAGAGCCCAGCCTGTTATAACGCAGTCAGACAACCCTCATTTGGAGAGGGGATGTGCCGCCTTCCCTGCCAGCTCTTCCTCCTTTTAAGATTAGCATGGGTCCATTTGTACAGCTGTAGCCAAGGGCAGCGCCGACCACGCCAGCTCAGGTCAGAACTGGCCCCAAACCTCATCCCCGAAAGCTCCAAACAGTCCAGGCTTGAGATCTGCACGTCGTCCGCGCCTTTCTCCTCCTGGTTCAGCCCAAGGGCTCACGGGAGGCTGCTTCTGTGCAAATTCACTGCTGAACATCGAGGTGCGGCACAGAAGCCACCAACTTTGAAGGAGCTTCCCATGCCAGGCAGAGGGGTGCTGGCAACTCCTGCCATGCACTCAACACCTGCAATGGTGTTTTCTATCTCCAGCTGTCCAGCCCCACACACACCCCCATCCATCCATCCGTCCTCTACACCCCCTTCCTTCCATCCCCGCACACCCCCTTCCTTCCATCCCCGCACACCCCCATCCTTCCATCCGTCCAACACTTCCCCTTCCTTCCATCCGTCCAACACTCCCCCTTCCTTCCTTCCATTCCCACACCCCCCCATCCATCCATCCGTCCACTACACCCCCTTCCTTCCATCCCCACACACCCCCTTCCTTCCATCCCCACAAACCCCATCCATCCAACACTCCCCCTTCCTTCCTTCCATCCCCGCACACCCCCATCCATCCATCTGTCCAACATTCCCCTTTCCATCCATCCCCTTCCTTCCTTCCATCCATCCCGCACACCCCCTTCCTTCCATCCATCCCTGCACACCCCCATCCATCCATCCCCCACACCCTCTTCCTTCCATCCCCGCACACCCCCTTCCTTCCATCCATCCAACACTCCCCCTTCCTTCCTTCCATCCCTGCACACCCCCATCCATCCATCTGTCCAACACTCCCCCTTCCTTCCTTCCCCGCATACCCCCTTCCTTCCTTCCTTCCCCGCATACCCCCTTCCTTCCTTCCATCCCCACACACCCCCATCCATCCATCCGTCCTGCACATCCCCTTCCTTCCATCCGTCCAACACTCCCCCTTCCTTCCTTTCCCGCACACCCGCATCCATCCATCTGTCCAACCCTCACCCTTCCTTCCTTCCATCCCTGCATACCCCCATCCATCCATCCCCCACACCCTCTTCCTTCCATCCCCACACACCCCCTTCCTTCCTTCCATCCATCCAACACTCCCCCTTCCTTCCTTCCCTGCACACCCCCATCCATCCGTCCAACACTCCCCCTTCCTTCCTTCCTTCCATCCCCGCATACCCCCTTCCTTCCTTCCATCCCCACACACCCCCATCCATCCATCTGTCCTGCACATCCCCTTCCTTCCATCTGTCCAACCCTCACCCTTCCTTCCTTCCATCCCTGCACACCCCCTTCCTTCCATCCGTCCGTCCAACACTCCCCCTTCCTTCCTTCCATCCCCACAAACCCCATCCATCCAACACTCCCCCTTCCTTCCTTCCATCCCCACAAACCCCATCCATCCAACCCTCCCCCTTCCTTCCTTCCATCCCCGCACACCCCCATCCATCCATGCAACACTCCCCCTTCCTTCCATCCCCGCACACCCCCATCCATCCATCTGTCCAACACTCCCCCTTCCTTCCTTTCCCGCACACCCGCATCCATCCATCTGTCCAACACTCACCCTTCCTTCCTTCCATCCCCGCACACCCCCTTCCTTCCTTCCATCCCCACACACCCCCTTCCTTCCATCCGTCCAACACTCCCCCTTCCTTCCATCCGTCCCCCCACACACACCCATCCATCCATCCGTCCACTACACCCCCTTCCTTCCTTCCATCCGTCCAACACTCCCCCTTCCTTCCTTCCATCCCCACAAACCCCATCCATCCAACACTCCCCCTTCCTTCCTTCCCCACACACCCCCATCCATCCATCTGTCCAACATTCCCCCTTCCTTCCATCCCCGCACCCCCCCTTCCTTCCATCCATCCCCCACCCCCCTTCCTTCCTTCCCTGCACACCCCCATCCATCCATCCCCGACACCCTCTTCCTTCCATCCCCGCACACCCCCATCCATCCATCCATCTGTCCAACACTCCCCGTTCCTTCCTTCCATCCCCCCGCACACCCCCATCCATCCATCCGTCCCCCACACCCCCTTCCTTCCTTCCATCCTCAAACACCCCCATCCATCCATCCCCACACACATCCATCCGTCCGTCTCCCACACCCCCTTCCTACCTTCCGTCCCCACACCCCCATCTATCCCTCCATCCTCTCACACACCCTTCCATCTATCTGTCTCCACACACTTCCTTCCTTTCATCCGTCCACACGCCCGCCCTCCCATCCATCCATCTATCACCCCTGACACACCCATCCGTCCCTCTGTCCCCACACACACCCTTCCTTCCTTCCGTCCCCACATACCCCTCCATCCATCCCCACACACCCCCATCCATCCATCCGTCCTCACATGCAACCATCCATCCCCCATACATGCCTCTCTGTTTATCTATTATCTCATTCACTAGTCAATTCATCTGGCTGACCCATGTCTCCCCACACACACTCCTAGCCAGCAGCTCAACCACCCCTTCAGCACCAAGCCATCCCCAACCCTGTCCCGGCCTGGTGCCTGCTGCACTCACAGTAGGTCCGGCCTTTCAACTCGCCGCACTAACCAGAGCCCAGTCTGGCAGTGCAAACCCTGGGGTGGGCTTTGGTCTCAGTGCTACAAGGAGAAAGGCACTGGGAAGAGACCAGCCCTCTCCCCAGGGAGCAGTGCTCTATGCCCCCCTGCCTGTCATTTTGTGGGGAGACGCCTTTGTGGACAGCCTAGTTCCCCCAGGCCACCCCTTTGTGGGACTAAGAGACTAAATCAGACAGCACTAACTTCCCGCTCTTGATTTCTGGCCTGTGCCCTGGGTGGCTCTGCTCCTGCAGCCTGAACCCAGCTGTGCAGCCCCAAACCACGCTCAAACCAGGTGCCCAGAGACTGGGAGAAATGCCCCAGCTTGTGGTGGCTGATTCCAAGCAGGGATCCACCATTGTTCAGCTTCATGGCTTGCCACTTGAACTTCTGTCATCAGCCCTGACTGAGAGGGGAGAGCCCCCTCTAGTGAGCCCCTGCCCCACTTCCTCGGAGGCCTGACTTTCGGCACTGCTGATCTTTGGGAGATCAGGCTGGGTCGCTGGGCACAGGGGCCCTCCCACGCGGGATAAGGAGCAAGCATCCCGGGACAGATTGTCTGTACCAGCGTCCCTGAGGGATAAAACGCAGGAAGAGATGCAGGATAGCAGAGAAGCAAGCAGGTCTGCCTCAGAATAATGCTTCCCTGGAGGCTTTTCAGCCAGTGTGGTAGCACCAGCTGCTCCATTAGGCTGGCTTGCTCATTCCCCTGAGACACACACACACAAACAAACCCTTCTTCTGCTGGCAAGTCAGCTGGATTTAAACTGAGCCCCAACAAATGTGCATTTGCCACAAGGGTCTCATGCCTCACAGATGAGCTGATGCTTCCCCTTTTCACAAGCGTCCTGAGGTTGGTGATCATCAGTATTCACAAGCGTGACAAGTTTGGTGAGGCTCTGTTTGCAAGTGGCATGAGTTTGTTAACCCTCGACCTTCACAAGCCTCACAACTTTGCCAGGCCTCACACCTCCCACCAGAGCAATCACAGGGGGTTGGGGTGTGGGGAAGGAATCCAAGACAAATTTAACACAGGGCAGTATTGTGTGTGCATGCACCCATCTGGGTGTAGGCCCTTGAAAAAAATCCAGGTGGCAAATAAACCACATAACAAATAAGCTCTTTAAATAAGCAACAAACAAACCAAAAAATCCATCTAACGAGAGTGAAAACTAATTAACGCGCTAAACTCCCCCAAACTCAGGGAAAAACAAATGACTGGCAGGAGTCTGGGCAGTTGGGTGCCGATTTCTTAACCCCGAGCAAAAGAAAATTAAAACAAAAATAATCCTGTTTTCTAAAAAAAACCCAAGAAGCTGAAACTCAGAGGGTTAAAAACCTGCCGATTTCCAGAGTATTCATCCAAAGCCGAAGCTGTTGTAAAGTCAGAGCGTTAACCAGCTGATAACGGTTCAGTAAGAGCCATCTGGAGTCGGTTTTGCTCACAACAGAAGGTCCCTTTAACAATCCTCCTCTGTCTCTTTTTTTAAAAGGCGTCTTTGAAGGCGGGAGGGAGCGAGGAGAGAGCGTGATGGGGGAGGGGGGGGAGTTGGCCAGGATTTGCTTTCTAAACTACTCTGCGCCACCTGGATGGCAGCTGGGACATGGCTAATGAGAGGGGGGGGGGCAGGGGCAGGTTGGAAGGCAGATCAATTTGATGGCACTGCTTCGGTCCCCGCATGCGGCCCCCAGATTTAGATCAGCTGCTGGTGCTCCCCCCCCGCAGCCTCCAAAACACATCCCTGCTAGCACCTGCCTGTGCCAGCCCAGTGTGGGCAACTAGGCCGGGATCCCACTTACACTCATGGGTCCCCCTTGCTCCTCCAGCCAGCTCTGCATCCCCACACCCCACGGGCCCAGCCCCTCCCCACGAACACTTCCTCAGCTCTTCCCCCTCAGAGACACATACCCCTCACCAGCCTCTCCTCACACACCCCTCCCCCATGGACACATACCCTTCACCAGCCTCTCCTCACACCCCTCCCCCTAAACACGTACCCCTCTCCAGTCCTTCCCAACACACAGCTCACAAGCCCCGCCTGCTTATGGACATGTACCCCTCTCCAGCCGCTCCCCATGCACACCTCCCCAGCCCCTCCCCCATCAACATATACCCCTCCTCAGCCATTCCCCACACACAGCTCACCAGCCCCTACCCCATAGACACCTTCCCCTCTCCAGTTCCTCCCCACAAACACCTCCCCCCGTAGACACGTACCCCTCTCCAGTTCCTCCCCACAAACACTTCCCCAGCCCCTCGCCCCATAGACACGTAGCCATCTCCAGCCCCTCTCCACACACACCTCCGCAGCCCCTCTCCCCATAGACACATACCACTGTCCAGCCGCTCCCCACACACACACCTCCCTAGCCCCTCCCAGTTATAGACATGGACCCCTCGCCAGCCCCTCTCCACACACATCTCACCAGCCCTTCCCCCTTATAGACAAGTACTCCTCCCCATCCCCTCCTCACACACACCTCCCCAGCCCCACCCCCATAGACACATACCCCTCTCTAGTCCCTCCTCACATACCCCTCCCCAACCCCTCCCCACATACTCACATACCCCTCACCAGCCTCTCTCCACACACCCGATAGACACGTACCCCTCACTAGCCCCTCCCCCCATAGATACATACCCCTCTCCAGCCCTTCCCCCCCCACACCTCACCAGCCCCTACACCATAGACACCTTCCGCTCTCCAGTTCCTCCCCACGAACACTTCCCCAGCCCTTCCCCTCATAGACACATACCCCTCCCCAGCCCCTCCCCACGCACACCTCGCCAGTTCCTCCCCCCATAGACACGTACCCCTCTCCAGCCATTCCCCACACACACCTCACCAGTCCCTCCCTCTCATAGACACGTACCCCTCCCCATCCCCTCCCCACACACACCTCCCCGGACCCTCCCCCATAGACACATACCCCTCGCCAGCCACTCCCCACACACAGCTCCCCAGTTCCTCCCACATACACACGTACCCCTCTCCATCCCCTCCCCACACACACCTCCCTGGACCCTCCCCCATAGACACATACCCCTCTCCAGCCACTCCCCACACACACCTCACCAGTCCCTCCCCCTCATAGACACGTACCCCTCCCCATCCCCTTCCCACACACACCTCCGCAGCCCCTCTCCCCATAGACACATACCACTGTCCATCCCCTGCCCACACACACCTCCACAGCCCCTTTCCCCATAGACACATAACACTGTCCATCCCCTCCCCACACACACCTCCCTGGCCCCTCCCACATAGACACATACCCTTCTCCAGCGCCTCCACACACACAGCTCCCCAGCCCATCCCCCTCATAGACACATACTCCTCTCCAGCTCCTCTGGACATACACCGCCCCAGCCCCTCCCACCATAGACACATACCCCTCTCCAGCCCCTCGCCACAGACACCTCTGCAGCCCCTCCCCCTCATAGACAAGTACCCCTTCCCAGACCCTCCCCAAACACACTGCCCAGACCCTCCTCCATAGACATGTACCACTCTCCAGGCCCTCCCCACACACACCTCCACAGCCCCTCTCCCCATAGACACATACCCTTCTCCAGCCACTCCCCACACACAGCTCCACAGCCCCTCTCCCCATAGACACATACCCCTCTCCAGCCCCTCTCCACACACACCTCTGCAGCCCCTCTCCCCATAGACACATACCACTGTCCAGCCGCTCCCCACACACGCCTCCCTAGCCCCTCCCAGTTATAGACATGGACCCCTCGCCAGCCCCTCTCCACACACATCTCACCAGTCCCTCTGCCCATAGACACGTATCCCTTCCCAGACCCTCCCGACACACACCTCCCCAGTCCCTCCCACTTACACATGTACTCCTCTCCATCCCCTCCCCACACACACCTCCCTGGCCCCTCCCCCATAGACACTTACCCCTCTCCAGTCCTTCCCCACACAAAGCTCACCAGCCCCTCCCCCTTTTAGACGGGTACCCCTCACAAGCCCCTCCCCACACACACTTCCCCAGCCCTTCCCCCTCATAGACACATACTCCTCCCCATCCCCTCCTCACACACACCTCTCCAGACCCTCCCCCATAGACACATACCCCTCTCCAGTTCCTCCCCACACACACCTCCACAACCCCTCCCCCCATACACACGTACTTCTCTCTAGTCCTTCCTCACACACCCCTCTCAGCCCCTCCCCTCATACTTACATACCCCTCACCAGCCTTTCTCCACATACCTGGCCCCCATAGACACGTACTCCTCACCAGCCCGTCCCCACACACACCTCACCAGCCCCTACACCATAGACACCTTCCCCCCTCCAGTTCCTCCCCACGAACACTTCCCCAGCCCATCCCCCTCATAGACACGTACACCTCCCCAGCCCCTCCCCACGCACACCTCACCAGTCCTTCCCCCCATAGACATGTACCCCTCTCCAGCCCCTCCCCACACACACCTCCCCAGCCCCTCCCCCGTAGACACTACCCCTTTCCAGCCCCTCCCCACACACACCTCCCCAGCCCTTCCCCCCATAGACACACACCCCTCTCCAGCCCCTCCCCACACACATGCCCTCCCCACAGTCTCCTAGGTGGGCAGATGCATCTAGCTCCTTCCCCCTCAGCCTGGGCAGCTGCACTGCAGCCTTCTGTCTGACATGGGGGGAGGAGGAGCTGCACAGCTCTGATGCTGTGAACTCCTGGGCCAACCAGCTCATGCCCCAACACTGCCCCTTCACCGCACACACTCCTTCCCCATTAGCTGGCCAGACCAGAGCCAGCACCCTGAGAGGGGAAGGGCCTCGTGTCCCATTCCCTGCCCCCATGAGCCAGTCATTCCCCCCTTCCATCTCCTGCAGTGGGGCCAGATTGGAGCTGGCGCCCCCTAGAGGGGAAGGGCCCCATATCCCATTATCAGCCAGAGGGGATCTAACAATTCAAATGTCTGGGTTGTGCCCAGCGCCTCTCTGTGCCTGCACGTCTCTCGCTCCTCCTCCACTCACTGTCTCTGTTCCATGCAGGGGCTGTGAATGCAGAAATGGGTCCCAAGGGTCTGGAAGGGAAAGGGGGGCAGTTTGGGAGGGAAGGTAGATAGAGAAGTGAGTATGGGGATGAATGGGTGGAGCAGGAGTAGGGATGGAGGAGGTGGATGGATGGTGGAATGGGGGTGGATAGATGTAGGGTGTGGGGGTATAGACGGAGGGGTGTTCAGGGATGTTGGATGGGTGGAGATGTGGGAGATGGAGGGATGTGGGGACAGATGGAAGGGCGGGGAGGTGTGGATGGAGAGGTGGGGGGATTGGGTTGGGGGATGGAAGGATGTGTCTGGGGACGGATACATGGAGGGTGTGGAGGGATAATGGTGGGAGGAATGTGGGAGAGGGTGGGGGTGGATCAGTGGGGGATGGATAGATGGAAGGGGTAGTTGGGCAGATGGAGGGGGGATGGAAGGAGGGGATGGATGGATGGATGGAGGGGATGGAAGAAGGGGTGTGTGGTTGGAGTGGAGGGAAGGAGGGGGATGGAAGGAAGGCGGAGGTTGGATGGATGGAAAGGAGTGGAGGGAGAGGGGTGGAGGGGTTGGAGGGCATGGAAGAAGGGGGTGTGGTTGGGGATGGAGGGAAGGAGGGAATTGCATGGACGGGGGTGGCGGGGATGGAAGAAGGGGGTGTGGTTGGGGAAGGAGGGGGTTGGATGGAGGGGATGGATGAAGATGGGTGGCTGGGGGTAGAGGAAGGGGTGTGTGGCAGTCCGAAGCCATGTGCAGGTGCGTTAGGAGCCAGTGCAGGGGTGGGTGGCTGGCAGGGAGTGAAGTGGGAGGAGGAAGTGAGAACGTGGGGCAGGGGCGTCGCTGTGGCCCCCAGTCAGGGCAGTGGCTGGGGGGCTGTCATGGGGACCCCTGCCTTCGGCAGCCCCTGGCTGGCTGAGCTCTGCCTCTCTCCCAGCCCGCCATTCACTCAGGATCTTTCTTTCTCTGTTTATTCTTCTCTCCCCTGCCACCCCCACCCTGCGACTCCTTCCCCCCATGGGCCTCATCCCTCCCCTTTCTCCCTTCCCCACCCTGACTCCCCTGCACCCCGTCTTGGCAGGTCGACAGCTGACAATATTTAACAGCCAGGCCGCCATCAAGATCGGAGGCCGGGATCAGGGCCGCCCCTTCCAGGGCCAGATCTCGGGGCTCTACTACAACGGGCTCAAGGTGCTGTCCCTGGCGGCCGAGAGCGACCCCAACGTGTGGGTGGAGGGGAACCTCCGGTTGGTGGGTGAGGTGCCCTCCGTCATGACCACCGAGACCACTGCCACCACCCTGCTGGCCGACATGTCCACCACCATCATGGAGACCACCACCACCATGGCCACCACCACCACGCGGCGCGGCCGCTCTCCCACCATGCGCGACAGCATCACCCAGGTGAGTGGGGGGAAGGAACCAAGAGGGGGAGGGGAGAGAGGAAGGTGAGGGGGAGTCTGGTACCCAGGGGAGGGGAGATGGGAAGGTGGGGAGGGTCTGGTACCCGGGGAAGGGAGATGGGAAGGTGAGGGGGGTCTGGTACCAGGGGCAGGGGAGATGGGAAGGGGGGGGGGAGTCTGGCACTCAGGGAAGGGAGATGGGAAGGTGCGGGGGTCTGCTACTCGGTGGAAGGGAGATGGGAAGGTGGGGGGGTCTGGTACCCGGGGAAAGGGAGATGGGAAGGTGGGGGGGTCTGGTACCCGGGGGAATGGAGGTGGGAAGGTGGGGGGGTCTGGTACCCAGGGGAGGGGAGATGGGAAGGTGAGGGGGGTCTGGCACTCGGAGAAGGGAGATGGGAAGGTGGGGGGGGTCTGGTACCTGTGGGAGGGGAGATGAGAAATTGGGGGTGGGGGGTCTGGTACTCAGGGGAAGGGAGATGAGAAGGTGGGGGGGGTCTGGTACCCGAGGAAGGGAGATGGAAAGGTGAGGCGGGTCTGGTACCAGGGGCAGGGGAGATGGGAAGGTGGGGGGGTCTGGTACCCGGGGGAATGGAGGTGGGAAGGTGGGGGGGTCTGGTACCCAGGGGAGGGGAGATGGGAAGGTGAGGGGGGTCTGGTACCAGGGGCAGGGGAGATGGGAAGGTGGGGGGGTCTGGTACCCAGGAGAGGGGAGATATGAAGATGGGGGAGTCTGGTACCCAGGGGAGGGGAGATGGGAAGGTGGGGGGGGGTCTGGTACCCAGGGGAGGGGAGATGGGAAGGTGGGGGGACTTCTGGTACCCGGGGAAGCGAGATGGGAAGGTGAGGGGGGGTCTGGTTACCTGGGGGAGGGTAGATGGGAAGATGGTGGGGTCTGGTACCCAGGGAAGGGAGATGGGAAAGTGGTGGGGGGGTCTGGTACCCAGGGGAAGGAAGTTGGGAAAGTGGTGGGGGGGTCTGGTACCCAGGGGAAGGAAGATGGGAAAGTGGGTGGGTCTGGTACCCAGGGGAAGGGAGATGGGAAGGTGAGGAGGGGTCTGGTACCCGGGGCAGGAGAGATGGGAAGGTGGGAGGGGTCTGGTTACCTGGGGGAGGGGAGATGGGAAGGTGGGAGGGGGTCTGGTACCTGGGGAAGGGAGATGGGAAGGTGGGGGTGTCTGGTACCTGGGGGAGGGGAGTTGGGAAGATCGGGAGAGGTCTGGTACCCATGGAAGGGAGATGGGAAGGTGGGGGGGGGGTCTGGTACTTGGGGGAAGGGAGATGGGAAGGTGTTGGGGTCTGGTACTCGGGGGAAGGGAGATGGGAAAGTGGGGGGGGGGTCTGGCACTCAGGGAAGGGAGATGGGAAGGTGGGGGGGTCTGCTACTCGGTGGAAGGGAGATGGGAAGGTGGGGGGTCTGGTACCCGGGGAAAGGGAGATGGGAAGGTGGGGGGGTCTAGTACCTGGGGGAGGGGAGATGGGAAGATGGGGGGAGGTCTGGTACCAGGGGAAGGGAGATGGGGAGGTGGGGGGGGCTGGTACCCAGGGGCAGGGAGGTGGGAAGGTCAGGCGGCGGCTGCTACCCGGGCGAGGGGTACTGGGAAGGAGTGTGGGGGGGGTCTAGTTCCCTGGGGGAGGGGGGGTGGGGGGGTCTGGTACTTGGGGGAAGGGAGATGGGAAGATGAGGGGGGGTCTGGTACCCAGGGAAGGGAGATGGGAAGCTGGGGGGGGGGTCTGGTACCTGGGGGAGGGGAGGGGGGAAGATGGGGGGGGGTCGGGTACCGAGGGGAAGGGAGATGGGGAGGGGTGGGGGTCTGGTACTCGGGGGAAGGGAGATGAGAAAGTGGGGGCCTCTGGTATCCAGGGGAAGGGAGATGGGAAAGTGGTGGGGGGGTCTGGTACCGGGGGAAGGGAGATGAGAAAGTGGGGGCATCTGGTATCCAGGGGAAGGGAGATGGGAATGTTGGGGGGTCTGGTACCGGGGGAAAGGGAGATGGGAAGGTGAGGAGGGGTCTGCTACCTGGGGCAGGGGAGATGGGAAAGTGGTGGGGGGGTCTGGTACCGAGGGAGGGGAGAGGGGAGGGGGGGGGGTGGGGGGCGGGGGGGGGGAGGGCCGGCCCGCGGGGGGGGGGGGGGGTGCCGGGGGGGGGGGGGGGCGGTGGGGGACAGGGGGGGGGGGGGGTCTAGTTACCTGGGGGAGGGGAGAGGGGGGGGGTCTGGTACCAGGGGAAGGGAGATGGGAAAGTGGGGGGGGGTCTGGTGGGGGGGGGCGGGGCGGGGGGGGGGGCGGGGCGTCGGCGCGGGGGGGGGGGGGGGTGTGGGGAAGGGATGGAGGGAAGGGGGTGTGTAGGGGGGAGGGGGTTGTGGAGGTGTGTGTGGGGAGGGCAGGGGGAGGGGTAGGGGTCTAGGGGGGAGGGGCCAGGGAGGTGTGTGTGGGGAGGGCAGGGGGAGGGGTAGGGGTCTAGGGGGGAGGGGCCAGGGAGGTGTGTGTGGGGGGGTCTGGTAACCGGGGGGGGGGGGAGGGGGGAGGGGAAGGTGGGGGGTCTGGTACCCGGGGCAGGAGAGGTGGGAAGGTGGGAGGGGGTCTGGTGCCTGGGGAAGGGAGATGGGAATGTTGGGGGGTCTGGTACCCGGGGCGGGGGAGGGGGGGGGGGTCTGGTGCCGGGGGGAGGGGAGATGGGGGGGGGGCTGGTACCCGGGGGAGGGGAGATGGGAAGGTGTGTGTGGGGGTCTAGTTACCTGGGGGAGGGGAGATGGGAAGGTGTGTGTGGGGGGGTCTGGTACCCAGGGGAAGGGAGATGGGAAGATGAGGAGGGGTCTGGTACCCGGGGCAGGGGAAATGGGAAGGTGTGTGGGGGGGGTCTAGTTACCTGGGGGAGGGGAGATGGGAAGGTGTGGGGGGGGTCTTGTACTTGGGGGAGGGGAGATGGGAAGGTGGGGGGGTCTGGTACTCGGGGGAAGGGAGATGGGAAGATGGGGGGAGGTCTGGTAACCAGGGGGGCTGTATGGGGATTTTGGGAGTCAGGCACGATGCAAGGGGGCTGGGTGGGGCTGGCTTTCCTATCCTGTATCCCCATCCCCTGCGCTCCCCCAGAGCTGGCAACTCCCAGGTAAGGCAGGGGACCGGTGAGATGCCAGGGGATGCCTGTGGGGTCTAGTCTCCTGTCCTGGCACAGTTGCAGGGCTCGCTGCCCTTCTGTCCTGCTGCCTGGTCTCTGAGTGCCCCCCTTGTCAAAGATCCACAGGCTCGGGGCTGTGCCCCTGGCTTTGGAACAGTTTCTTGGAGGAAGTGCCAGACCCCAGGGCTCTCACTCTTCCTCCAGGGCAGGTCCCAAGGCCTCCCGCCTGCTGAAACTCACCCTTTGGGGTCCAGCCCTCCTGCTTCCCCCTGAGTTCTGCCCAGCGAGTCCAGCTGAGACAGGCTCCTGGCAGAGCCTTGGCCACCCCTCAGGGACTGATGCCCCTCAGCCGACATTTCCAGTGACCCTCGAGCAGCGTCCCCAGGGCAGTCGGTTTATTAGTCACCTGGTGCCAGCAGAGGCAGCCTGTGGCTTAGCACAGAGAGCTGAAGGTTAAAGCACAGTCCATTCTGCTCAGCCCAGAGCCCGGCCCCGGGGTCAGGCTCTGTCTGTCTGTCTGCCTGCCTCGGTCTGTTCCCAGTGGGAGCTGCCAGCTTCCTCCAGCAGCCAGCGCTTCTCCCCCAGCTCCCCCTCCAGTCCTTTCTTCTCCAGCTGGGGTCAGCTCAACTTCCCTGCTGAGAGGTGGAGAAATCCATCTCCCTCTGGGTCCTTGGCTGCTCTAGATGGCGTTGGCCTGGTGATCAGGTTTGCCATTCTCTTTTTGGATTTGCCATTGATTTGGGGTTGGTTGTGACTCATTCAGGCTCAGACAGCAAGGTGACATTCATACCTATGTCTGCCAGCCTGCCCTGAGAGCAGACAGTCCTTTCTTCCCCATTGGGGAGCCATGCAAAATACTGGGTCAATGCTTCATAAAACTGTTACAGAAAATTCCCACTTTGTCACTCACCCTCATGGGCCAGGCCTCCTCCAGACCTTTACCTCTCCTGGGGAGATGGCAGCACACTGCAGATGAACCATGCTCCCCTGCAGGTGCTTCCTTGGGAGCCTGTGGCCAGAGATACACAACACCCAGATAGCTTTCTGAAACCAAAGTGGTGTGCAGCTAGCAAGAGGTTCAATGCATCGGAGACGAAGGATGTTTACAGTCTGCACACGAGTCTATCTGGAGCTTGTCTACACAGGAACGCTAAACCGGATTGAGGGAGTGGGTGAATTGAAAGCGGACTAGCTATTCCTGTTTAATTCTGTGTGGGGAGGGGCCACTGATTCCAGATTAAGAGCATCCACAGATACAAACCCTTACCAGCCCCTTCTCCCCCAGAAAACTAGGCAGGGCTAGTTTCTCCAGACGCACTTGATTTGGTCCCCCTTTAAGCCCTGCTAGGATCTTTTGTTCTCCCGGGTCTGCTCTAGTCAAACCAGGCTGGCGGAAGACTGGAGCCGGAATCCTCAATGCTAACAGACTTGGCACGTTGTCCCTTTAGCAAGCTGGGAGCACTTGGGGAGAAGTGGCTTGGTGGAGCCGTTCTCTGCCCGTGCCCTGATGCTGGCCAACCCGCTAGTTCTCATGGGAGACTTCAATCACCCTGATATCTGCTGGGAGAGCAATACAGCGGTGCACAGACAATCCAGGAAGTTTTTGGAAAATGTAGGGGACAATTTCCTGGTGCAAGTGCTGGAGGAACCAACTAGGGGCAGAGCTCTTCTTGACCTGCTGCTCACAAACCAGGAAGAATTAGTATGGGAAGCAAAAGTGGATGGGAACCTGGGAGGCAGTGACCATGAGATGGTCGAGTTCAGGATCCTGACACAAGGAAGAAAGGAGAGTAGCAGAATACGGACCCTGGACTTCAGAAAAGCAGACTTTGACTCCCTCAGGGAACTGATGGGCGGGATCCCCTGGGAGAATAACATGAGGGGCAAAGGAGTCCAGGAGAGCTGGCTGTATTTTAAAGAATCTTTATTGAGGTTGCAGGAACAAACCATCCCGATGTGTAGAAAGAACAGTAAATATGGCAGACGACCAGCTTGGCTTAACAGTGAAATCCTTGCTGATCTTAAACACAAAAAAGAAGCTTACAAGAAGTGGAAGATTGGACAAATGACCAGGGAGGAGTATAAAAATATTGCTCAGGCATGCAGGAGTGAAATCAGGAAGGCCAAATCACACTTGGAGTTGCAGCTAGCAAGAGATGTTAAGAGTAACAAGAAGGGTTTCTTCAGGTATGTTAGCAACAAGAAGAAAGTCAAGGAAAGTGTGGGCCCCTTACTGAATGAGGGAGGCAACCTAGTGACCGAGGATGTGGAAAAAGCTAATGTACTCAATGCTTTTTTTGCCTCTGTCTTCACGAACAAGGTCAGCTCCCAGACTGCTGCACTGGGCAGCACAGTATGGGGAGAAGGTGACCAGCCCTCTGTGGAGAAAGAAGTGGTTCGGGACTATTTAGAAAAACTGGACGAGCACAAGTCCATGGGGCCGGATGCGCTGCATCCGAGGGTGCTAAAGGAGTTGGCGGATGTGATTGCAGAGCCATTGGCCATTATCTTTGAAAACTCATGGCGATCGGGGGAGGTCCCGGATGACTGGAAAAAGGCTAATGTAGTGCCCATCTTTAAAAAAGGGAAGAAGGAGGATCCGGGGAACTACAGGCCAGTCAGCCTCACCTCAGTCCCTGGAAAAATCATGGAGCAGGTCCTCAAGGAATCAATTCTGAAGCACTTAGAGGAGAGGAAAGTGATCAGGAACAGTCAGCATGGATTCACCAAGGGCAAGTCATGCCTGACTAACCTAATTGCCTTCTATGAGGAGATAACTGGGTCTGTGGATGAGGGGAAAGCAGTGGATGTGTTATTCCTTGACTTTAGCAAAGCTTTTGATACGGTCTCCCACAGTATTCTTGCCGGCAAGTTAAAGAAGTATGGGCTGGATGAATGGACTATAAGGTGGATAGAAAGCTGGCTAGATCGTCGGGCTCAACGGGTAGTGATCAACGGCTCCATGTCTAGTTGGCAGCCGGTTTCAAGCGGAGTGCCCCAAGGGTCGGTCCTGGGGCCGGTTTTGTTCAATATCTTCATTAATGATCTGGAGGATGGCGTGGACTGCACTCTCAGCAAGTTTGCAGATGACACTAAACTGGGAGGAGTGGTAGATACGCTGGAGGGTAGGGATAGGATACAGAGGGACCTAGACAAATTAGAGGATTGGGCCAAAAGAAACCTGATGAAGTTCAATAAGGACAAGTGCAGAGTCCTGCACTTAGGATGGAAGAATCCCATGCACTGTTACAGACTAGGGACCAAGTGGCTAGGCAGCAGTTCTGCAGAAAAGGACCTAGGGGTTACAGTGGACGAGAAGCTGGATATGAGTCGACAGTGTGCCCTTGTTGCCAAGAAGGCTAACGGCATTTTGAGCTGTATAAGTAGGGGCATTGCCAGCAGATCGAGGGATGTGATCATTCCCCTCTATTCGACATTGGTGAGGCCTCATCTGGAGTACTGTGTCCAGTTTTGGGCCCCACACTACAAGAAGGATGTGGAAAAATTGGAAAGTGTCCTACGGAGGGCAATAAAAATGATTAGGGGGCTGGAACACATGACTTATGAGGAGAGGATGAGGGAACTGGGATTGTTTAGTCTGCAGAAGAAAAGAATGAAGGGGGATTTGATAGCTGCTTTCAACTACCTGAAAGGGGGTTCCAAAGAGGATGGATCTAGACTGTTCTCAGTGGTACCTGATGACAGAACAAGGAGTAATGGTCTCAAGTTGCAGTGGGGGAGGTTTAGGTTGGATATTAGGAAAAACTTTTTCACTAGGAGGGTGGTGAAGCACTGGAATGGGTTACCTAGGGAGGTGGTGGAATCTCCTTCCTTAGAGGTTTTTAAGGTCAGGCTTGATAAAGCCCTGGCTGGGATGATTTAGTTGGGAATTGGTCCTGCTTTGAGCAGGGGGTTGGACTAGATGACCTCCTGAGGTCCCTTCCAACCTGATATTCTATGATTCTATGACTCAAACCAATCTGTGTCTTCATGCCGGACAGGAAACGACTTTTCTGTCCCATGGGGCTTTTGGCAATCATGTGCGTTTGTCCCCGGAGAAGTCAAAATGTGGACAGTGCACAGACGAGGGAAAACCCGTCAGTTGGGGAAATGGAAATCGCTCAGCAGAGGAGACAGGTTCTGGAGCAGCCTTGCGGCGGCGCATGGCTCTCCGATTTGAAGATGGAACTGGTTCTGTTTCTGACCCAGATTCTCTGATGGCGGTGTCTGCGATAGAAGGGTATGGACTCGGTGACCCAGGGTCCCTCCCAGCCCCATGGCCCTGTGGTTTTGATTGGTTTTCCTTCTCTTTTGTAACCTTTGGTCTGAATTAAGTTAATTTGGAAATGGAAATTCATTTTGAGCCAAACCCCCGAATCTTTCCAGTTCAAAAGTATCAACCATTTGGAAGCTTGTTTCTGACATTTTTTTGAACCAGGGAATTTGTCCGAGCCTCCCCGACCCCAGGGACATGTTGAGCTTTGACGAATGGGCTCTTTTGGCAATGAAATATTTCATCAAAGCGTTCCTGACCAGATGGAACAGTCAGCCAGGCAAAGGGTCATCTGGCAAAGCCAGATTCATAGAGTCCGAGGCCAGAAGGGACCATTGTGATCATCTAGTCTGACCTCCTGCAAAACCTCCTGGATAGGCCTTTGCTGAATTCATTGCTGGGTGAACTAGAGCAGATCTGTTAGAAAAACATCCCAGCTTGATACCCACAGCTCTTGGTAAGCCAGTGCCATCCGCCTGCCAGGCCACTGTACAGTAGCCATACATCACAGCCCTGGAGCCCTGCTCCCTGAGCTGGCATCTCCTGAGAATAGGGCCGAGTTAGCCAGGGCTGGCCCCCAAGCAAGGAAACAGCAGGGGGCCAGTGACTGCGGTCCTTTGGGAGGGCGTGAGGGCAGTCCCTGCAATCACAATGGAGGGATCGGGGGTGGGGGTAGAGCGGGAACGGGATTTTAAAACCCCAAATTAATTTTGGGGAGAGGCATTCACGTCACTGTCACACACACAACTGGGTGGGGGAATGGGCTGGAGGGAGTGGGACAGGCCTGGGGGGCAAGAGGAGGATGGGCAGGCGAGGGAGGAGGATGAAGTGGGGTGGGTGAGGAGGATGGAGGGGAGGTAGGCAGGGCCTAGTGCTGGGGGGGGTTGAGGGGGTGGGCAGGGCCTGGGACTGGGAGGTAGGCAGGGGGCTGGAGGAGGATGGAGGCAGTGAGGGCAGGGATGGGGGACAGGGCAAGGATGGATGGCATGGGCAGGAGCTGCAGCTGAAGAACAGGTGGGAAGGGGATGGGGAGGATAGATGGGTGTGCTGGGCCTGGTGGTCAGGTGTGGAGGGCAGGGGCTGGAGAAAGATGGAAAGGTGCAGGACCTGGGGGCTGGAGAAGGGGGGGCAAGGGGAGCATGGGTGGGTGGGCAGGGGGTAGGGTCCAGAGGAGGATGGAGGGGGCAGGCCAGGGGCTGGTGCTGTGCTGCCTGGATCAGGGTGTAGGGCATCGTTATTCACCTCCGGGGTCACCCTCCCCAGGAGCCGTTGCCGCAGCAGCCACAGGATTTTTCTTCCTCCTCACGCCCATGTGTATGAAAAATAAAAATCGCTGACAAAGTCATCTTCCTGTTGCCATGGCAACCAGAGCAGTAATTAGACCAGCCTGATTTCCCATCCTTGAGAGAGAGGCTGGGGAGGGTAGGTTTCGGTGGGGGGGGAGAGGGGGATGACTCAGAGATGAAACACAGGGAGTTTAAAGGGGATTCTATTTGCGGTGGGTTTTTCTGTGCTCTGGCACCCAGGCGCCCCTCCGGAGAGTGTTCTGTGCCCGGGGGGGAAGGGCACAGCAGGGACAGTGGCATAGCCCCACCACAGACAAGACATGAGCTGGGCAGAGAGGGGAATAGAACCTATAAAGCTGGCTCCCAGCCCCCCTGCCCTAACCCACTGGACCCCACTCCCCTCCAAGAGCTGGGGATAGAACCCAGAAGTCCTTTGCTCAGTCCACTAGAAGGTGCTGGATACGAACAGCTCCTCGTCCCAGGTCCCCGGCAGTTCATCCATCCTGGGTGCTTACCCACACCCTCCTGTTTAGGAGTGGGGAGGCTCAGATCTGAGTGTGGGATCCCTGCTTTGGGGGGCGACCTAGGGGGACAATGCCCTCCGTGCTCCATGTATAGACATAGGTGCAGTGGCCTCTTGTTATGGTGCTGGTTTGCAGTTGGACTACATGCATCCATGGCTCCTCCATGTCGCAGGGGGACAGCCTGGCCGTGGGGCTCGGGAGGCAGTGGTGGGCAGGGGCTGGGCACAGTTGCATGGCAGGGACAGTGAGTCTCATTAGTGGGTTGGGGCCAGGCCAGGATACTGATGAGATTAATGCACTGGCCGTACCCATTCAGAAGGGATTTATGGCTGTAAGGAGGGGCCAGCACTGGGCACGGGAGCGCTGGCACCGAGCCAGGAGACCAGAGATCCATCACACAGGACTGCCTCAGGGGGTGTGTTGCTATGTGACAGCCACGGCACAGACCCCTCCCCCAACCGAGATCTGGTCCCCATCAGGCTGGGCACTGCACAGACCCCCCACTGGGCAGCACACAGACACCCCCCCCAGAGAGCGGGGTCCCCATCGTGCCAGGCATTGCACAGACCCAAAACTGAGATCAGGGTCCCCTTGGGCCAGGCACTGCACAGGCCCCCACCCCCAACCATGTTCATGGCTCTATGGGGCCAGCTCTGCACTGACACCTAGTGAGAGACCATCCCTGCCCCAAAGAGCTTATGAGCTGGAGGCTGGGAGTCAAGACCTTGGGGTTCTATCCCAGCAGTGGGAGGGCTGGTGGTTAGAGCAGGGGGCTGGGAGTCAGGACTCCAGGGCTCTGGTCCCAGTTGCATCTGGAGGACACATGCTGTTGAAGGCCTGACAGAATGGCAGCTGCCCCCTCCAGCAAGGACTCAGTCCTGTTGGGAGCAGGGGGTGCTTTGGAGCACAGCCCATCCTCTGTGCACTCCAGGCCTCCTCTCAGGCTCTGCCCCAGAGCCCTGCTTTTCAAGGCAGCGCCGTTGATCTCTGACACGTGCTGGCAGGAGCAGGGCACACTGCCCCTGCTGCTGTTCATTGGTATGCCCAGACCCTGTCAGCATGGCTGACATGGGCACTGCCCGCAGCCCCTTCCGCAGAGGCAGCACAGCACTGCTCTCCACCCACAGCTTGTGCTGCATTGAGTGCAAGGGGCGAGCGCCCCTGTGGAGCCCTGCAGCTCATGCCCCCAGCACTGCCTGCGACAGAACGCCTCTACTGAGCCCCTACCCTGCGCCTTACAGCACTCCCTGCTGGCCTCCCACCCCACTCCCTGCAGCACGGTGCCTCCTAGTGCAGCACAGACTGCAAAGGAGAGCACCCCCTACTGTCCCCCTACTAGCCAGGCCCAGCGCTGCTTAGCTGGGGAATTGCAGCATGATGCCACTTGCCGTAGGTCCTTCGCCACCTCAGTCGCTATTTCAAGCGGCCAGTGGCCCAAGGGAAGCAGCTCAAGAGCCCAGGAGGACCTGATTGAGAGCACTCGCCCCAGGAGGACCTGATTGAGAGTACTCGAGGCGGAGAGCCCTTGGAGGCGTGAGTGTGCTGTGAAGGAGAGGCCTTGGGTGGGGAGGGAGCCTGCTGCATCTCCCATTAGCTCCAAAGGAAGCCAGATTGGGAGAGTTAATGAACAGCTGGGGGACTGGGAATCCCCCAGGGGCCTGCATCTGCCCCACCCCTTCTGTATCCTCACCCCACCTGCCCTTCCTGGCCACACCCTGTAAAGGGGAGCCCGGTACCAGCCCCCTAAAATCCTCTCCGGATTTGCCTTCAAGCAATGACTCTTGGGGCCAGGGACTCCTGGATGCCCCCTGCTTTTCAGAGCAGGCCTCTGCCTTTCTGAAGGACAGGAAGGGAGGGGTGGTGGCTCATGGGGTAGCTGGGGATTAAATGCAGGAGAAGGGGGGGATCAGAAACAGATGGGTGGGGGTGAACCAGAACAGCTGGCTGCAGAAGAGGCAAGGATTAGACACAGCTGCGGGGGGGGGGGGGGGGGGGGAAAGGGACAGGCCAAGCGGGGTCTTTGGGGGGGGGGGGGGGGGGAGACCAGGGGGGCGGGGGGCGGGGGGGGGGGGGGTGTGAGAAATGATCAGTCACAGCTGGTTCTTTGCGGGGGGGGGGGGGGCAATTAGACACAGCTGGGGGGGTCAGACAGCTGGCTGTCTGTGCAGGGGAAGGGGCGATCAGACACAGCTGGCCGTGTGCTGTGTGGGAAGGGGGGAAAATAGACCCAGCTGGCTGAGGGGGGATGATCAGACAGCTGACTACAACAGGGTGAGGATTAGACACATCTGGCTGCGGGTGGAGGGATCTGTCATAGCTTAGCTGGCTGTGTGCAGGGGGGAGGGGCGACGATCAGACACAGCTGGCTGTGGGTGGGGGGGATTTGTCACAGCTGGCGGTGTGCAGGGGGGATCAGTCACAGCTGGCTGCGGGTGTGGGGTCACAGCTGGCTGTGTGCGGAGGGGGGATCAGACACAGCTGGCTGCGGGGGGGGGGGGGTTTGTCACAGCTGGCTGTATGCAGGGGGGGGGGGGGANGGGGGGGGGGGAGAGATGAGAAATAGACCCAGTGGCTGAGGGGGGATGATCAGACCACTGACTGCAGGGTGAGGATTAGACACAGCTGGCTGCGGAGGAGGGGATTAGACCTAGCTGGCTGCAGGAGGGGGAAGGCATTAGACACAGCTGGCGATTGCAGGGGGGTATCACCCCCCTCCACACACACTGCAGTGCTTCCACATTGCCATTCCTGCTGCTGTGCCAGGGCCTTGATTGATTCCCTGCCCCAGGGTCCCTGTCCAAGTCTTTGTTATGCTAATTCCGACACGCTGAGCATGATCCGTGCAGCCAGCTCTGGAATACTGATTGCTGGGGAGCGGGCCCCTCCCTTCCCACACCGCATGGCACCCTTGCTGGATGGGGAATAGGGAGATGGATAGCTGGGAGACCAGACCGAGCCAGCCCAGTATCCCCCTGGCCCAGCTCAGAGCAATGGGTTAGCAGCCCAGTGTCCCCACCTCCCTTCCATCCCAGATCAGACCAATGGGCCCAGCTGGCCCGGCATAGATGAGATTGGGGCACCATTGTGTTGGGTGCTACACAGACAGACCCTGTCCCAAAGACACAGGGTTGGAGAGGAAGTGGGGGTGGGGGGAAGGAGTCACAAAGTCAGTGGCAGAGCCAGAAATAGAACCTACAAATCCTGACTCCCAGCTCCCCCAACAATTAGGCCCCCTTCCCCTCCCAGAGCCAGGGCTAGAACTCCGGAGTCCCAGGCCAGTGTCTATCCCAGGGGTAGGCAACCTATGGCACGTTTGCCAAAGGCGGCATGTGAGCTGATTTTCAGTGGCACTCACACTGCCCGGGTCCTGGCCACCGGTCCGGGGGGCTCTGCATTTTAATTTAATTTTAAATGAAGCTTCTTAAACGTTTTAAAAACCTTATTTACTTTACATACAACAATAGTTTAGTTATATATTATAGACTTAGAGAAAGAGACCTTCTAAAAACGTTAAAATGTATTACTGGCACGCGAAACCTTACATTAGGGTGAATAAATGAAGACTCGGCCCACCACTTCTGAAAGGTTGCCGACCCCTAGTCTATCCACAAGGCTCCCAGACCCGACCTCGGCTGCTCGCCAGCCAAGCTGTATGTCTGACTCAGTGGGACCGCACAGCATGGTCTCCCCCTTGCTTTGCACTGCACCGGGATGTGGGAGACGCAGGCCAAGAGGACTGGCCTGGCATAGCAACCTGTGCTGGCCTAGCCCTGCGGCGTACCGCCGGCCTGCACCGCCAGAAGAGGTTTTTCCCGTCAGTGTAGGCACACCGCCTCTCCGAGCCATTCTTCCCACTGCTTAGCTGCGTCTGCACCGGGGGTTAGGGCAGCATAGCTATGGGGGCCGGGGAGGGGTTCACACCCCTGCACACCGTGACTGTGTGGACCTAAATTTGACGTGGTGCCCAGGCCTCAGAGAACTGACTTTGAGGCACGAGGTCCTACTATAGGTGGTGGGGACCAAAACATGAGAGTGTGTGAGGAGCGCCCAGGCCTGGCTGGCTCAGGGTGTGAGGAATGGTCCATGAGCTCCTCCCCCTGCAGGGGGCACTAGCTCCAGGCTGGCCCCAGGCTGGGGGGCTGTGTGCGGGGAGGGTGTGCCCTGCACCACCTCACTGAGCTGTGCTCTCCTCTCTCCCCAGAACACAGACGACCTGTTGGTGGCGTCAGCTGAGTGCCCCAGTGATGATGAGGACCTGGAGGAGTGTGAGCCCAGCACAGGTGGGTCCTTCTCTCTGCTGCCGGCATGTGTGGGTGGGGGGCTTCTACAGGGTACACTGGACACACACCCTGACACACTGTCCCCCCTACACACGCACACCCTACACACACCCTGGCAAAGACACACATCCCACACACACCCTGACACACTGTCCCCCCTATATCTCCTACACACGCACACAGCCACACACACATCCTGACACACTGTTCTCCCTACACACACACCAACACACTCTAACCCCTACACGCACTCACTCCCTACCCACACATTAACCTACATACACTGACACACACATCCCTTCACACACACACACACACACACTCCTGCATGCATTGAGGCACACACACACTTAGGTGAACTCACACACGTGCACCAAATGTACACACTCACCCACACATCCCTGTGTATGCACCCAGAAACACACATGCACAGGCACAAACCTCTGCACACACAGTGACACACAAACTCCTGTTCATGAATGCAAAAACCTACACAATCTCTGTGCTCATGTGTGCACACAGACACCCCTTGGAACTCACACAAACACCTTTTGGTGACCTGACACATTGCTACATGCCAACACTCACACCAAGACACATCCCTGTAAACTCATAAAGCTACACACTTGTGTACACTCACACAAAGACACAGCCTTATGAACTAGGGTGACCAGACAACAAGTGTGAAAAATCGGGACAGGGGGTGGGGGGTAATAGGAGCCTATATAAGAAAAAGACCCAAAAATCGGGACTGTCCCTATAAAATCGGGACATCTGGTCACCCTATTATGAACTCACATAGTGCTACACACATGCAAGCACACCCCTATGGATACCTGCACAGAGAGACACAATTCTATGAACTCACCCAGCACTACCCTCTCACCTCTATGCACACACAAATAGAGAGAGAAACCTGTGAACTCACACAGCTGCACACTTGTGCACCGCCCCCCCCGACAAACACTGCTACCGACACACACCCCCTGATGCCCCCTTAAACTCCCCACCCCAAGTTCTATGCTGCATTACACTAACCCACTGCCCCTCCCCACTGATCAGGTCCTCAGTATCACACCTGTATTTAGCAGGCACCATCCCCACACCCTTAGACACCTCAGGGTCTGGCTGGCCCAACACATTCAGCCCCCAGCCTCCCTTTCCATCCTGTCTGCCTTTCTCCAGGCAGGTGGCGGGTGCAATGGCTCCCCCACACCCCACCCCTGCTCCAGGATTTACAGGACCTAAGAGTTAGCTGGAGCCACTCCTCCCCAATCACACAAATCAAAGCCCAACTGGGGAAAGTGGGAATAGAACCCAGGAGTCCTTGCTCCCAGCCCCCAACCCCCCGCTCTAACCACTAGACCCCATTCCCCTCACAGAGCGAGGAATAGAACCCAGGAGTCCTGGCTTCCAACCCCCACTGCTCAAAGCACTGGATCCCACTCCCCTCCCACCACACAGATTCAGGCCCAGCTTGTGAAGCATCCCTTTATTACCTCCTTTCCCGTTTGCTGACTGAATGAAAGGGCCTTTAGTGGTTCAGGAAGCATTGCGGTAGTAGACTGTTGAGGAGCTGCTGCACCCCACCCTAGAGGTGGTTGCATCTCAGCACCAGGCAGGGGATCCCCATATAAACTGCCCCCATTCCCTACACCAGAGGTGGCTGCATCTCCGCACTGGAGGAAAGATCCCTGTGTAAACAGCCAGCATTCCAAGGTGGCTGCATCTCTGCACTGAGTACTAAACCAGGGCTAGGTAAACCTAAGAGGTGGACACTCCCTCCTTGAGCAGGGAGGTTATGCAGAAGGAAGAAGAGGTTTTAACTCTGGCTTGCTGGGAGCTTGCTTTGCTCCTTTGTGCCATGTTGTCATTTATGCTGCAATTGGGGAATCCCTTGGGGAGAAGTACCCTGCTGGGGGCGGGGAGGCTGGTGTCCAGGGCCTCTAAACCCCTCTCCACTCCTCACAAAGAGCGGATGATGCAGGAGGAGGCAGAGGGAGGCAGTGATTAATGGGATCTCGGAGGACTTTGAGAGCTTTGATTGGCCCCAGCTCATGTTGCCAGGCTGAGAGGATGGAAAGTGTCAGGTTCCCAACTGATCTCCAGAAATGCTCCCCTCCACCGTGCCATTAGCCAGCGGAACTCATTGCCACAGGATCTACCCAGGAGTGACAGCTTAGCCACGTTCCAATGAGGGCTCAGGACTGTAGACAGATACCAGACTCTGCAGAGGTAGAATTCAGCATAACCAGCGGCTATGGAAGGAACTAAACTCCTCTGGGTGGGACCAGCTGGGGGCAGGGGGACCCATCACTGCAGGGTTCTTTGAACCTGCTTCTGAAGCGGCTGGCGCTGGCCACTGTCGAAGATGGGGTACTGGGTTAGCGGGCCTGTTGGGCTGATCCAGAAGACTGGGCAGGTGGGTTATTGGACTGATCTGGAGTGACAAGGGACATTGGGTGATACCAGGCGAGAGCAGCTCATTGGTCTGATCCAGGGGGGAGTGGGGAGGATACTGGGCTGGATGGGCTCGTTGGTCTGATCCGGAGTGGTGGGGGGGAGAGGAAGGATGGTTCAGTTGCTCAGGTGACTAGGGAGACCTGGCTTCAATTCCAGATCCAGGGCAAGAGTGCCTCCTATTGATCCCTCCACCCCACTCCCTGCAGCACAGCGCCCCCTAGCACCACGCTGAAGTCATCACTGACTGCAAGGTGAGCTTCCCAGCCCCTTGAGTTTGTCCTGCCACTCTCCCTACCAGCGCAATGACCCAACTTAGCCAGGGGCTGCCGCTGTCTCGCGCAGGTTTGTTCTTTTGCGCCAATCCCCTCTGTGGCCAAGTGCTAAGATCTGACAAGATCACAGCCAGGGTTGTTATGGCCAGAGGCATAGAATGAGAGCGGGGGAGGGGGGGAGTAGTGAGGAAAGAGCCATAAATCCAGGCAGAGAGTGAGTGGGGCAGAGAGCCACATCCATGGGAGACACTGCATTGGCTGCAGGCAGAACCCCGCCGTTCCTGCAGAAACACACCCAGCCACAGATTGATGTGGCTTTGTGTTCTCTCTAAATGGAATGGAAATCGCAGCGTGGGCTGGTGGGGGTATATCCCACTCTCTCATTGACCTCCCCTCCACGCTCCCAGCATCCACACCGGTGATTGCTCTTAACCCCCTTCTCTCCACCGCACTCTCTGTTCCACGTCACCCAGGCCCTGGTGGGGCATGAAATTTACGCTGTCTCCTCCCTGATGGGAAGCAAGGGGGGATTTATGAGCCTGGCAGTGCAGGGAGCGCCTGGTGCTGCACCGGGCCTGGTTCATTAGCTCCATTCTTTATTGTCTGGGGAGCGCCAGGACCCTTCGGTGCATGTTTATCTCCTGTGCCAGGGATGAGTCGGCCTCCCCCATTGTGTGTGAGATTTCCCAGAGCCAGGGCAGCAGCAGGGAGATCTGCCCCCTACACCCACACACACAGGGCCCCACCCCGGCCAGCATGCCTCCCCATGCCCTGGAGGAACCCTGCTCACCCCCCATTCAGTCTCTCTGCCAGCCAGGGGGCCAGTTAGATGGCATTCTGAGCTGCACCAGGCAGGCATTACATGGGCGTTGGGTGGGAGATGTTGGTTGCACATGTGCATCTAGCCCTCTCTGGCCAGAGGCTGTAAGGAGTTCAGCAGGGGATGCTTTCATGTTGGAGTCAGATATGATCCCAGCCTGATGCTAGGGGGCGCGGTGCTGAAGGGAGCAGAGTGGGGACTCAGCAGGGAGCGCTCTGACCCCAGCATGACACTAGAGGGGCCGTGCTGCAGAGAGCGGGGTGGGTGGTTCAGCAGGGGGCACGCACTGGAGTCAGTGTAGCTACTGACTTATCCCAGCTAAGGTTCTGGGCCATGGCCTAGTTTTCAGAAGCACGGCTCACCTTCAATCCCCACTACCGTCGCTGGAGACTCAGGCCCCTGTAACAATATCCCGGTGCTGCTGATTTCCAATGCATCATTTCGCACAGCCGGAAGGGCATAAAACCCAGCTGCGTTCCTCTGTGCATTTACAGTGCACCCCCACACAGCTGGAGCTGCAGAAGACACATCTGTACCCTTCAGTCCTGCCGCTGTTCTCACGCATGGCTGTAACCGGGGCTTGTGTACATCACAGCAGCAGCGAGAGGCTCTGACCACTGGGGTCCCCATTGTGCTAGGAGCGGGACAAACCCCCAGTGACACAGAGTCTCTGCATGAAGAGCTCACAGGCTGAATAGATGAAGGGAGGGAGGAGAAGCAGAGGCACCAAGGGGAAGGGACCACCGCAAGGGCAATGGCAGAGGGGGGAATAGAACACAGGAGTCCTGTCTCCCAGCCAGTGCTCTACCCACTAGGCCCTGCTGCTGCTGCTCTAGCAGTCAAGTAACAAACACTGAGGGGATATTTCTGTGATAAAACTCATTTCCTTTCACTCTTTGCCCAGCTCCCTCTGTATTTCAGCTGTCAGTGCCCTCCCCCACCCCCGAATGCGAATGGTACCATACCCAGCTGTATAACTGGATTGCAGTTACCTGCCTATGCAATGGGTTTTTGCAGATCTACATTGCCTGCTGTCTACCTGCAAGCCACTCATATGCTGCACACCCCTCTGTGGGACTAGCACCCCTCTGGGTTCCCCCTCTAGTCTTGTCTCCAGGTTCACACACATCTGTAATTTGGCTAGCACACATCTGTGCTGTTAGGGCACCAAGCTTAGTGTGCGTGTGCATAAGCCATGCCCACACTGCTCACAAGTGTGAGTCCATGCATACATGCATCCCTGTAGGAGGGCCCCATTTTCAGCAGGAGCTGCAGGGGGTGCTCACCCCCTCAGGTTGTGTGACTGGAGGCATGAGATGGACAGACCTCCCAAGGACCCGCTACCAAGGAACTTCAGGAGCAGAGCCCCAGATAGTGCCAATCAACCTCTTCTTAATTATGCAGTAGTGCCTAGAGATTACAACTGAGATCAGGTCCCCATCAGGCCAGGTGCTGCACAGGCTCAAAGGGAGAGACAGTCCCTGCCTCCAGGAGCTCAGTCTGACTAGACAAGGGTGGGAGGGGAAACAGAGGCATCAAGAGGGGAAGGAATGTGCCCCAGATCAGTGGCAGAGCTGGGAATAGGATGGAATCCAGGAGTCCCAGCCCCTGCTCTAACCCACTAGACCCCACTCCCCTCCCAGAGCTGGGATAGAACCCAGGCAGGAGTCCTGGTTCCCAGTCCAACATTAGACCACAGCACGGGGAAGACCTAGCCCTAATTTCAGGGTGGACACCCAGGCTGCTACTGCTCTGCTCCCCAATAAAACAAGGGACTAATTAGCTGCTCCCCCCTATATGGTGGCCCTCCCTTGTGAGTTGAGTAATTGCTGGTGCATCCTTTCTTCTCCTCCCATACTGACGGCACCACCACGGTTATGTTATTTCCTCTCTTCTTCTCCGTGATCAAAGGCAGCGCGGCTCCTTTGTGCAGCGCTTGCCAAATGTTTCCAAAAGCATCACAATAAAAACCAGAGGAGGGGAAGAGACAGGAGAAAATGAAAGGCCCAACGGGGGGGCTCAGCAAGCAGATAGGGGCTGCTCATTAAAAACACACACACCTTCTTGCAGGCTTTTAATTAATATCGGGAAGGCAGTTGGGGGGAGTAGGAGCTGGCTGGGGGCAGTAAGGGGACTGGGTGTTGGTCAGCTGTGGTCCCTGTCCCCCTGTGGCTTTGGGGTGTGCGCTCCCCTCCCCTTCCCTGCTCCCAAGGTCCTGACACAGAGTGACAGAGACACCTGTGGGACACAGAGTTCTGAGTGGTTAGAGCAGGGGGCTGGATCAGACCAATTTGCCCATCCACCCAGGAATCCCTACCCACTTCTGGGGGGGAGAGCAACTAATCAGGACTGCTGCAGGAGGCAGGCTGAGCTCTTCTCCCCCCACCCTCAGCAGAGGAGTTGGGGGGTGGGGGCAGAGAGAGCCTAGTAGCTTGGTCAGCTCTGCTCCCTCTTCTTTTCCTTTCTTCCCCCCTCTTTCCTGCAGACAATGGGCTGCCTTGCTCCCCCTTCCCTCCTCCTCACCTGCAGACAATGGGCTGGCCTGCCTCCTCCTCCCCCCCTCCTCTCCTGCAAACAATGAACTGACCTGCCCCTGCTCGTTCTCCCCTCCTCTCTTGCAAACAATGGACTGGCCTGCCCCTTCCTTGTCTTTCTGTCTCCTCTCCTGGTCCTGGCTTGGGTGAGAGCAGTTGAAGAGCCCTGAACCTGGAGCTGCAGGAGAATACAGGTGCAATGGGGGCAGAGCAGAGGAGAGCTGAGCTGGGACCCCGCATCAGCAAATGCAATGTTGGGGCATAGGGAGAAGCCCGGAGCTGCAGCCCATGCGCTTCTGCAGAAGGGGCCAGTGTTGTCATGCAGTGACTGTGCCCCAGGGTGGGGCAGGGCTCTGGAATCAAAAGAGAGACCGAACCTTGAAAAACTCTCCTGGTGTTCTGGGCCCAACCGATGGCTCCTGAACCCCTAGTGATGGCTTGCAGGGAGCTGATGGAGTACCCTGTGAGGGAAGGGGTTGGCTGCTGTCCCCAGCCACCAACTGTGCAGCCCCAGCTACCAGGCCAGGCTTTGCCATGTCAGCCTGGAATCCTTTGCACGCAGCCACCAGCACAAAATAGCCCATCCCCAGCCAAGGCAGCTCAGCACATGGACTGGTACCCCTGGGACTGGGTGATACAGTATCCCCTGTCTCCCTGCCACCCCGGGCCAGACCGTGGCCCCAGCCAGCCCAGTATCCCCCCTCTCCTTGCCACCCTGGCTCAGATCCATGGACCCAGCCAGCCCAGAATACCATTACAATCTATCATACCAACAATCGAGCAAGGCTTGTAATAAAGAGTCTGGCCAGATCTTTCCAGCCTAGTGACAGGGCTACGGCTGGTCTCCAAAGCATGTGGGCCTAGGGAGTAGTGTGGCGGTTTCCATTTCTGATCTGTCCAGGAGGGGGAGGGGGATTCTCTGTCAACCACTGGAGACTTTGGCGTTGGCGTGTGCAATTGTAGGGAGAAGCTTTTCCTTCCCTGTTGTTTACTGCTGCCTTTCAAACCATAATGCAGCCCTGACTCTGTTTTCCTCAGCTGACAAAGAATGCAGCTTTTAATGATAATGTTGAGCTAATGTATGTGACTATGAGCTAGATGAGCTATAGGGATCCTTCACCCAGTGTGGAGATGCAGCTGCCTCTGGGGTGGGGTAATGGGGGCCTGTTTATACAGGGATCCTTCACCCAGTGCTGAGATGCAGCTGACTATCCCTATGGCTAACGTTCACCACTGCTTGAAGCACAGCACCCCCTACTGCCACATTGGGGCTAGTACTGACCTTGGGGCGAGAGCACCCCCTACTGAGTTCCCACCCCACTCCCAGCAGCACAGTGCCCCCTACCAGCTCAATTGCAACCTCTGCTAAGTGCACAGCAGCACTCAACCAGTGCAGAATAGGCCAGGAGTGTGTGTGCAGAAGCAGAGAGAATGTTATACAGCAGACTAGTCTTGTGCCATTGTGTAAATCTATGAGATGGCCCCAGCTTGACAGAAATCACAGGGCAATTAAAACAATTCAAGATTTGGAAGCAGAGGAGGCTGGCAAGATCAGGATGTTTAGCTCAGCAAGGAGATGACGGAGAGGGGATATGCTAGAGGGGCCTAAAAGGATGTACAGGATCTAGACAGGCAACTGGGATCTGCTATTCACCTTCACTCACCATTCAGGAACCCCTAATGAAATTCCAAGCAACACATGTCAAGTGACTCCATTTGTACACAGTATCATTAGCCTGCGGAACTCCCTGACACATGATAGTTATGGACCCCACTCCCTGCCTCTCGAGCTGTCCTTTCCATCAGTGTATTTTCCACCAGCCAAAATTGGCACCTACAGTCTATTCCCCCCACCACCAGTGGCCAGGATTGTCCCCTACAGTTTATACCCTTCCAAGTTTTATCCTTTGCTTCTGTTCATCCCATAGCCCCTAATTTCCCTCCAAGCCATTCTCCCCCCACCCAGTGTCTTTTGCACCTATCGGATACCTGGAGTCAGATCTCATGCCACCCTGCGGCTTGACTAAGTCAGTCGTGGTGATCTCTTGTGAGCTTCCTTCATAAACTCACTCAGTTGCCAACATCCTCTCCCTCTTGAGACCCTGTGTCATGTGACAGCTCTGAGTCTCAGGCTTGGCTGAGGGCTCTAGCTAAGCAGTGATTTGCTTACACTGCCTACCCTGCAGGAGGGGGCACTGAAAACACACAGATCATTTAAATACCTACCGCAGCCTTGTAAAGGAGAGTCACCCTCATATTCCACACCACCTGGCGTATGAGATGTGGGAGCTCAAAGCATGCACGTAGTTAATTCCACCCCATACACTCCCTTGCGGAGTGGTCATGTTATCTCTGATATTGCAAATGAAGGAGCGGCTGAGTGAAGTGACTCGCTGGTAAAGCAACAGAGAAACAGGCCACAGCCCTCAGGGCTCCTGACACCTACCTACCCCTGATCTAAGCACTACCCTCCCAAGCCAGGGCTAGACCCCAGGAATCCTGGCTTCTAGCCCCCCTGCTCTAACCACCTGACTCAATTTCCCATCCAGATCCAGGAAAAGAACCCAGGAGTCCTGACTCCCAGAGCACTAAGCCACTTGCTTCAAGCTGTTGTGTAACTCATTTCCCTTCCACGTTCACCCGTAAGCGGAGCAGAGTATTTGGTCTGTAAACCATGGAGGGTAGTGGCTCTGTTGGGTGTATTCTCATGCAAACCCCCCTGTCCTATCACAGCGCCCACTGGTGATGTGACCACATATGCAGGTTTATGAGCTCACTGCCTAAGTTCCCTCTAAGCAGCCGCACAGCAGCCTATTAGGCGCAGCACAGGCGTTCAGGCTGCGGCGGGGAGAGATGCCTCTCCCCCCGCCCCCAGCCCAGCCCTGGACTTGCTGCGGCCTGTGGGAGGCCCCCAGCCCCAACCCAGCCCCGGACCTGCTGTGGCTGGGGGGAGGCGCCCCTCCTCCGGCCCCAACCCAACCCCAGCCTGGACCTGTCATGACCGGCGAGAGGCACCTCTCTCCCCCAGCCCAGGTGCTGCTGTTGTAGCCCCGAGGCAGCCTGCATCCCAAACCCCTCCTCCCTGGCCCCACCCCAGAGCCCGCACCCCAACCCTCTACCGCAGTCCTGAGCTCCTCATCCCCGGTCCCACCTGCACCCCCAGCTGTCCTCAGCCCCCTGCACCCCAACCCTCTGCCCCAGCCCTGAGCCCCCTTCCACACTCGGTCCCTCCCCACCACATGAATTTTGTTAATGTGCACCAATATGGAGGTGATGTGTCACACATCACCTCCATATTGGTGCACATAAAATTCATTCTGCACATGGGTGGGAAAAATTAGAGGGAACACTGCCCACTGCATAGGTGCTGATAGTCCCACCCCTTGGGACAGCCTGTAGAGGCTTGGCCTTGGGATCCCTGATGCCCCTGGATTCTATCTTGGCAGGCAGCCCCAATCACTGTACAGACACAGCACTGCTACTACAGGCTGGGCTGTAATGAAGTGGTGGGGGAAGAGGGTGCCACTGCCCTCTCCTGGGAAGAATCAGAGTCACAGCTCTGTATGACAGAGCCCCGCACAGTTAACAGCGAATCTCTTTTAGCTCCAGTCCATGGGCAGCTTAGGGGCAGCAAGGTTGGGAGCTCTAATCCTGCTACTGCCAGGAAGATTGGTGTAGCTAGGGAGCCCATGGCTTTGGCACTGTCCATTGAGAATCTGATGAGGAAACTGGGAACCGGCTGATGGGAATGGCACATACTGGGAATGGTCTGCCAAACTCCTGGAGTCCTCATCCTCAGTTGGTGCAATGGGGTGTAACTGCATAGGAGTCAGGACTGCTGGGTTTTATCCCCAGCTCTGGCAGTCAGGATTCCTGGGTTCTATTCCTGTTGACGTCAGTGGTGCTAGGCATCTGTCCCTCTATCTGCTTTCTTTCCAGTTCTAATAGGGACAGAGCCCATAGATTTGTCAAAACAGCTACTGAAAATATAGTTATGTATGTTTTTTAAACATGTATTTTCCCAACACACACCCGCCAAATTTACAGCCAGTGCAAAGGACCAAAATAATGTGTGCAGTGTCCTTGTCATTTCAACATCAACTTTGGTTGCCAGATGTTAAAAAAAAAAGTGGGGGGAGGGAGAGGTGGGAGGTGGGAATGGAAAATGTAGACAGACAGACAGAGTCGAAAAGTGTGTCTGGGTGGGGGTAGGGAAAGATTTTAAAATATGCAGAAGATAGAAGATAGATAAATGAATCTAGAAAGAAAGAAAGATGAATGAATCTAGATAGGTAGACAGAGAAATTAAGCTAGAAAGAAAGAATGAAAGTAAGAAAGAAAATGCATCTAGATGGAAAGACCATAGATTAATGAATCTAGAAAGAAAATTAATAAAGAAAAAGGTAGATAAATTAATATAGAAAGAAACAGAAATGAATCTATATAGGTGGAAAGAAGGAAATGGATGTGGAAAGAAAAATTAATCTAGATAGAATGAAAGTAAAAAAGAAAATATGTCTAGAGAGAAAAACTATAGATGAATCTAGAAGGAAAGAGAAATTAATCCAGCTAGACAGAAAAAAGGATATAGACAGACACAGGAATTAATGTAGAAATAGTATAGATAGAAACAGAAATGAATCTAGATAGAAAGAAGATAGATAAAAGAATACAGAGAGAGAGAGAAGGAAAGAAAATGTATCTAAACAGAAAGACTATAGATAAATTAATCTAGAAAAAGAGGAACAAATCTAGTTAGAAAGAAAAATCAAAGAATATAGACACAAGCGAATCTAGAAAGAAAGAGTATAGATAGAAAGAGAAATGAATCTAGATGGAAAAAGAGAAAGAAAGAAACATAGAAATGACTCTAGAGAGACAATTGAAAAGGCGAGTGGTAGAGAAAAGAGATGTTTAAAAAAAAAAAAGAAAGAAAAAAAGTTGTTTTTTCTCCAAAAAAACATTCTTACCTAGTTTTCTTTTTTGTAATTTTTTTTCTTCATGCTAAAATCACATGGCCAATTTGTTGATGTAAGTTGATTGAATTCTGTGGTTTGCTCTCTTATTTTTAAAACGAAAAGAAAATGGAAAAAATGAAATGAAAGAGAAAAGGAGGGGAATAAAAAGAAATGTGAAAAGCAGTTTGCAATTAGGTTTTTTCTTTTATTATTACTTAATTCTGCTGTTTGAAAATCTGTTTAATTTTTTTGCATTAAATGACTAATTTCTTTTTTTTAATTTTTTTTCTTTAAATTTATGATTTCTCTAGATTTTGTTGTAAAAAGCTACAGTTTAAAACAAAAAACAGTTGTAAAGATTCGTTTAAAAAGCAGACAGAGATTGGGGAACGAGTCTAGTTTTAAATTCAGTTAATCAGTTTGATTCAGTTTCTTGTGTCCAAATGTGGCAGTTTTTCCTCCGGTTCGTATTAACCCATCTCTCCTTTTCTGTTTCTCTTCCCCCTTTATTTCTCTCTGTTCTAGGAGGTGAATTAGTATTGCCCATAATTACTGAAGATTCCTTAGACACCCCACCAATTGCCACCCGGTCTCCATTCATACCCCCGCCACCTACCTTTGGCCCCTTCCTAACCGTAATAGAGACCACCAGAGACACCCTAGCCCCTTCCGCCAATCAAAAACCCCCGTGCTTAGCCGACCAAGAGGACAGCGATTGCGAAGAGGGCATTGAGGCCTCCGGTTACGCCTCGGGCGAGGTCTTCGACTCCAGCCTGCCCCCTACTGATGATGAAGATTTTTACACCACATTCCCCTTGGTCACAGATAGGACCCTGCTGGCCAGGCCAGATGGAGCGTCTAAAAAGTCCCAAGGCTTCAGGCCCAACATTAGGACAGGAGTGCCGGCTTCATCCTCAATCCCTGAGCTCTTGACCTCCACTGCCTCTCCCGATCTGGTCCGTAACATCCCCGCCGGCAAAATGAACAATCGCGAGGCCCCCAAACCCCACCCAGACCAGTACCCCCCTCTGCCCACCTCTTTTGAACTCGACAACCGTAACAGGCATAAGTACCCTGGTATAACATCTTCCCCCAATTTCCACAATCTACCCACAGCTAACCCCACCGGCTCGGGGGAGAGGGGTCCCCCAGGAGCCGTCGAGGTGATCCGCGAATCTAGCAGCACCACGGGGATGGTGGTCGGCATTGTGGCGGCGGCCGCCCTGTGCATCCTCATCCTCCTCTATGCCATGTACAAGTACCGAAACCGGGACGAAGGCTCTTACCAGGTGGATCAGAGCCGGAACTACATCAGCAACTCGGCACAGAGCAACGGCACGGTGGTGAAGGAGAAACCCACCTCTGCCACCAAAACCCCCAGCAAGAGCAAGAAAAACAAGGACAAGGAGTATTATGTGTGAGTCTCCGCCCCCCCTGGCCCCGCCTCCCTCCTGTCCCTCTGGTGGCGAGCGCGAGAGAGAGACGATCGCAGGGTGAGACCGGCTCAAATCATGCCAACCTTTGGATACAAGAGACCAACGAAACCTCCCAGCCTTCCTTTCTCCTCCCTCTGCATCACAGAGGCAACCAGTGGATCCTGCCCCCCACCTCCACCCCACACTGGTTTCAATTTGTTCATTTCCCCCTTATTTAATTTTTCAGTTCATCCTCATAAATTAATAACAACCACCCCAAAATCAAAATCACGCTCGCTTCCCACCCCCCACCCCGGATTCCTTCAGCTCTTGGGGGTTTGTTTAATTTGTTTTCCTTTTAGCAAACGAAATGGGTCGAAAGAACAGGGCAGGGGGCGATCAAATCACACATGCCATGGTTAGAGGTTGGCACCGGAAATAAGGAACCACTCGGAAAGAGAACAGAAAACGAGGATCTGGGAGGGATAGACGGATTGAGGAAGGCTTCGGAGCTCCCTAGATAAAGCTGAGCCAGGATTTTGCCTTCAAGATATATATATAGAGAGAGAGAGGTGACAGCTGATTTCCCCCCCTCTGTTATCCCAGGAGGTTAGATGCTTCCTCATCCGGATGAAACTTTGGGGTACATCTCCCCACCCCTTTAGACCCCTCTCCCATGCCCTGTTTGGAAACAGACTAATCCAATTGGAATACAAAAGATTTGATTTTTCTCTCATAACTATCAACAAAATTCCGACGCGGAGCAGGATACAGCTGGATCCAGAAAACTTGGCTGGGCAAAGATTTTGGGGACGAAAAATCGGTCTCTCTCAGAATTATTATTAAAACAATAAAAGGGGGGGGGGTCTTTAATTATAACTGATTTTTTTTTCTCTCTCTTTGTTAATGTGTCAGAGTCTTGGAAATGTGTGGAGTAAACCGAACCGAAACAAACAAAATCACGAACTCTCGGGAAAATAAAAATGAATCCATTAATAACGGTGGTAAATAAAGCAGTTAACATGGATCTTGTCCAACTATGGAACTGATCGGCCATTTGGCTCTCTGCTCTGTAGTAACAAAAGGGGGTGCTATTCTCAAAAGGGTTAGAGTTGGGATGGTGTTGGTTTTTGCGTAAGCAACAGCGACAGGAGCTGAGACTGGTTTGGGGGTACCTGCTCGGGATGTGTGGGGGTGGGGGAGATGGGAAAATATATACGATGTTTCTGTTTTGTTTTCAGGGGATTGACGGCATAATTCCTTTCCCCCCATGCCTCCTCCACTCCCATCCCCTTTTCTACATGCCAAGGTGCTATTGTGATCATCCTTTAAGTGTCTTCTCAGAGCATGTCCTTAAATTGTGTTGTTCTTTTAAGGTATCCAGGACAGGGGGGTAAGCAGCTGTTGATGGGAATTTGCAAATGAACGGGGGGGTGGAGGCGTTGGACTATTTCCTTCACCCACACCTTCGCCCCTCACTGGGGGAATTGGAAAGGCTTTTCAAATGACTATATATAAAGAGAGCTCTATATATATATAAAATATATATATATATAAATATATATATTATATAACGTATATGTGTGGACAGTTTAACACAGAAGAATCAAAGAGGGTTTGGAAGGACGTTTGAAAAGGAGCTAGAAACAAAAAATCTCTCCCCGCCAAGGCTTGTGGCGTGTTACAGGTAGGATCCCTCGATGATCTCTGGGCACAGCCACTGGAGACCAACTCCCATCTTTGATCCCGATTCTGCAAGACTCCAGCCCATCCTTCTGCATGTGAACTGGCCGACAGGGCCGGCCCCTGCTTCCAGACAGGTCGGTGCCACAGGGCTTTGCTCTGTCGGGCTTTCCAGCTGGTTCCGATGCAGCAACGGACTTCAGCACCTGCCTAGCTCAAAGCATAAGGGTCATCTGGTCAAAGCCAGTAGGGAAAGAGTCACAGATTGGAAGGGAGACATGGCAAAATTTTGTCCAGAGGTTCCTGCACCCAGCCCATGACTTGCGTCCCAATTAAACCATATCTATTGAACGATAGAAAGCCCTCAAAGGATGCAGAATCCTCCACATCCCTTGGGGAACGGCTCTAAAAATTCATTCCTCATCTCCACCGTCAAAAACGTGCATCTTACTGGCACCAGCTCCCAGCCATCAGATCTCACTGTCCATCTGCTAGATCTAGCAGTAAACCCCTTTTCTCTGGGGCGGTATCATCAATGAAGCTAAGGGAGCTGTGCTGTATTGGGGTTGGAGAACTCCAGCCCTACCAGGATCAAGCCCATCGCTGGGAAGGGTGTAGGGAGGCGAGGAATTTGGATCGGAATTCTTTCTTTCAGAGTGATAGGATGCAGGTGAAATAGGCACTTCAATTTCTCAAGCCTGGCAAAGTTATTGCAAACTCCCCTTGCCTTCAATGCTAAAATGCCAAAAGGGGCTAGCAGCGAGCTGGAGAGAGCGTGATAAATCTGCCATTGTAAGCTGTGAACTGAAATCATTTCATATTAATTTTCAGGCTTTGAGGTGGGGTTTTTTTAAGAAAAGGCATCACATTTTGCAAAGTTTCCAGGGTATTTAGGCTCCTAAACTTTTTGAAAATGAAATTTAGGCTCCTAAATCTCTTAGGTGCTTTGGAGAATGTTAGCTAAGGTGAAATTTGGTGGGCATCTCTCAGCATCTTAGACCATTGCATGAGCTCAAGTTCTGTATTATTCTCTTACCAAAAATCCCAACATTTTTTTTAAAGACAGATAATTATTGGAGTTTCGTTCATTCCAAACTTCGCCACTGAATGGAACTGTCTGCAGGGTGAAGGAGGGGGATTTCTGTCCGTTTCTCTAGGAGTGTAATGAACATTATCAACTGTAAATTAATTTGTACATTATTAATATTTTATTTTTGTTTGGGGGAGGGGCTCGGGCAGAGAAATGAAGGTTGCAAACTCTATTTTAAAAATATGACACTCTGATAAATATCCTCTTTTTAAAATATCGAGAGAGAGATTGGTTTATTTTACCAATAGAATTCCCAATCTTTTTCCTTTACAGCATTCCAGGTGGGGAGGAAATAAATTTTTAATTCATTCTTTTTGTATCAGTTTTGGTTTAGTTTTTTTAATGAACAGAAACCCCTTCCTGATTGTTTTGGGGAAAATACTCTGTGGTTCTGCATATTTACCCTGTAAACTTCCTGTACTCTTCAATGTTACTGTAAAGTGTTACCAATTATGATGAAGTCAAAAAAAACTTTCAACCCATGTACATTACCGCAAAGGGGAATACAGTTGATTCTATACTTCGTACAACTCTGGAGTTCTAGTCCTCATTTTGTGTGGGCAGACCGGGCCGAGAGACGGTTAAGGGATTGACCGAGGGCCTGTTTCTCCATTGCTTTGTACCTTGCCTATTATGGGTTTTATTGCAGTAGCATCCAACAAAGAGGGGCTCTGTCAGGCTGGGTGTTGGGCTGAGATCAGGGCTCCTGTCACACAGGTGCCGCACTGACCCCAACCAAGATCAGGGCCCCAGGCATGCACAACACCCCCGCCCCCTGCTGCTGAGCGAGATCAGGGGCCTGCTTGTGCCAGGTGCTGCCCAGATCCCCCAACCATGAGCGGCCGTGTTCCCATTGGGCTGGATGCTGCACAAACCCCCAGACCGTGATCAGGGCCCTACTCTGCCACGTGCTGTACAGCCCCTCACTGAGACCAGGTCCCCACTGTGCTGGGCCCTGCCCCCAAAGAGCTCAGTCTAACTAGACAAAGGATGGGAGGGAAACAGGCACCAAGAGTCGCAGGGCCGAGTGTAAGGTAAGTGACAGAGCCCAGAGTGGACCCAGGGGTGCGGAATGTCCACCTGCCCAGCCCCCAGCCAGTCCTGAGATGAGCAGCTAGCAGCCCCAAGAGAGCTAGTGCTGGGCGCTGAGCTCTGGAAATACTCAGGCCTGCGCCTGTGCTCCGAGCTCGCTAGAGAATCCAACCCCTTTGCCTTTGACCCAGCCCAGCGCTTTGCAGCTGCTTCGCTTGAGGCAGGCAATGACCCCGCCTGGGCCAGGTGATGGCTCCCGGGGCTGGTGCAAAGCACACGCCGACGTGCTTGGCTGGATCAGCCGCCTTGCAATGCACAGTGAGCACGGGATGCTAGTGGGTGGTGCCGTTCTCGCTGTGCCCCCTGAAAATGGCGCACGAAGGTGCAGAGTGACGGAGAACAGGGCTCAGCTGCTATTTCAGGCACAAAGGGACCATTGGGGTCGTCTAGGCCAGAGAATCCAGCCAGCAGTTCCTGCATGAAGCACAGTAACTTACGGTCGACGGTGGGGCTTGATCTCCGGGGTGTGATCTCAGCACGTTAGCCTTCGGGTGCAAAGCACCTTGTAGCACCATCTCCAGCGCCCTGCATTGGAAGGGGCAGAAAGCCCTTGGAGGAACGCTGTGCCTGGCCATGGGCCCTGCATGACGCAGCAGCAGCCCCAGATGGATGGGATGACAAGATTCCATTCTTCTCTCAGCCCAGGTAAAGGGGAGAGGAGGCGGCGGGGGGGATCTGGCAAGGGCAGGTTTGACCGGGGGCCCAACTGATATCAGGGAGCAGAGAGGGTTTTATCACTGTCCCCTAACCTGGAATGGTGCAGCCTCTTAGCTTTGCCCATGTTGGACCAGATCCCCAGCTGGAGCCAATCAGCTGGAGCTCTGGCTGAGCCGATGGGGCCAGATCCCCAGCTGGAGCCAATCAGCTGGAGCTCTGGCTGAGCAGATGGGACCAGATCCCCAGCTGGAGCCAATCAGATGGAGCTCTGGCTGAGCCGATGGGGCCAGATCCCCAGCTGGAGCCAATCAGCCGGAGCTCTGGCTGAGCTGATGGGGCCAGATCCCCCCTTGGAGCCAATCAGCATTGCTCCTTTGGAGGCAACATCCCCCAAAATTGAGCCTGGGGCTCTGGCCCCCATTCCAGGGGCTTGGGTACAGAGGGGGGCAGAGACTGTAGCATTGTCCCTGTCCCAACAAAGGCCAGAAGCAGGACTCACAGACACTGCAGTGTGGGGGAAGGAGGACCTGGCTAAACCCTCAGGGCCTTGGCCCAGGTCCTTCCAGGTTGGAGGAGCTCTGCTGGCAGGAGCGTGTCCTGGAGACAAGGCTTCACCCCTGAGAGCAGCGCACGGTGTAGCTCCCACCCCAAACAGGGCTGGAGCGGTGCCTGGGCGGGAACGGCCCTGGGGCAGGGCCCTGTGCTGCAGCGGTGCTGGGGTGTCCATGGGGCAGAGCTATAGGAGGCCCAGGGTCTCATGGCTGAGGGCTGCCGCAGGGCTGAATGGCCATTAAGAGGTGGGGCTGGCTGTAGTGGCCATGGTTCCATTGCCATGGCTTGCATGGTGCCCTCTCTCCCAAGTGTTGCCTGGAGGGCAAATTTGCCACTTGGCCCAGCAGAAATGGAGAACGGCACCTCCCACCGGGGGCTGGTGCATGAAGGACGTGAGGAGGACGTGGATTGGGCAGGATGAGGAGCAGGATCCTGCACGTGCCCCGGGCCGCTCACCCCCAGAAGAACGTCAGTGCAGAGCAGAGACGCCCACACGTGGAGGGGAACGCAGACCGTAGAGAGACAGGGAGTCCTCAGGAAGCGGCGTGGAGACAACTGGGTGGGGATGGAGCCCCAGAGAGGGTCGTCAAGCCTGTTTGTGGATGAGGGAGACTGGGATGAATGGAAATGGGGACGTGTCCTGGAGACTTGGGAGAGGCATTTCCAATCTGAATGGGTGCCTGGAGGAGACTGGGACCGACTGGCCATGGGGTGTCTCCAAGTCAGTTGGTACAGAGAAGAGAATGGAGTGGATGGGACATGGGGCCCTCTAGCCTCAGGAGAGGTGTCTCCCTGTGATGGTGCAGAGAGGACACCTGGATGGAATGGGTCTGGAGGTGTCTCCTTTTGCCAGGGGAAGGCGCCTGGGATCAAAGCGCCACTGAGATGGGAGCTCCATCGAAGATGGGCGTGAAGTTTGTGGCTACATCTCCAGAGCAGAGTGTGCCGGTGCCTGGGCTCCCATGCATGCACCCTGGGCTAGCCAAGCCAGCCACCCACTCGCCCAGACCCAGGTCGTGCTGCACTAACATGGGTTTGGTGCTAGGATCTCGGGGGCGTATCCCACCCACGATTCTTAGCTCACACGAGTGGAGCCACTCTAGGGCTTGGTTCGCAGAGGTTTGTGGGAGAACTTGTCTGTCCCCGAGCCCCCATGTGGAAGGGTCCCCAGCCCAGTGACAGGTCCAACCGAGGCACACCCAGGTGTCACTCCTCGTGCCTGGCTGCTCCGGCGGGTGCCAAGCCCTGGCTCCTGCCTGTTCCTTCCCAGGGTAGCCCTGGTATTGCGGAACACAGACAGCGGCTCTGAGAGCTGGGGGGGTGGAGATTTCAGAGGCAGCATCTATCCTCCAGCAGGCGGAGGCTCTCCAAGGAGGGCTGAGCCCTGGCCCTGGTGAGGCCCCTGATCTTGCTGGCACAGCTCAGAGATGACGCCCAGTGGGCAGCAGAAGAGACGCATGATTGGCAGCACGAGGCACAGCGCTGCCCCCTACCCACAAAGGCGTGGCCCTGCCTGACCCTCCAGCGTGACGGGGGTGGGGGGCAAACGTGAGTGAGGCATTGGGACTGGTGCACAGGGGGAGCCCATCACCATGGACGGGCTGCAGGGCCAAGCCTGAGTGGGCAAACTGGGCAGTGGGGCGGCCAGTGCTGCATCTTCTTACCACTGCTGTGGGGCCGGTCCCTGCACCAGGGCTCCCCCCGGGGGTCTGCCCAGCCTTGCCCCGCTTCCAGCAGCCCGTGGCCCCCCTCAGGGCTGGCGGGACGGCACCAGGGTGGGCCTGGCTGGAAGGGGGATGATGGTTCAATGGGTGGCAGCGGGGATGGCTGCACAGGGACTGACAGCACAGACCCTGGGGAACATCTCTGGGGTACCCCTGGGGCCCAGAGCGATTGCCCAGGACCTCTCAGCCAGGGAGTTTCCATCCCAGGCACCGCGGGCGCTCCAGCTCCGTTCCATTCTGCCGACAAGTGCACCAGCCTCCATATTCAATTCATTAACAAATTTGCTGTAATTATTTGTGTGCGCCAGAGAAAATTGCACTGGCGGCTTATTAGATCCAGGCTGATTATGGAGAGCGGCGTTCCCAGCGCCAGACCCGCCCCCCGCCAGCGCCGGGAGGGATGCCCACCTCCGTCTCATCAGGCTGGGCATCAGGGAAGGCTCCCAAGCCCCTCTTCGTTGTGTTGTCCCCCCGCACCTGGCAGGGGTGGGTGGGTCGGAGGGATACTAGGCAGCTGGGAGCTCACATGATGGGGCGGGGGGCCTCAGGGATCACTCCTGGCTGTGGCATAGGGCAGTCTCCCAAGGTCACGCAACAGGGACGAGCTGGGAATGGGACCCAGGAGTCCTGACTCCCAGCCCCACCTCCGTTCTAGCCCACTAGACCCTCCTGCCCCCGCCAGAGAAAGGAATAGGAGCCAGGGAGCAGCACTGGGAAAGGTAGGCGGCATGGGGGGCACAGGCCGGAGAGGGGATCAGGGAAAGATCCTGGCCATGCAGGAGGCCGGTGAAGTGGGGAGCACAGGCTTGGGTGGTGGGGGTCAGAGAGGAATCCCAGCATCAGGGAGGCTGGGGGCATGAGGACACAGTGTGGGGATGGGGGGGGGGAGCGGGGAAATCGGGGGGCTCCATGCAGCCTGGACCTTTGCCTTGCCCCATCCACAACCCCTCCCTGAGCACCCCCCTTCTTTGGATGCGGCCGCCTCCCAAAGGGCTAAACCCGCCCCTCCAGCCTGGTCACATTGTCCCCTTTCCAAGCTTTTCAGTTTTACATATAAAACAATTGACAAGAATTCCCACTTCTCAGGCACTGGGATAAAGGCGGCTCCAGGAGCCGAAATCGCAGAGATTGGGCTTTTCAATGCCCCCCCCCCGGATTTCATTATTAGTTCTTCCCTTTCTACCTTGATGAGCCTTTATGTTTTCATCACTTCTATTTTATTCCTAATGGGACTCGTTTGATTGTTTTGAACAGCCTTAATTCCCCCCTCCCCCTCCTCCTGAAGAGGAATTTAAATAACTGCAAACATCTGACACATTAATGAAGTGATTATGTGGCTTGGAGCCAATTCCCAGCCCCTCAGCAGAGGAGGGTTTTACTCATTGTCCGACTTATTTATTTATTTACTTGGTCCGTTCTCCCCCCACCCACCCCCTTTAATTTACATCAGCTGAGAATTTTACTCAGGCAGCTAAAGTCCAGGCCCAGGGAGCAGGGCAATGGGTTACAGGGCCTTTCCCCTTTAGGGGGTGCTAGCGCTGGTCTGGCCCCAGCGCAGGGGGGACTGGGTGGCTCTTGGGGGCAGGGAATGGGACATAGGGTCCTTCCCCTCTAGGGGGCGCTGGCTCTGATTTGGCCCCTGCTTTGTGGCGACTGCATTGGGTCAGAACTTCTCAGTTGTATGTCCTGGGACCTGTGCTGCTCCCCACAGGCAGGTCTCTGAGGATGGCCATGCTTTGGGCTGAAGGAAGGCGCTGGGCTGGGGTGGAATGGCCTGGCTGCTGTTAATGCAGGAGATCAGCCTGGATCGAAGGATCCCTGGACCTAGCTTTAACTCTATGAAACTAATGTGAGACCATTGTCCTGTCACACTGTCAGTCAGTTTCCTCTGCAGGCCAGGTGGGGTGGAGGTGTTAAATCCAGCTGGGGGGAGGGGTGGGGAAAGGGACTATTAATTGGTGATCATGTGATCAATTAAGCCTTGTGCAGGGGAGAAGAGAGTTTAGAGCTAAAGAAAAGCCATGTTTCTTCTCTGGCACGGGTAGTGGTAGCGTTTGGGATCCCGCTGGACCAGGTGCTGTACAAACCCAGAAGAAAGAGGTTTGTGTTTTATTGTGAGATTGTTACGTGTTATTTGTGTCTCCAAAGTTCCCTCTAGTGCCAGGCCCTGCCCAGACCCTGACTGGCTGGGGAGCGAAGGTCAAGGGGAGGAAATGGGGCCTGTATCCCAGCAGAGGGGGAGGAGGGTGGTGTGGGGCGTGCAGGCTGGGGAGAGGAGATCCCAGCACTGGAGGGGGGGATAGGAGCACAGGCTGGGGGCAGCCACAAGAAATACATGTGCATTGAGCCAAACCACCGGCTGCCATCTCCTGGGGCAATGAAGAGCTAAAGCAATTAAAAAAACTGAGTTAATAAAGAAGAAAACACAAATCTGGGATTGGCTCGAAGAACAAATGCAACAAACCTTCTTGAGAAGCATCTCTTCGGAGCCAGCTGGGCCTGTGACATCAAAGGGGAGCTTTTGCCAGAATTCTAATGGCCCGTCAGGGTTTTGTTCCCTCATTTTCATTTTGGTCTCAGTTTATTTCAGCCCCTCAGCAATATGTGGGGGGAGCAGCGTCCTGGCATTAGCCAAGCCATGCAGGGGCCTGCTCCGTGTGTGAGCGGAATGCCTTACAGTCGGAGGTGGTGCAGTTAGCAGTGTATTGAGTGGAGCGCTGGACTGAGACTCTGGAGACCTGACCCCTATTCCTGGCTCTGGCACCTTGGGCAAGTTCTACCCTTCTCTGTGCCTCAGTTTCCCCATCTGTAACATGGGGCTAGTGATACTGTCGTTGTACAGCACACTGAGCCCTGTGGGGTGATGTGCTGTGTAGAAGCTGAGCGGTGGCGCTGGAAGGCCAGGATCCCAAGCAGAGGGGTGTTAGCTAAACTGGCCAGGACAAGACGCTGTTGCTTCTGGGAACTGAATTCCCGGCACGTTACCTTGGTGGTGAGTTGGTTTCTCTCTCCAATGACTGTTGCTCTGTTGCTGGGTGGCCAGAAGGGCCCATTAGAATTAGATCGTCAGCTCTGTGCTCCGGTACAGCACAAGGCAGAGGATGTTACCCAGTCACCGCTGCACCAAGCCAAATCACTTAGGTTTGCCTGGAGCGTCTCCCAGAGAGGCAGCCAGCCTGGAGATAGAGACTCCAACCCTGCCTGGGGGCGTTTGTGTCCATGGTCAGTCGCCCTCCCTGGGACAAATTTGGAGTCTTGTTTGTGACTTGAATCCAACCGTTGGTTCTTCTTCTGCCTTTTGTGGTGAGGCTAGAGAGCTCTTCAGTACCAAGATCTGCTCCCCAGGATCACCATCAAATCACCTCTCAGTGTGCTTTGTGAGAAGCTAAACAGCCTTCCGCTGGCAAGCGTTTTCTCCAGCCTTAGGTCATTTGTGTGGCTCTTCTCTGCACCCTCTCTGGTTTTCCAACATCCCTTGTAAAATGCATCAGTATTTCGTTAGAGCCCAGGATTGTTAGCCGCCCGCCCTGCTGTGTGGTGTCCGTAGCCCTACCAGAAATGCTCACACAAAACTGACTGGGCAGGTGTTTGTTCTAGGAAAGCCCTTTTTGTTGTGTCACACGCTGCTGGGCGGCAGGCAAAGTAGTTAACAATGGTGCCATTGTCAGTCCCATTTTGCTTCTGAATTAGCACCCTGAATGGGGCAGTGCAGCACTCCAGAGCGATCGGCTCAGGCTCTCTGCAAACTCAGGCATATGTCACTTTGTCAGTTACACGTGGGGTGGGTCCCCCCTCATGGAGCAATTAGCTCCGTCTCTCTGCAGACTCAGGCAGGTGTCCCTGACTCAGGTCATGTTTTCAAGGTTTTCTTCACAACCAATGTTGTGCTTGAGTCTCTCCTTTTTTCTTTTTTTTTTTTTTTTTTTTTTTTTTAACTAAAGCAGAGACTTTGCAGAGCGTTTACAAGGTCAGGAGGCTGTGCAGCACCTGACCTGCCGGAGACTCTCCAATGTTGGTCGGGGGGTGCATGTGACATTTCCATAATACGCCAGCTAAATTGTTCTGTCTCACACCCCATGGAATGGGGATGCAACATATCTGGCTGCTGTGATCCAAGTGTATGTGGGAGGCTGTATCGCCCTCCGCCCTCAGCCCCCAGTGTGTGTGAACACCGCTAAACTTAGAAACTAGCCATCTGCCAGCCACGGTGTTGATGGATATTGTCAAACTGTCACTGTTTCCTGCTATCCGACAGGATAAATCTGCTTTTTGCCCCCACCCAGCCCTGGGGGAACAGCTGGTGAATGTTGGATGTTTTGTCTAAAATACATCCTGTGATTTAGTGGTTAGAGCAGGTGGGGGCTGGGAGCCAGGACTCCTGGGTTCTCTTCCCTAGTCAGGGAGCGGAGTGGGGTCTAATGGGGGCAGGGACTGTGGGGCAGGACTCCTCAGTTCCCTTCCTGAACCATTGCTTTTCTTCGTCTCTGCCCCTTAGGTGTGAGGGAGGCTATAGTTAGATATGGGCTATATTGAGCGAAGACCCATGTGTCTGCAAAGACCCGGGGCTCCTGGTATAATTCCTTCACCATGGTCCTTTAGATCCCTCCTTTCAAGCCCAAGCACTTCCCCACCCTTTGAAGCCTCTGTATTGAGGACGCCATTTGAATCTGACCTGCTTTCGCTTGGGGGGGGGAATGAAACAAAATCAGAGAATTTTTTTTGTTCGTTCTTTTTTTCTTACAGAGAGAGAATTGAAGTCAGCCTGTCAAAATATGTTCGTCTCGTGGGGCCTCCTGGGATGGGGGGAGAGGGAAGTTGTAGTGGGATTTATTATGCAGACTAATTTTATATTTATTCAGGCGCTTTGCATATAATTCTCCAGGCATTAGGTATTCACGGGAAGTAACGCGCTCCAGCAGGTTTGCCTCTTAATGATACCGGGATGGGGAGAGAGCAGAGAACCGTCCATCTTGAGGGGGGGGGGGGGGGGTGTGTGTTGTGTGTGCCTTCCCCATTGAGGATGGATGGATGCACGCCTGTGCTCACACACACACGCACGCACACAATGCAGACCTCTGTAAAGCAGCCTCCCTGCTGGCACCCAGTGTGCGCCCATGGAAGGATGGGTAGGAAATCATTAAAATGCAAATACCCGTACTGTGATTAGTCAGTTTCTCCCCTCTCCTCTGTGTGTGCTGGGCATATGGAGCAGAGCAGGAGAGAGGTGGGACCCATCCATAGAGCTGCCTGGACAGCAGGCGTCAGGACATGGTGGGAGGGAAAGGGGGAGGTCTGGGGGGCATGAAGAGGGGGGGTGTCCACCCCAATCTCTCTGCGGGGGGGAAGCATCCACCCTGACCTCTCTAGCAGGATGGGTGTCCCCTTCTATGCAGGGAGCCTGTGTATGGGGGGCAGGGGTCGTATCACCCCATATGTCTGGGACTGGGTGTATGTCCCTATTAGCATCCTTCCCCCTTCTTGCTGTAGGGTCTTGCACTGCTGGGAGCATGATGGGAGGCTCCGTAGGGGGTGCGCTTCCCTTGCAGCCACTGCTGGTGCCCTGATGTGGTGCTAGGGGGTGCTGTGCAGCAGGGAGCAGGATGTGGGGGACTCTCCCCTTGTAGCCAGCACTGACCCCAATGTCCTGGTTCTGGATAGAGAACTAGGACAGGAGGACTTGGTACCTAAGAAGCTGCATTCATTAGCTTTACCCCCTGGAACTCTGTGGATACGTGGCATTAGCAACGCTAGAACCACAATCTTCCTGGGCCTTTGTTAAAATGAATCCCCACCAGCTGCTAGCAGTATAGGGTGAATGAGACACAGTGGTGCAGTTCTGATCCCCTCCACCAGGAGGCAGTGGTGTGGAAATGGTCTTTTCCCCAGCTCCCTGCACTGAGCCGTTTGCCCCGTTCTCTTTGTCTCCTCTCCACAGGACTTGAGAGCCACTGGCTCAAATTTCCAAGAGTGACTAGTTATGTTGGATGCATCCATTTACTTGCCTTAAGGGGGGCATGTGGCTTTTCAGAAAGAGCTGAGCACTGGGGAACATAATCAGTCCCCTTTAAGGCTGCAAAACCTGCCCCTGCCTCGCCCCCGGAACCACTTGCTACTGCTGGAAATTCTAAATATGACATGAAATGGATCGAGGGGGAAACTGAGGCAGAGGGAATGGATGGGCAGGACTTTCCTCACCTCGCCAGTGCAAGATGGGTATGGAGCCCAGATGTCCTGCATCCCTTCAGCACGAGGGGGATCATGGCTTGGGCTGGCACACGGGCCTGGTACGGGGCACACAAACCGCGCCTGATGTGCTGCATGGGATAGTAACTAGCATGACAGGCAGGCGTTGGGTTTGGCTGCAGTGCCCCAGCTCAGCAATTCGCTCTTGGAAAGTGGCACAGACTGGCACGATACCTCATGCCCCCGGCCGCCAGAGCTGGGCTCCAGCCCGGTCTCCGGCTAAGCAGGGTGGGGGCAGGTCAGTGTGTGGGGAGAGCAGATGCCCTCCGACCACCAAGGGTGTTCTCCCAGCAGAGTTACTGGAGTTACCCCCAGTGTGGTGCTAGGGGGCCCTGAGCTGCAGGAAGTGGGGTGGGGGCTCAGCAGGGGGTGATCTCACCTCAGTGCTGGCAGCAACACCCAACCGAAATGCTGGGGGTGTAGGAGGTGCCGTCTTTTGGATGCAGTGCAAAACCAATGTCCTGGCTGCTCGTAGTGATGAAAAATCCCCTGGGGGAGGGATCCTTGTATACAGGGATCCCACCCAGCCGCCATGCCCCATCCCAGAGGTGGCTGCATCCCAGCATCAAGCAAGGGATCCCTGTATAAAAGCACCTGCCCCAGCCCAGAGGCAGAGTGCAAAAACTTGCAAGGGTTTTTCTAAGCATCAGCGTCTCTCAGATCTGCTGCGCCTGGATTTTTCTTCCTTTCCAAGGTCTTTATTTAGTGGGTGGCAACTTTATTCATCTTTATCGCCAGGGAGATGGTTACAAATGGGGCCAGTTGTTCGTCCCCAGAGATTTATCCATCCCTCCAGGAAGGCGGGTGGGGGGAGAGAGAGGAGAAAAGGGAAATTCATAAAACACATGAAATGGCTCATTATTTCCTGAAACAGATGGAGACGCCGTCGCCAAGTCACCCCTCACTCTGACACCGCCGGGGCTGCGCAGGGGGCAGGCAGGGAGAGACGAATGGGAGATCAGCTCTGTGTGTGTTAGGCCTGGCAGAGACTTTTGGATGCGTTTCTTTGCCCCAAAATGGGAGGCCCATTGGAGGTTTTGGTGAAAGCGACGGAGTTCGGTTTCCACCCGAACAGCAAAGCGCCGCCGTGTTCGGCAATGAAGCTTGGTTTGTTCAGCAGCAGACCCCCGGGGAAAACCACCCAGAAACGACCCCTCCCCCCCCCAGTCAGTTTGGGGTCGAATGGAACATTTTGTTTGACGCTTTATTTTTGGTTTTTCATACTGGCCGTGTGTGTTTGCACACATGTGTGTTTGCGCCGACGGGCATGGGGCACGCGTGCAAGGGGCTCAGGGCTCTTCAGCAAAAACTCCCCCCTCCCTCCCCCCCCGAGCAATCAGGGAGTAGTTGCTGCACTTTGCATTTGGGCACAAGCGGGGGACTGAAGATGGGGGGGGGGGCATAGGGAGGATCAGGCAGGTTTCAGGTGGCTGTATGTGGGGAGGGGGCGCATGTGCAGGGGGAGGAGAGGCATCCCCCCTCCCCCCCCAAATAATATCTTCTTATTTCCATCCCCAGTATCTCCAAGGCTTTTACAGACAGGAATGAGCCCTGTTTAACCCCATTGTATGGGGGAGAGAGGAAGGAAACTGAGGCATGGAAAAGGTCTGGGACTTTCTCCTTCCCCAAAGACCCACAGGCCAGCAGCACAGAACCCAGGAGTCCTGACTCCCAGATCCCCCTTCTCCTACCTACTAGATCCCACTCCCCTCCTGGAGCTGGGGCTAGAACCCAGGAGTCCAGGTGCCTAGTCTATAGATTGCATAGACGTGGGGTAAAAATCTAGTAGTCACAAACTCTCTGGTCAATGCTTGGATGGGTGACCGCTAAGGAAAACAGTCCATGCTGGCCCCACTAAGGCATTAGGGGGCATTGTGCTGCAGGGAGGGTGGGGGTGGCTCAGGAGGGGGCGTTCTCCCCTTGCAGTCTGTGCTGCCCCAGTGCACCACTAGGAGGTGCTGAGCTGCAGGGACCAGCATGGTGGCCAGGGAGCAGGCTCAGATGGGCAGGTGTCCCTGGCTTGACAGCCAAATTAGCACCAATAGATGAACCTCTCCATCTGTGGCTGTAGCATCCCCTGTGTGAGGATGTTCTCAAACTTCCGAAAATAGCCCCCCGGGCTGATAGAGCCAGTGTCTCCGTCCAGAGCCCCTTGCCAGATCCCTGTTGTGACCCTAGAGGGGCCGTCTGCCCGCGGGGCCCAAAGTATCAATTGCACAAACTCTCCCCACCCTGGGCCAGAACCATGTATTACAGAACAACTTTGCCTCTTTAGTCTCTGGGAGGGAAGTGGGGGCCAGTGGTTAGAGCCAGGGCTCCATTCCCAGTTCTGGGAGGGGCGGGGGGGGGCTAGAGGTGGGGGGGGGGGGGGGGGGGNGCAGGCCTATGCCCTGGGCAGCAGCGATGTACCTAGGATGTGGCCTGGCATGGCAGGTGGATGGATGGGTAGCCTTGTGTCACGCCCCCAGCTCTCTTAGAGGCCAGACTGATAGAGCTGAACACAGGGGCGTAGGGGCTGTGGGGGCAGGGCTGGTGCTGCAGAGATTAGGGACGGTGAGCCAGTGACGTTGTCCAGATTTATCAGCCCCAAACTTGACCTACTTTTCGCCTCTTCCGTTCTGCATTTGAAAAAAACATTTTCTTTTTCCTGAGCCAGGGGAGAAGCAGCCTGAGTGAGACTTGGAGCCTGGTGCTGTCAGGGGAGTGGGGTCTAGTGGTTAGAGCAGGCAGGGCTGGGAGCCAGGACTCCTGGGTTCTGTCCCAGGTCTGGTGGGGAACAGAGTGACTGGGACGGGGCCAGGGTGCGTTTCAAGACTATGTGCCTCAGTTTCTCCACTCCGGGGGGCCCACCCACTAACAACGCTGGAAGCCAGGCCTTGCTCGGCTGCCTCCCCAGCAGGACAGAATGTCCTCGACCAACAGCAACGGAGACCAGGCCCCCCGTTCCCTCTCGCTGGGGCTCTGACCTGCCACAGATGCTAATCCCACTGGCTGGGTAGAGGATGCCCTGCTGGGCTTGCTAGCTTCAGGGGTCTGCTGCCACCTGGTGGGAAACCTGTGAATGGCAGCCCTAGAACCCAAGAGGCGGCGGCTAGTGGGTTTGCACTAGTGCAAATCTTTGAGTAGTACAAGTGCATTTCACCCAGGGCCGGCTCCAGGCACCAGCTGAACAAGCAGGTGCTTGGGGCGGCCACTTGGGAGAGGGGCGGCACGTCCAGCTATTCGGCGGCAATTCGGCGGAGGGTCCCTCACTCCCGCTCGGAGCGAAGGACCTCCCGCCGAATTGCCGCCGCAGATCGCAATCGCGGCTGCTTTTTTTTTTTTTTTTTTTCCTCTGCCTGGGGCAGCAAAAACCCTGGAGCCGGCGCTGATTTCACCAGGGAGGTTATTGCAGCGTTGGTGGTGGGGCCAGTGCCAAACCACCCCCAGCTTAAATTCCTGCTCCAGCATGTCCGTAATGGATGGTTTGCTCCATGCTCTTGCAATCAGAGGGCCTCAAAAGTCCTTGCAAATGTTCATTGAGCTCAGTGCCCCAAAGGTCACATTTTACAGCTGGGGAAACTGAGGCACAGAAAGGGGATGTTCCCCTCCCCCACATCACAAGTAGCAGACCTGGGATATATGGGACAGAGAAGCCAGGAGTGTACACACACACACACACACACACACACGTCCCAAGTGCTTTGGGAGGGGAATGGATTTTGGTGGTGGGAGTCAGGACTCCAGGGTTCTGGTCCTGGCACTGGGAGGGGAGTGAGGTCAAGTGGTTAGGGCAGAGAAAGAGCTGGGATTGGCCATTTAAGATTATTTTTCTGTGTGTTAAGGCAGTTTGAAGCTTTTTTAAAAAAAACTCTGCAGTCACCCGATTTCCCTCGTTATTCACAGCCAAATTGGTCTTAACTTAATGAATTCACCGTTAAGTGTGTGTGCGCTGCCAGAGCTGAACAATGTGCTGGAATTGCCACCGCCATTAGCGTCAATAACTTTATTTGAGGTTATTAACTCAAGTGATAAAATAATATTCGGTTATTAGGGTCATGTTCTCTAGGGAGCTGATTACCTGAGTGAGTCGGGTTGTTAGTAATTAATAGCAATGGTGGGAGCAGATATTTCCACAGCGCCTTTCTTTGCTAAAGGAGTCCAAAGTGGTTTATAGAAAAGCCTTGCCTGGCACTGAGATGCAGCTGCCTCTGGGGTGGAATGTGGGGGTTGTTTATACAGATATCCCTTGCTTTGCACTGAGATGCAGCTGCCTCTGGGGTGGGGCGCAAGGGCCGTTTTATACAGGGATCCCTTGCTTTGCCTCTGGTGTGGAGTTCAGCTGCTTGCTAACAGCTGCACTTGACACACACCTTTAGAATGGAGAATTAAGGACACTCCTGTGTCCAGCTGAAATATGCAGGGGGATAAAGGGAGCCCAAACAGTGCGTGGAAGGCCAGGATACATTCTATCTTGGTGCCCTGGTATCGTTAACAAGAGGTGGGCAGAGCCTGTCTTCACAGCTGAGAAATTATGTCCCAGTGCTGCACTGGGGAATTGGGGTCAGCACAGACAGCAAGGAGAGAACACCCCCTACTGCGCCTCCCATGCTGCAGCACAGTGTCCCCTAGTGCCACATGGGGGGGGGGGGGGTTTGAGATCAGCACTGTGAGGGGAGAGTGCCCCCTGCAGAACAAATTGTGATCAGACACTCATTTCTCATCTGTGAAATTATGCCCTCTGATATGGAGACCAGAAATATCCAATCTCCACTCCCTTTCTGGAGTCTTGCTAAGCTCTTGGCCCCTTGGCAGGGAGTTCCACAGGTTAATGCCTTGTTGTGTGAGGTGAGCATTTCCTTTGATTGTGAATTTCCCCCCGCTTTTAATTTCATCGAACAGCCCCTTGTTCTCATGGTACGAGACAAGGAGAACAGAAGCTCTGATCTCCCTTCTCTAGACCAGTCAGTATTTTAGAGACTTTGATCATGTCCCCTCTCCTTTGTCTCCTTGAAACCTATCCCAGTCTTTTCAGAGAGTGTTTCCAGGCCTCTGATGCCCCTGCTCATTCTGCAATACCCTTTTGGAGATGGGGTGACCAGCAGTGCACACAGAACCTAGCTCAGATACCTGTCTGCACCCCATTACCCTAGTCACTGAGCATCACACTGGCCTTAATGCATTTTTCCTCACCACACCCCGGTGAGGCAGGGCAGTGCTATTATTCTCATTGTATAGATGGGGAATGTGAGGCGCATAGAGACTAAGGGACTTGCCCAAGGCCATACAGGAAATCTGTGGCAGAGCAGGTAATTGATCCTGGGTCTCCCAAGTCACTCTAACCACTGGGTCCTCCTTCCTTTGCTAGCTAGTATTGCAGATGAGGCCGCACCCTTGACAAACAGAACAGGAATAGAATATTTTCCCTATTATTCTCCACCCTGCAGCCTTTTTTGCCCCATGCCCCGCATTTTATCTTCCACACGAGACTCCTCAAGTACCATCTGTGCAAGGGGAAGGCTGTGGATTGAAAGGCCGGGGAAGTGAGTGGCAGCACTGAGGGCAATGCTAACACAGCCAGAGGGCACATACTGTGGGGAATGTGCATGCATCCCAGCACCCCCTGCTGGATAGAAGCAGAACTGCTCAACCATGTGTCCTAGATCCGGTATTGCCAAAGGGCAATGAGGATTTCCCTTTGGGCATGGTGCAGGGAGGGGATCAGGGCTCTAGCCCTGCTTGTAGCCAACCCATGGTCACTATTCCTAGGGCCCAATTCTGCACTCAGTGTCCAGAGGCGGCCCCACCATGGATTGATAGAACGGCATTTCGATAGGACTTATTGATAGCATTTTTATTTGCATTCACATAGATTTTCTGAGAAAGAAAACATGGGAAATGACACGGGGGGGGGGGGGGGAAAAGGATGCCTTCCCCCACCCCCCCAAAAAAACTTTGTATTAATTGTTACCGGGTCTTTCTGTTAATTGTAGCTGCTGTTTCTCACTGCTGGCTCCGAACTGGAGAGGCTGGGATTTTCAGGGGAAGTTCAGGACATTCGGCACCTAATTGGAATCCTGTTCTCTGGCCCACTAAGCCAGCCAGTCCCCCTGCCCTGGGGCCGGCTTGGAGCTAGAGGGGAAAGGGCCCATATCCCATTCAGCCCTCCATCCAAAGTCAGCCAGTCCCGCCACCTTGGAGCCAGATGGGAGCTGGTGCCCTTAAGAGGGGAAAGGCCCTGCATCCCGTTTCCCACCTCTCTGAGCAAGCCGGTCCTGCTGCCCTGGGGCTGGATGGGAACCAGCGCCCCCTAGTGGGGAAAGGCTTTCTAATCCCTAACACTCTGACGTCCCTGAATATCCCAGCCTTGTGTACCAATATCCAGGCTCTATCTGATGACTGTGCTGGTCATGGGGCTTCAGGACAATGTTAAATTAATTGTGGGCTTGGAATAGATCCTGTCTTCTAGCTCCCTCCCAATCTAAGCAGCATTAAAACCCTCAGTGCCTGGTGAGTGTAAGCTACATCGAACACGCTTGCTCTTTTGTCCAGCGGTTCATTTTTTCCCTTCATTTGATTCACCTTACAAGAAAACCACAGCGGGATTCTAAAAAAACACCTTTCCCAGCATTGCCCTGGTTTCATTATATTTGCTGCTTTCTTGTTAAAGCTCCTGCTCCTGGAGTCCTGGTATTATGAGAGACTCTCATGTAAGCTCGGTGTACGCTCAGATTTTGCCCCGGGTAAAACTGTCAGTTACAGGTGTGATTGTTTGGCTTGTTTTAACTGCTCTATTCTGACCTGTACACGTCCTAGCATGGAGACAGTTAAAAGTATGATGGTGACTTACCCCAGTGTATTTATCCAGGAATATCTGTAGCAGTGTAAACATACCTAGCTCTCACACCACACTTGTCATTAGATCTGCCAAAGCACCGGGCATGGGCCGCCTGCTGGGATCATCCAGGCATGTCTCACCTCATCAATCCCTGCCTCACAGAGGCCTCAGGGACCCTCCGTCTCTCCTGTTCTCTGTCTGGGGCTCAACAGTGGAGTTAAAACACAGTCCTCAGGAGACTAAAGTCATTGGACTCAACACAGGGGTATTTGGATGGAATTGAATGGCCTGCATTTCTAAAGGTCAGGCTAGATGATCTAATGGTCCCGGCTGGCTTTAGACTCTATGAAACTAACTCAAAGCACTTTACAAAGCATTTGATATCACTAGCCACATTTTACAGATGGGGAAACTGAGGCCTGGAGCTCTGAAGTGACTTGCCCAAGGTCACCCAGCAGGCCAGTGGCAGAGATGGGAATAGAATCCAGATCCCTGTCCTGTGCTCTACCCACTAAGCCACAGCTCTTCTGTATAGACACGGGCTTGGTTAAACTAATGCAACTCAGTGTTGGGACGTGCTTGTATTGCTTCAAACTGGGTGCAGAGCTGCTTGGCTTGCATCAGTAAATTTGCAGGTGCTGGCTAAACCGGTTGGAAACCAAAAACCAGTTTAAGTGAAACCAATGCAATCCGTGTGTGTTTGTAGCAAGTGTGCTTTAATATTTTCAGCCTGTGGGTGTAGGGAGAAGCTTGGAAACAACTGAAAACCCAGACAGTAGATTTAGGGGGGGAAAGTGTGTGTTTCAAAAACAAACAACAAAACAAAAAACATTTTTTTGCTTAAGCCAATAGCGTGGTGATTTTTCAGCCGGCTCATGATTTTGGAACTCCTAGGGGCAGTGAGGCTGCTTTCCAGCCACCTGATCCAATCCAAAACGTTGGCTGTATCCCTAGGAATTGTTTAGCTGCGAAGCGCCAAGTGAATTGGAATGGTGGGGTCATATACCCACGTGGTACTGATGGCAATTCTTAGATTTCTGAGACCAGAAGGGCCCATTGTGATCATCTGGTCTGACCTCCTGTATAGCACAGGCCACAGGTCACCTCTCAATTAATTCCCGTTTGAACTGAAGCAGATCTGTCAGCCCAACATCCGGTCTTGATTTAAAAAGTGTCAGTGATGGAGAATCCACTCCAGCCCTTCATCAATTGTTCCTTGGAACTTGTTTGTCTGGCTTCAATGTCCAGCCGCTGGGTCATGTTAGGCCTTTGCTGGATAGACTGAAGAGCCCTCTATTATCAAATTTCTGTTCCCCACGCAGGTACTTGGAGACTGTGACTGCATGAAGCCCAGGCTGATGCACAATCAAGGTTGAAAATGGGGCGGAAGGGAAATTTTCCATCGAAAATATTTGTCCCTGGAAATTTGGGGTTTTGATTTAAAGAAAATATTTTGCAAAAAGCACCTGCTTCCCATGGGAAATGTCTGGGCATTTTTTGTATTGGTTTGGGTTTTTTTGTCAAAAATCAAAATATTTCAATTTGGAGATGCTGCTGCTTCATGGGAGTTTTAGTTTGGATGCCCCATGTCCTTGTTTTTCCTCTACGGGCTGGTCTTTTCCAGACAGATGACGTTTCCAGTGAGGTACCCTTTCAAGAGGGAGGACAGCGGTGCATCATGGGAGATGTAGTCTGACCTGAGAGCCTGGCCTATAAAGGAGAATGGGAGCATGAGGTAACTGAAATGCAACTCCCATAAGGCACAGCAGCAGCAGCAAAATGGTTTTTTGGGACAAAGTTTGGGTTTTGGCTGAAGTCCTTCAACCTTTGCTGAAAAAATCAAAATGATTTTTATTCATTTTCATCAAAATTTTGCAAGGCAAAACCCCGTTTCCCAACCCGCTCTGTTTACGGCGTTTGCTTTCCTGCAGCGACAACCATGGTGGAAATTTTGGAGAGGACGAGTCCAAACCCAGCGTATCCTGGGTATTGAAGGAACTGTGTGTTGAATTAATGGAGACCCTGGTCCTACAGTCAGCTCTTAGCGGGGTGAACTGCTGAAGTAAACGGGGCTCTCTGGACACGGGTGCTGGAACAATCTGTATAGTGGGGCTGCTGAGCCATTAAACCTAACTGCAAAACCACTTCAAGCCGGGGAGGGCAGCAGCACCTCCCTAGTTCCAGCACCTATGGCTCTGGAACCACGGCCCCAGACCTACTAACAGCCTCCTCTGCAAAGGGTGGTCTTTTTGCTGGAACTGACTGCAGCTCGGAGCCGACAGCGCAGATACCCTCATTTCAGGGGAGAGCCTGAAACGTTAGTCATTGAACTGGATTGAAGTTTGCAATCTCTGCACTTTTCCCGGCCTGGGCTGCGCAGGAGGGCAGATGAGATGATCCTCAGTGGCCCTTGCAGTCTATTAACTAGGTTTTGTTGTTGTTCCTGTGTAAGGGCCCTGATCTTGCAAACTACTCCGGTATGTGAGTAAATTATTTCTGTTCTGAGTGCCTGGTATTTCTGACTAAGACTGGGGAGCCTCCCCCCACCCCTTGGGCCAGGTGCTGCACAGCCACAGGGTGACACAGTCCCTGCAAGAGCTTAGAGCCTGAATAGACGAAGGGCAGGAGAGGAAAAAGAGGCACTGAATGGCAAATTGAACTGCTCCAGTCAGTGACAGAGCCGGGAACAGAACCCAGGAGTCCTGACACACAGCCCGCCCTGCTCTACCTCAGTAGATTCAGCTCCCTGCCCGGAGCTGAGGATAGAACCGACTCCCACTGCTTTCCCATAAAGCTATCCTGGTATTTCCAGGCAACAGAGGACAAAGCAAAAACACCTCACCAATCCTGGGGCCATTGTTTTTTGCAGCAGAACAAACTGGGCAGTTTAAACCTCCTGACAGTGAGTTAAGTTTCCATTGGAAAAATAGGCCCATCGGCCATTGTCCGTGCGGCAAGCCAGGAATTCTGTCTGTGGGTCCAGCTCCCTGTGGCAGTACCATTTCCATAGGAAATATCGTACCATTTTACAGTGTGTGTGTGTTTAAAGGTGACTTGAAAAGAAGGTGGGGAAGGGGGAATTAATAAAATGAGGCATCTGCTCCTCTTTATGGCCTGTAAGTCTGGTTTGGTTATCTTGCTTTTTAAAAGGTATTTCCTTGTTTATTAGGAGCATTATGGTAGCACTTAGAACCCCCATTATGCTGGGCCCTGTACACCTAGTGAGAGATGGTTCCTGCCCCCAAAGAGCTGAGTCTAAATAGACAAAGGGTGGGAGAGGAAACTGAGGCACAGAGAGGATTTGGGACTTGCTCAAGGTCACAGGCAGAGCTGGGAATAGAGCCCAGAAGTCAGGACTCCCAGGGCCTGTCTACACTGTAATGTCAGTCCAGGGTTAGTGGAACTGGAGGCTGGCGATCCTGGGTTTGTTAACCTAGGGCTTGAGCGTCTACACTCCTTTGTAACCCCAGGTTAGGAATTGTTGAATCCTGGGTCCCAACCTAGGGCTCCAGAATCTATGCTGCATTATGCAGGCCCGAGTCCAACTACCGTGTCCCACACTTCTTTGCGCCCTCCCAAAATGTGGCTGCTCTAGGCCTTTGGTCGTGGTGCAGAGTGGGAAGTCTTGCCTGTCCAGAGGACAAAGAAAGTTGACTCATGGGATTGTGGGAGACTCCCAGAGCTTGAGTCCAGTAGGGCTGCCTCTACACTGCAAAGCAATAGGGCTTGAACCCTGACTCCCAGCTTAACTCAGGCTTGGACCCTCTACTCCTGTGGGGTCCTCTGACCCTGGGTTAGCGCAATTTGTGTGTAGACGGAAGGGGGGTTAGGCCTGAGTTCAAGCCCTGGGCTTACATTGCAGTGTAGACACCACGCCCCACTCAGAGCTGGGGATAGAACCCAGGAATCCTGAGTCCCAGCCTCCTCTGCTCTGACCACTAGACACCACTCCCCTCCCAGAGCTAGAAATAGGATCCAGGAGTCCTGACTTCCAGGCCAGTGCCCTACCCCAGGCCCATACTTCTTTCACCTTTCATGGAAGTTAAATCTTCCCATCCAAAGATCAGAGGCTGCTGGCTCTGGGGTGGTGTACTACCTCACATTAGAACATCACTTCTCTTCCTCCCTTTCCTTGGATCCCTGGGAAGCTGAAGGATAATAAGGTGCCTAGAAAGGAAATCCATTTAATGTGGGGGGCTGTTCTCCCCAATCAGGCTGGTGTTGCTATTGCTTTCAGGGGGGTTGGTTTTGTTGAACGCCCTAGCGCTCAAACAATTGGGAGGAAAACTGTCAAAATTCAACTCCCCCTTTCTTTCTTCCCTGGATTTATTTCCTGCAGAAGTGCAGTTCTGTGGGCAAAAGTTTCCACGCCCGACTCGGGAGTGCTGCAGTAATTGTGATTCCATTAGGACGACAGGAGCCTGACTCAAGCCCCCTTTCTGAAGAGGCCTGGCCCCTTTTGGGGTGGTGACTAGCAGGACATCCTTGAAATGAGGGCACCCCAGAATTGCCAGTGGAACATTTTTTGGCTGAGGATCCTGCTGAGGGTGGTGGTAACAGTAGTAACTAGTAATGTGGGCTCTTTCAGATCGTTATACGCCCATAAAGATGCACCCAGAAGAAAGAAAAGGGCAGGTCTCCAATTCCTCTCCCCCAGAACCAGCTCTGAGGCCATGGCAGAGAATGGGGCCATGAATCCAGTCCCTCTAGTGGCCCCCAGTGGGGGATTGGGGCATGACTCCAGCCCCCCAGCGCTCAGGCACTGGGGGATTGGGCTGGAATCCTGCTCTCCAAGCATTGAGTCGGTGGGGTACAGGGCCACCAGCCCCTCCATGCTCCAGCGTTGGGAGGCCGCCAGGGGCAGTGTGGGGAGTTGGGAGCTCACTGGCAGCACAGCCGCTCCACCTCCTCCTCGCAGCTGTAGAACTGCTGGAAGACCCCTTCGGCCGAGCCGTTGCACTCGAACCAGCGCCGCAGGGTCCCCAGGGCCTTCAGGGCATCGGCCTTGGTGGGCAGGCTGCCAAAAAGGTCCTCTCCCTCCCCCTCCTCCTCTTCCTCCTCCTTATAGGCCCCGGCTGGGGGCAGGGCTTGGGGACAGGCCATGTCTGTCTCCATGTCAACAAAGCGCCGGAATTCTTCCGGGCTCATCCCCCTGGGGGGGGCATGGCTAGGGGGCCCCAGGGACCCCTTCCCCTTGGAGCAGCCGGCCTCCCCAAAGCACTGTTCCACCAGGGAGGGCTGGACTTTGTCCCAAGCAGCCGCCACCATGTGGAGGGCGTCCAGCACGGTGATGGAGGCGGCGATGGAGGCGGGGGAGCTGTCGGTCTCGCTGCCGATGGAGGACACTTTGCCCAGAAGCCTGCACTTGTAGCGGGACTTGAAATCCCGGACGATGTCGGGGTGGAGCGGGCAAGGCGAGGGGCCGTCGTCGTGGCGAGGCCGCGGGGGCAGGAAGACCAGGCGGATGTTGGCAGGCTCCGGATCGGGGCAGCACCGCTCGGCGTCCAGCACCAGCGCCACACTGCGGTGCTGCCGGCCCATCTCCCGGTCAAAGTCCGTCAGCCACTCTGAGAAGAGCTCCGGTGTCAGCTGACCATCGGCGCTGCTGCGGTAAAGGACCGGCAAAGCTTCCGTGTTGACCCCAAAGAAACATCGCGGAGCCAGCCGCCTGCCGACCACCACGGGCTTCCACTTCTCTGTGCCGCTCCCGTTCACGCACAGCGCCACACACAGCCGCTCCCTGCCCTCCCGCTCCCTGCCTGGCATGGCCTTATACAGCAGCACCACCTCCCCGCAGCCAAAAACATTCTCCGGGGCAAAATCCTTCAGCAGCTGGGGCAGGCTGAGGGAAGCCGGCGCCAGCCCCTTGTCGCACGGGGGCTCCGGGGCATGGACCGCTCGTGCCGGGTGCCGCTGGCCAAAGCAGACGTTGTTACGGCGCTTCCACCGCACCAGCCAGCCGATGCTAGGCACAAACTCCTGGCCCATGATGTCCGCGAGCTCCTTGGCTTTCTGGAGCAGCATGGGCCCCGTGACATCCCACATCTTGGTGCGGGCGATGTGGAACCAGCACAGCAGGGCCTCGTCGATGCTGCTGTATTTGGACTCCCGCTTGCGCTTCCGCTCCCGGTTGGCCGTCCCGCTGCACCAGTCAGCCAGCAGCTTCTCCTTGTTCTTGCAGATGCGGGAGATCTGGGGCTGGGAGACTTGGAAGCGACGAGCCACCTCTGACTGGGACATCTTGGATTCGTCCAGCATCTCCAGCACCTGGATCTTCTCTGCCAAGGAAAGAGCATGAAGTTTCTTCTTCCCATTCAGCTCCATGGTGGCCCTGGAGTGGGAGGTGAAGGGATGTGCCAGGCACTGGGGGCTGGAATATCTAGAGGAGAAAGAAGAGCCCCTCCCACCCAACCCCCCCAGAAAACCTTGGTCAGCGATTGGTTAAGACAGGGAGACAGAATCCAAGGGAAACTTAACAACCCTGGGGATAGAACCCAAGAGTCCTGACTCCCAGCTCCTGCCCCCCCATCTCACTAAGTTCCATTCCCCTCCCAGAGCTGGGACTAGAGCCCTGGAGTCTTGGCTCACAGAACCATGCTCAGTTGACTCAGCCACAACCACCTAAATGTCATTTTAATAAATATGGGAGACATTTCTGGGGAGACCGTCTCAGCTAGTTAAATGCCTAATTTGAAGGGAACCACCCAGCTCAAAATTGCCCCCAAATTTAGGTTGCTTAAAAATTCAGCTTGTCTAAATGACCGATCGTACACTTTTAAGGGCAGGGATTGTCTTATTTCATGCAGCTCCTGGCACAACAGGTGCCTCTGATCTCAGTCAAGTGGGGGCTGGTGCAGAACCATGGGGCCTCATTCTCAGCTGGGGGTCTGTGTAGTGCCTGACCCAAGGGGGGCCCTGATCTCAGTAGGGGAGGAAGAAGGTGGCCACTGCCCTGCACAATGGGGCCTTGATTTCAGCTGGGACCCCTACGTGTTATCACGAACAACACAGGTTTTCTATTATGACATTTTATTGTAATGCCACCTTTCTCCTACAGTGGACACAGCCCAAACATTGTCTCCTTGGGGAAACTGACATGTAATGGGGAAACTGACTACTAGAGACACCAAGCTCTGAATTCATAACCTGTAGCTGTTTTTAAATAATAGGAGCAGCCCTGCTAGATAAAACCAGTGGGCCCCTCTAGCCCAGCAGCCTGAATCTAACAGTCACCAGTACCAGCCGCTTCACAGGAAAATACTGGGACCCCTGCAGCTATAGGATAACTTGCCCTACGGGGGGGAGGGGGAAGATTTTACTCCTGACCCCAATAGCTAGAGGTTGGCTTTATATCCCTTCCAGCTATTAGAAATCCCAAGTGTGGGGGAAAAGATGCCCCGCAAACAGGCTTCATTTTAACACGCACCCACCCGTATTTTTTGAAAGCTCACACACACACCCCTCGCGCGCGCACACAAACAATTTAGCAGGATGCCCCCGGGGGGAGCGAAACCTCCGCTGGCGGGGGAATGGCTAAACCTGGCATAAGCTGCCCGGGGGGGTGAGGACAGGGACAGGACAGCAGATCTGCAGGCCTCGCGCACAATTACAGCTCCCGGGGGAAATCCCCGTGCAAGCTGCCTTTGCTCTGTACGTACCTAGGAGAGAGACTGGTCCCCTGGCTCATCAGGGGCCATCCCCGGCCTGGTGGGTTTGAGGGCTTCAGGTTTCCGGATCCTGCCCCCCCTTCTGAATCTTTAGTTTTCAGTCTGTAGCAGCAGCAGCAAGGGCTCGGAGTAAAACCTGGCAGCTGGATCCGGTGCTTTGGGAGCGCTAGAGAAACCCATCCGTCGGCTCGTTCGGCTCAGCTGCCCAGGTTTCGGCGATCCAGGCTCCGGGTTTATACGCTTCTAAGTACCCTGCAGCTCACACCTTGTCTAGGTCCAGAAAGGAATGTAAACGGGACAGCAAAGAGAGGAATGATGGGTCATTTCCTCCCCCCTTGCAAGTGCCGAAAGTCTGGGGGCTGTATCGGGAGCCTAGCGGGCTTTCACTTAGCCACTGGCGCGGCTGATGGGTCCGTGGTTCTTCTCCCCGTGGGGAAGGCGGTGAATTTCCCTGGCTAGCAGGACCTTGGATGTGAAAATCCTACAGCCAACAAGAGCAAGAGTTTTGTGTCAGATGGTTTGTTATCCCGTAAGGGGGCCTGGGGATACTGCTGGCGAATGGCCCAGGCCTGAGCATGGTTTTACTTTAAGGAGTTCTGCTGGAGAGACTTTTTATTGTTGAGAGCCATGTATTTTTGGGTGCATATTTATCCTCCAGTCATGGAACGACAGGGTGTTGTGTGGCAGAATCAGGACTCCTGGCTTCTCTTCCCGACTCCCAGGCCCCCTTCACCAACCCACTGGACCTCCCCCTGCACTAGAGCTTGGAACAGAACCCAGGAGTCCTGGCTGCCAGCCACCCCCATTCCCCTGCTCCAACCAGGAGTTCTCCCTAGGGTGCAATGGGGGCGATATAAGTTAATCAATCAGCAAAGACTGTGAATGAGGAAGACCACTAAAGATTGCCTTTAAAATGCATCTAAACCAGCTGGCTGCTAACCCAGTCCTGGCTGCACAGGCATCCCAGGGGCACACTAGAGAGGAACAGCAGGGTGCTGTTGTAGTAAAGACCAGAGCATTGTTTTAATGTCATAAGCAAGCTGTTGTTTCCTGTCCATCTTAGGACATCTCACTGTATTGGCTTTACATCCCCCTGAATAAATACAGATGGGAGACAGATCCTCAGTATCTCTGTGCCTATATCTACACTGCAGAGACCATATCGGCCTAGCCCTGGAGTGTAGACACCGCCTATGCCGACAGAACCAAGTTTTCCTGCCAGTACAGGAACACTGCGTCCCCAAAGGACGTTAGCAACATTGATGGAAGCCCTTTTCCATTGACACAGTAGCATCTACATTTGGTCAGCGTCTCTGTCAGTCGGGCGTGGTTATGTCAATATCACTTTTCATTGTAGGCCAGGTTGCAATACCAATTTTTCCTGGTATAATGATTTTGGATGAGGTGTGGGATATTTTTGTGACATTTTTATACTGGCATAAAAGTCATTTTGCCTGTTAGAGCTTATTTTGCTCAGGGAACTGGTATAAGCTATAACAGCCAAAGGCCTCTTTTGGCAGTACGTTACATCTCCTCTAGGCTGGGAGTGGCATCCCACTGAAAGACTTAAAATTATTTAGCCTCACAAAGAGAACTGGGAAGAGGTTGTGGTCTATAATACTGTACTTACATGGGGGAGCAGCTCTCAGAGCAGAGAGCTCTGTAATGTAGCAGGCACAGGCAGGAGATCTGCTGGCTGGGGGCAGAAGTGAGAGAAATTCAGAGGCAAATTTTTAACAAGTAACCATTGGAACATTTGACCTAGGGATGTGGTGGATTCGCTATTGCTTGGAGTCTGTAAATCAAGATCCAGTGTCTCTGTTTAAAATACACACACTAGCTCCACTGCAGGTTATGGGCCTGATGCAGGAATCAGTGGGTGATTTTTTTTTTTTTTTAATTTTAGAACAAAAAATAATTGTGTGAATTTTCACCAATTTTTTTGCAGTTTTCAGTGGCTTTTAGCTGAAATTTGTTCAGTTTTATTTTTGTTTTGATTTTCCCCGAGAACATGTGCTTTGATTTTTTTGATGGGGAAAAAAGTGTTTTTCCCAACCTGAAAAGTGATTTTTTTTTCAGTGTCTTTCAGCAAATTTTACAGTTTAAGGCAGTTCTTGGCAGAAAAAAATTACTTTTTTAAATATTTTTTTTTGCCAAAATATGTACATTTTTCTGCCAAAAACTATTTGGGGGGTTTAATGTAATGGTTTTTGGCAGAACATTTTATGTGTTTTGGTGGTTTTCATAGAAAATTTGAGGGGTTTTTCCCTTTTTTGACATTTTTTTCCCATTGTTCGCAGTAGTGGTGTAGCCGTGTTGGTCCCAAAATATTAAAGAGACCAGGTGGGTGAGGTAATCTCTTCTATTGGACCAACCTCTGTTGGTGAAAGAGACGAGCTTTCAGCTCTGTGTAAGCTGGAAGCTTCTCTTTCACCAACAGAGGTTGGTCTAATAAAAGAGATTACCTCACCCACCTTCTTTCTCTCAAATTTTCCATTGACATTTTTGACAAAACAATGCTTTGGTTTTGTCTTCATTTAAACTTTCCCCGGCGGGGGGAGGGGGCGTGAATCAGTTTCCAACTAGCTCTGCTGAGTTCTACACCAACGCCTTCTAGCAAAACCCACATAGCTGCTCTGGCTGTCACAGGGTGGAGAGAAGCTGTGGAGAGTGGGCCATGGGAAGTGGAGTGTATATGTAAGCGGGGGAATGGTCCCGCTATTGTGGGGAACTTTTTTGGCTTCTGCACTATCCTGGTGAAGTGGGCTAGCGAAAGGATTTGAGTTCTTGCTCCCACTTCCTTTACCCAGAGTCCTTTCTGCCCTCGAGGACTTTCCTTCCACTTTTTTGTCTGGCAGAGTTTTTGTAACCCCAACAAGGCTGGGCCCAGGATTTTTTGGGGGCTTAACCCCCAACCCTGCTGTGGTTACCTGGGACAGGGGCTAGGGTGTTTCCACTTTGGGGTACTTTTTTTGCACTGGGCACCTTTCTGACCCACTGATTATTTTATACAATTTAAAGCAAATACAAGTTTAATTAACAATTAATTTTAAAAAAGAATAAGGAAAAATGGGAAAGGTTAAAGGAAAACACATCACCCTGCTCTGTGGCAGGGAACATTACAAAGTGTTTTTGGACATTAGGGCACTTCACAGTTTGTTCCTTGTAAGTTCCAGGTTTCCTTTTCAGGCCCTGGCTGTGCTGCAGGGATGCTGTGGGTTGGACACTTGCAATAGTGGTGGCCACACACCTTCGGGCTTTGGGTGGTGGGACCCTTCTTCCCAGCGTCAGCCCACTGTCGGGTTAAGATCCCCCTTCCAGTCTGGCCTGCAAGGACCCTTGGCTGGGGGTGTCTTTCTGCGCTGGGCCCTTTGCCCAGGGTCCCCCCTTGGCTGGCCCCAGTTGCTCACCACACCTGGCTCTGTGGCTGCAGCTCTGCTCCCAGCACAGGATCTGCTCTCTCCCTGGGCTGTCTCTGGTTCTGTTCCCAACTCTGACCTGCTTCCTGGGCTGCTTTTCTGGCCCCTCTGGATTTGGCACGGCTCTGCTCCCCAGCTCAGCTTGGGCCCCTGCTTTCTCCTTAGCTCGGCCCCACTCTGTCTGACCCAGGCAATTCCAGCTCAGGAGGACGGGACGCCCCTAGCCTCCTGACTTTTTGATTAGCCTGCCTGCCCTGTCAATCAGGCTCAGAGGCTGAGTCTGACCTGGAGCATTGGCCTCTCCCCAATCTTTTAGTGCTGGGAGCTAGCCAACCAAAACACCCCCACTGAATGTTAGTATGGGGGCAACAGTCCCCTTACATATAGTTAGAACAGCACTGGGGCTGCTCTCATTCTGTTCTATGTAGAGTCATCACCGTGGTATCTGGGCACCTTTCAGTGGTCCATTGAGCAACATGACTCCACATGTGTCATGTAGGGTTTCTTCTCCCCTCCTCTCCCAGGGGGAGAAGCACGAGCAGTGGAATGTCTTGTTTTGGTAGGGTTTTTGAATATAGCTGTTGCTCTGTATTTGTATTAGAGAAGGCAGGGCAAGGAGATGCACCTTGCACTTGGAGCAGAAGGCGGGAAGGTTTGGGATGGGCATTAGCTCCTTGGGGAGCTCATTCTGCAGCCCCCCAGAAAGATGTCTTCCCACACAGATGAGCTTTACCCTTATTGTAAAGAGTGCCACTGGGCCAGAGGAGCAGAGTGGGGGTCTCCATCCTGCAATTATAGGCAGCCTTCTTGGTACCTTGGGTGCAAGTCATGGAGCCTGCAGGACCCAGACCTTGAACTTGATTCAGCATTGTATGGGAAGCCAGTGCAGAGAGCAGAGGACAGGGCTGATGCGTTAACAGTAGCCGGCACTGCTGAGGAGATACGCCGCAGCTGACCACGTCAGCTGGAGTTTCCTAAGGGCTGAAGGTGTCACACCCAGGTCACTACAGTGCTGTGGTCAAGCTGAGCAATGCCCAGGGCTGAATAACTGAGGCCAGGTCATGGTTGGCCAGGCTGGGGCAGCATCTCTGAGCCAGCGGGAGATGGTCGAAAGCATTAGTCACGGAGTGGGCGCTAGTTCGGGGCAGGGCCTGACTCTGACAGGTGCCGGGTAATTTAAAAACACCAGGGGGTTGAAAGATAAACCAGACCAGCAGCCATGTAGCTTTGCTTTCTCTGCCTGTGATCAGCAGAGTTCAGGACAGCTGCATCTTTGAGCCCCCCATTAATTTGTGTTTCACTAAAGCATTTTCCAGAGTCTGGATCTGATGGAGAATCCACCCCTGTCCTTGGCAGGTTGTTCCAATTGTTAATCACCCTCCCTTTGAAAAATGTGTCCTGTATTTGAATGTGTCTGGCTTTCGCTTCCAGCCTTCGGTTCTTAGTCTGCCTTTCTCCACTAGGTTAAAGAGCCCTTTAGGACCCGGGATTTTCTCCGCGGGAAGGTGCTTACATACCATGATCAACTCACTGCTTAATCTTCTTTGTGATTAAACTAAACAGATCGAGCTCCTTAAGGCTCTCGCTGTCAGGCCTTTTTTTCCACCCATCTTAGTGGCTCGTTTCTGCACCCTCTCCACTTTAACCAACATCCTTCCTAAAACGTGGACCCCAGAACTGGACGCACTATTCCAGTAATAGTCTCACCAATGTCCTATACAAAGGTCAAATCACCTCCCTGCTCCTGCTCGCTACTCCCCTCTTTATGCCCTCTGAGGCCCCCTGCTGGGGGCCTCCTGCCCCTGCCCCAAAACAGAGCAATGGAAAGGGTCCTCCAAGCTGCCTAGAGTGGCTGTGTGCGACACAGCCAATCAGGGCCCAGCAGCCTATTATAAGAAGAGCTGCAGGGCCAGAGGGAGTTCAGTTCCTTGCTGGAGCTGTAGGAGTGTGTCTGGCTGGCGGAGTTGCAGAACCCCGGACAGGGCAGCACTGCCAGTACCTGGGGAGAGCAAGAAAGCACCCTGAGCTGGTTACTAGGTCTCCATTAGGACAAGGCCCTGAGGTAAAGGTGAAGACGCCGTGGGGAAGTGGCCCAGGGAATTAGAGAAGCCATGCGAGATAGTTAAAAGGACACAGCAGACAGCTGTGATCTACAGGGTCCCTGGGCTGGGACCCAGAGTAGTGGGCAGGCCTGGGTCCCCCCCATCCTGTTAGCCACTGGGGGAAAATGGCCTGGACATTGAGGCACCCCAGAAGGGGACCTGAACTATAGTGGCCCAACTGGAGAGCTGTAGCCAGGAAGCCCCAAGAGGGCGAAGACATTATCCCTCCTCTGGGATAGAGCAGTGCCCCAGGGCTCCCTCCCTGGAGACAATCTGAGAGGGTGTGCACACTCAGCCAAGGGGGTGCTCACAAGAGGCACCCTGTTACAGCATCCCAGGACTGGATCAGCCTGTGATGGGGCATCCACCTCACACTGGCCAGTAAGGGGTTAATAAAGCCCTAGGGAGGCTGAGTGAAAAGCAGCCAATAGGAGAGGGGCTGTGAGGAGTGGCCACTCAGGGCCCAGCAGGCCCATATAAGAAGAGTTGCAAGCAGGGCCGGCTCTAGGCACCAGCAAACCAAGCAGCTGCTTGGGGCAGCACATTTGCAGGGGGCGGCATTCGGGCCATCCTTGTTTGTTTGTTTTTTTAACTCACTTCTTCCCCTCTCACAACCCTGCAGAAGCGGAGCCACGGAGCAGCTGGGGATCCAGCATGGGAGCTGAGAACCCACGGGACCCTGGGAGCTGTAGTTCCTTGGCTAGCTCCCTGCCTAGAGAGCCAGCCCTGGAGCAGGGAAAGAACTACATTTCCCAGCAATCCCTTGGCCGCTATCAACAGGAAAGGGAGGGGGAAGGAGTGACGTAGCTGAGCCATGCTGTAGCTTGCTGTGAGTTGAAAGGGGTGGCCCTGTGAATGGGGAACAAGTGTGCCCAGCCCAAGGGGTAGGCGGCTTTGGTGCAGAGATCCCCTTCAGAAGACTTCCCCAGACTGGATTAGGGATACTGGTGTAACCTCACCTTGCAGCCCCCAAAGAAGGAACTGGGTGGACTAAATGGACAATGTACCTCTGTATCTGAAGCCTAGCAAGGGAGGTACGTGGATCCCACTAGAATTTAAAATGAAAACTGAAAGAGGGGAAGCTCTACTAGAGGACTTGGGCAGCTTTAGATACAGTACCAGGCACGTAGGAGGATTTCCACTTCTGAACCATGGAAGCAGAAATTGGCTTTTCCTTTCTAGATTTAGCTAATATTCAGAAAGGGAATCTAGCACCTGCCCTCCAGATTTGAACACCCTCAAAATTCAGGAGTGCTCACGCTCAATTTGGGCAGCTGTTACTTCATTTCTCCCAAATCAAATATACTGATCCACTGTAACTTGCTGTAGATAAAGTAGGATAAAATTGAGCAAGAAACGCTTCCCAGTGGTTATTAGGACTGGAATTGCTATTTTCAACAGCCATTGCTTTTTTTTTTTTTAGTTTTATTTGTTTAAAAGGAAGACAGTGATATTGCATTGGCAAATTCCCCATAGAAACAAAGAGTGGAGCAAAAGAATAATAAAGGCACCTCAACTGTTCCTCATTTATGTAGGACTGTCTTATAATATGCATCCAGATATCCTCCAATCACACAAGCTGAAAATTGTTTCACTTTACTGCAGTTCTGTAACTATATGGGAACCAATCCTGTCTGTGTTCTGTGCACATCCAAAATTCCTGCTGAATGACCCGCCCTGGGAGCGAGTTACCAGTGACCCAGGGCTGGGACAGCAGGAGGGTGCAGGTTGGCGGGGAGAGCCCAGGGCTGGGGCAGCAGGGGGGTGGGTGGGTAGGTGAGGGGGGAGCCCAGCGCTGGGGCGGCAGGGGGTGTGGGTGGGTAGGTGAGGGGGGAGCCCAGCGCTGGGGCGGCAGGGGGTGTGGGTGGGAGCCCAGGGCTGGGGTGGGGGGCAGCCAAAAATGTTTTTGCTTGGGGCAGCAAAAAACCTAGAGCCGGCCCTGGTTGCAAGATGGACAGAGGAGAGCAGTGTGAGTAGCTGCCTGGAGCTGGAGGAGGAAGGATTGGAGCTGGAGTAGGCTGCAATGCTGTAGTACCTTGGACAGAGCAGTGCAGGCAGGACCCCAGGGGGAGGGGAAGGAGCTCCGGATGAGCTGCTGAGACTGAGGAGGTTGCTGTGACCCCAGGGCAGTGGCCCAGGGAAATGCAGCAATCATAGAGGCAAATGAACGCAGTAAGTGACTGTGGATCAGAGGGTCCCTGGGCTCAAGCCTGGAGTAGTGGGTGGGCCTGGGTCTCCCCATTGTGGAAGGACAGTTTACTGCAGTCACCACTGGGGAAGTGGCTGGACTACTGAGGAGCTAAACCTCCCCCGGAAGGGGGGACATGGACAGTGCCATGGCGGGGGGGCCAAGCCACAAAGAGGACGCTGCAGTTCCTGAGGCGGCGAGAGGGGCTGCAGGCAGACGGCGGAGATCAAGTGACAGTGTGCAGACTGTCGACCCTGAGCTCATCCCCAGAGTGACCATGGGGAGGCACCAGTCCGGTGGTGAGTAACACACCGTGACACAGCCCGTTGGGCCACTGTGTTGCACTGGCAGCTCATATCCAATTGCTTGTCCACTGTGACCCTCATATCCTTTACAGAGTCACTGCTTTCCAGGATAAAACCTTCAAAATGGAAGCCTGTGTTTGCTTGGCATGGAAAACAGACCCATCTTGACATCAGTGCTCTTTCACTTAGTGAAAGGGTTTCCCATGGCATCTTTGGCTGTAACTTTTCTTCCCGTCCAGCTGCACCCCAGAAGTGGCTGCATATCTGTGGGGCTTTCTATACAGACATTGTGTCACAGTTATGGGGGATAGACCTTGCACTATATCTAAGGATAGGTGGTATGAAGGCAGAGAAGTGGGTTATTTTCCTAGCTCTGGGAGAAGAGTGTGGTGTAAGGGGTTAGATTGGGGGAGCAGGAGGGCTGGGAGTCAGGACTTGTAGGTTCTATTCCCAGGGGCTCCAGGAGGGGAGCTGGGTCTGGTGGATTGGTGTTGCAGGAGAGGGGGGCTGGGAGTCAGGACTTCTGGGTCCTATTCCTAGTTTGGCTGTATTATTCATAAAATATTTGACTAGTTAACCTCCTCCTGGAGGATCTAATTAATGAGTCCACACCAGCTGGCAATGGGTTGCAAAGGACCCATGCGTGGGAAAACAAGATACAGCGTGATATTGTTTTGCACTGATGCATCTATTCATCTTGGAATAGGGATGGATTCCCAGAGGTACAGTGGCTTTGCAGATCACACACACATGCCCAAGGCTGTGTTAGCTACAGGAAAGATGTACAAGCCCAAACTATCAGCCACCTTGTCCTGGGTCTGATTACACCCACCAGCACTTACAGTGAACATCCTGAGGGCTTGGATGTGTGCCAGCGAAGCATTGCTAACCCCAGGACTGGGATAGCTGCTCTCTCTCATCTCACACGTATCCAAGGCCCGGAGAAGCATATTCCTTTGCACAGTGAAGTCTCAACTCTCTGCAAGCCCACTATGTATTCAGCGCCAGACTGGGTATTGCTTTAATATACCAGGCCTTTAATCTCGCTCGCCACCGCTTCGGTTCTGACCTCATTTCTAAGAGCAGCTCTGCAGGATTGACAGAGCCTGTGAGACAGGCTTTCAAACAAGATCACAATGAATTTCAATCATTGTACTGGGTGCTGCACAGACCCCCCCCCCCCCCGACTCCTTGACTCTGACAGGGTAGGGAGGAAGCATCATGTCAGGTGCTGCACAGACCTGGACCAAGCTTGGGGCCCTTTGTGCTGGGCCCTGCATAGACCATGACCGAGATCAGGACCCCAGTGGGTCGTGCACTGCCCAGCTGGTCCCTGCCACAAAGACCTTCTGGTCTAAGTGGACAAAGGAATAATTATCCCCATTTTACAGGTGTGCAAGTGGAGGCAGAGAGATGAACATTTGAGTAGAAGGCAGGGACAGTCGGAACTCGTGAGTTCTATTCCTGGCTCTAGGAGCACAGTGAAGTCGAATGGGTTAGAACAGGGGGTGCTGGGCTTCAGCACCCCTGTTGTATTCCTGGTGCTGAGCACAGTGGTGGGTTTAGTGGGTTAAAGCAGGGAGGGCTGGGAGTCAGGATTCCTGAGTGTCATCCCTGGTTCTAGGAGCAGTGTGAGCTCTCATGGATACAGACAGGGGAGCAGGAGCCAGAACTCCTGGGCTCTATTCCAGACTCGCTCTGTGAACTTTGGGGCATGTCCCTTTCCCGCTCTGCACCTTGGTCCCCAGCCTTTTTTGGCTCCAGCTATGAATTCCAATAGTTAGGAAGGGGGTGTCCAATCCCGGCCTGGCTTTCCCTCCATTGCAGTGCAGTGAGCTGTACCCAGTAGTGGCACCAGCTCTTCCGTCACATAAAAAAGAATCTGGCACATCAGAAGAAGGCAGGCTAGTAAACAGGGACAAGTTTTTAAAGTGCTTGTACACAAATGCCAGAAGTCTAAATAATAAGATGGGTGAACTAGAGTGCCTTGTGATAAAGGAGGATATAGATATAATAGGCATCACAGAAACCTGGTGGACTGAGAGCAATCAATGGGACACAATCATTCCGGGGTACAAAATATATCGGAAGGACAGAACAGGCCGTGCAGGGGGAGGAGTGGCACTATATGTGAAAGAAAGTGTAGATTCAAATGAAGTAAAAATCTTAAGCGAATCCACATGTTCCATAGAGTCTCTATGGATAGAAATTTCATGCTCTAGTAAAAATATAACATTAGGGATCTATTATCGACCACCTGACCAGGACAGTAATAGTGATGATGAAATGCTAAGGGAAATTAGAGAGGCTATCAAAATTAAGAACCCAATAATAGTGGGGGATTTCAATTATCCCCATATTGACTGGGAACATTTCACTTCAGGACGAAATGCAGAGATAAAATTTCTCGATACTTTAAATGACTGCTTCATGGAGCAGCTGGTACGGGAACCCACAAGGGGAGAGGCAACTCTAGATTTAATCCTGAGTGGAGCGCAGGAGCTGGTCCAAGAGGTAACTATAGCAGGACCGCTTGGAAATAGTGACCATAATACAATAGCATTCAACATCCCTGTGGTGGGAAGAACACCTCAACTGCCCAACACTGTGGCATTTAATTTCAAAAGGGGGAACTATACAAAAATGAGGGGGTTAGTTAGACAAAAGTTAAAAGGTACAGTGACTAAAGTGAAATCCCTGCAAGTTGCATGGGCCCTTTTTAAAGACACCATAATAGAGGCCCAACTTCAATGTATACCCCAAATTAAGAAAAACAGTAAAAGAACTAAAAAAGAGCCACCGTGGCTTAACAACCATGTAAAAGAAGCAGTGAGAGATAAAAAGACTTCCTTTAAAAAGTGGAAGTCAAATCCTAGTGAGGCAAATAGAAAGGAGCACAAACACTGCCAACTTAAGTGCAAGAGTGTAATAAGAAAAGCCAAAGAGGAGTTTGAAGAACGGCTAGCCAAAAACTCCAAAGGTAATAACAAAATGTTTTTTAAGTACATCAGAAGCAGGAAGCCTGCTAAACAACCAGTGGGGCCCCTTGATGATCAAAATACAAAAGGAGCGCTTAAAGATGATAAAGTCATTGCGGAGAAACTAAATGGATTCTTTGCTTCAGTCTTCACGGCTGAGGATGTTAGGGAGATTCCCCAACCTGAGCTGGCTTTTGTAGGTGACAAATCTGAGGAACTGTCACAGATTGAAGTGTCACTAGAGGAGGTTTTGGAATTAATTGATAAACTCAACATTAACAAGTCACCGGGACCAGATGGCATTCACCCAAGAGTTCTGAAAGAACTCAAATGTGAAGTTGCGGAACTATTAACTAAGGTTTGTAACCTGTCCTTTAAATCGGCTTCGGTACCCAATGACTGGAAGTTAGCTAATGTAACGCCAATATTTAAAAAGGGCTCTAGGGGTGATCCCGGCAATTACAGACCGGTAAGTCTAACGTCGGTACCGGGCAAATTAGTTGAAACAATAGTAAAGAATAAAATTGTCAGACACATAGAAAAACATAAACTCTTGAGCAAGAGTCAACATGGTTTCTGTAAAGGGAAATCGTGTCTTACTAATCTATTAGAGTTCTTTGAAGGGGTCAACAAACATGTGGACAAGGGGGATCCGGTGGACATAGTGTACTTAGATTTCCAGAAAGCCTTTGACAAGGTCCCTCACCAAAGGCTCCTACGTAAATTAAGCTGTCATGGGATAAAAGGGAAGGTCCTTTCATGGATTGAGAACTGGTTAAAGGACAGGGAACAAAGGGTAGGAATTAATGGTAAATTCTCAGAATGGAGAGAGGTAACTAGTGGTGTTCCCCAAGGGTCAGTCCTAGGACCAATCCTATTCAATTTATTCATAAATGATCTGGAGAAAGGGGTAAACAGTGAGGTGGCAAAGTTTGCAGATGATACTAAACTACTCAAGATAGTTAAGACCAAAGCAGATTGTGAAGAACTTCAAAAAGATCTCACAAAACTAAGTGATTGGGCAACAAAATGGCAAATGAAATTTAATGTGGATAAATGTAAAGTAATGCACATTGGAAAAAATAACCCCAACTATACATACAACATGATGGGGGCTAATTTAGCTACAACGAGTCAGGAAAAAGATCTTGGCGTCATTGTGGATAGTTCTCTAAAGATGTCCACGCAGTGTGCAGAGGCGGTCAAAAAAGCAAACAGGATGTTAGGAATCATTAAAAAGGGGATAGAGAATAAGACAGAGAATATATTATTGCCCTTATATAAATCCATGGTACGCCCACATCTCGAATACTGTGTACAGATGTGGTCTCCTCACCTCAAAAAGGATATTCTAGCACTAGAAAAGGTTCAGAAAAGGGCAACTAAAATGATTAGGGGTTTAGAGAGGGTCCCATACGAGGAGAGATTAGAGAGGCTGGGACTCTTCGGCTTGGAAAAGAGAAGACTAAGGGGGGACATGATAGAGGTATATAAAATCATGAGTGATGTTGAGAAAGTGGATAAGGAAAAGTTATTTACTTATTCCCATAATACAAGAACTAGGGGTCACCAAATGAAATTAATAGGCAGCAGGTTTAAAACAAATAAAAGGAAGTTCTTCTTCACGCAGCGCACAGTCAACTTGTGGAACTCCTTACCTGAGGAGGTTGTAAAAAAAATTTTTTTTTAAATGTTTAAAAGGGGACTGGATAAATTCATGGTGGCTAAGTCCATAAATGGCTATTAGCCAGGATGGGTAAGAATGGTGTCCCTAGCCTCTGTTCGTCAGAGGATGGAGATGGATGGCAGGAGAGAGATCACTTGATCATTGCCTGTTAGGTTCACTCCCTCTGGGGCACCTGGTATTGGCCACTGTCGGTAGACAGATACTGGGCTAGATGGACCTTTGGTCTGACCCGGTACGGCTTTTCTTATGTTCTTATGTTCCAGCGCCCTAGGCGACGGAAGGTCCCGCCCCCGAAATGCCGCCCCCAACAGCGGCGGCGTAAGGTCCCGCCCCCAAATTTGAACGGGCGGCCGCGGCGCCCCCAAAATAGCTGTGCCCTAGGCGACCGCCTAGGTCGCCTAATGGGTTGCGCCGGCCCTGGCTATACCATTCAGGGAGGAGCAGAGGACGCTGATTTCCCCCAAGGGAGCCTGCGCTCCGGCACCTTCACCGCAGCAGCAAAGGAATCCGTGGGCACGTTGTTGGCTTGTGTTTCCTGAGACGTCCCCCAGGAGGATGGGAGCAGCCAGAGACGCCACAGGGAGCTGGCAAGGACATGGGGCCTGCCCCCCCCATGGCAGGTAAATGACCTGGGCTGTTCCATCACATATATGGCAAAGACCCAGCACTCCAGGTGTTGTGGCAAAGAGCTTGTATTGGGGATCTGCCAGCTCTGGGAGGGGAGTGGGGTGCTAGAGCAGGGGAGACAGGACTCCAGGGTTCAATTCCTGACTCTGGGGATATTGTCTAATAGGCTTAGCTCGCCTCCACTGGTCCCTGCACATTGCAGACTGGACTGGGCCAACAGCAGAGAGTTTGCTGACTGATAAGAATTAAGTAGATTTTCAGTTGCTAGGGTGGGTAAGGAGAAATCCTTCTACTCCCAGAACTCCTTCCCCCACACTGCTCTGCAGATGGCCCCTCCTCCCCCGACATGCACCACTGGGCCCCACTCCCCTCCCAGAGCTGGGAAAAGAACCCAGCAGTCCTGACTCCCACCCGCTCTAGCCCCCAAATCCCACTCTAATCCTAGATCTGGCAGAGAACCCAGGAGGCCTAACTCGTGGCTCTGTGCTGTTTAGCAGCATGACCATTTCCTGCCCCCCCCCCCCCCCCCCCCCCCCCCCCCCCCCCCCCCCCCCCCCCCCCCGCCCCCCCCCCCCCCCCCCCCCCCGGACCAGCTCCTCGGTTTTCTCATTCCCTCTATTTCATCCCCAGCTCCCAAGTCACTACCCCTCCCCCTCATCACTGCCAGGCAGTTCCTCTCCCCAAGGTGCTAAAATGCATGGAAAGTGGGGAGAACCAACATCACTCAGGACATTTGAATCTAGGACACAACCTAACCTTGGGGGATAGATTGTAGGAGGGGTGATCCTGCCTTCCTCTGGCAGGTGGTGCTGACCTCCATGCCCCAGCACAATGCTAGGGGGCGCTCTGTTGCAGGGAGCTGGGCAGGGGGCTCAGTTGGGGGTGCTCTCCCCTGGCAGTCAGCGCTGGCCCCCAGTGCAGCGATGGGGGGCATGATGCTGCAGGGAGCAGGGTGGGGCTCAGCAGATGAGTTTCAGGATGTTCTCGTAGCTCAGGAAGGTCACCGCGTTGACAGGGAAGGCACGGATACAGTTCAGGGCAAGGCCCTTTAGGAAGACCTGGGGTCCCTCACGCCGAACACTGATGCGGATGCAATCCAAGACCCCGCGGTAGGACACTCCCTTCACCCCGTCCATCTGGAGCCGGGCCTTGATCACGTCCATGGGCGTGGCTAAGACCCAGGAGGCGGTGCCAGCACAGCCCCCAGCTACAAGAACTGTCATGGGCCCTGGGAGCAAAGGGGAGAGGGAAGAGAGTTAGGGCTCAGCTGCATGGGGGGGGCTTGGCAGGGGCTGTTACCCCTCAGTCAGTGCCATCCCCAGAGCAGTGGTTGTGGTTAGTTATTGTACAGTTGTTAAACACCTGTCAGTTTCCACCCAAGAGGTGGCTGCATTATAGCGCCGTGTGAAAAGATCTATCTTAATTGTCTCTGGCCCATCAAAGCACTCACATGACGCAACAGGAATCCCAGTTCCCTACAGTCTCTTCCCCGGCAAGGTGGACTGTAGGGGGCTATCCATTCCCATCTCACCTGGTTCTCGCCCCTGCGCTGTCATGGCCTGGCAGAGGCTGGTGTAGGTGAGGAAGTAGATGGCCATAGTGGGTGTATCTCGCAGCACCAGGGCCCGGGTGCCCCGGAACAGGCCCATGACCCCCTCCTCGCGGAATATGCTAGCACCGCAGTGCACTGGGCCCCGGTACTGGGCTCCAGAGGCCCCCGCTAGACTCCTCAGCCCATAGGGGTGAAGCTGGTTCTGTAGCCGAACTTTGATCAGGTCAATAGGAGCCAGGACCACGGCCTGAGATTGGGGGGGGGGGGGAGAGAGAGGGAGAATGAGTCCCCTGGTTAGTTCCTTAAGGAAAAATACTGACATGCAACGACTCCTGGGGCTGGAGAGAGAACCCCACGTGTCCCAGCTCCCATCCCCGCTTGCTCTAACCCACTTCAACCCCACTCCCCTTCCCTGAGCTAGGATAGAACCCAGGTATCCCAGCTCCCATCCCCGCTTGCTCTAACCCACTTCAACCCCACTCCCCTTCCCCGAGCTAGGATAGAACCCAGGTGTCCCAGCTCCCAGCCCTCCTTCTCTAAGCACTGGACCCGACTCCCTTCCCCTCCCAGAGGCAGGGCTAGAAGCCAGGAGTTCTGCTTGCTACCTCTGCCCCCCACATGAGCTGCCTGGTCCCTCACCTGCATCAGGCCGGAGAAGCTGCCAGCGGTGAGGACGTGGGCGTAGCTGGGGGGCTTGGCGTGGCGGTCGTGGTGGTGGGTGGCGCTCAGGTACAGCAGGGCATTACTGTAGGCCCCGAACATCACTGAGTTAACCAGGGCCACGCTCAGCAGTGGGAAACTCATCCCCTTAAAGAAACCTAGGACCTGCAAGGCAAAGAGCACCATGGTGGGATCAACGCCAGCCCTGGGCGTATGTGACTCATGGCTTGGCATGAGGGAGTGATTGGGGAACCCCTCTCCAAAGGCTGACACCCGTGCGTACACGCACACACTGCTCCCCCTAGCATACAACATGGGGGGGGGAGGGGAGCTGATCTCCATCGGGGCAGATGTGCAGCCCCCAGCATGAGGGGGGCCTCTGAGCTTGGGCAGGGGTCTCTTGGCATTGCCCTAATACAAATAAAAAATGTGCTGCCTCAAACCGTTTCATTGCGGTATGTTTTGATTACGCAATCCAGCATCCCCCGATAGCCAGACTGCGTCTGCAGCCGCACCTGGAATGAGACACCATCTTTAAGCAAAGAATTTGCAGGGAGATATTAGCAGCAGCAGTTTATGCAAAGGCCAAACTCCTCCTCAGAGGCATTTGGAGGTAGCATTTTCTAGCGGATGGGACTGTGGCCTGGGACTTAGGACTCCTGGCTTCTGTTCACAGCTCTGGCAAGAGAATGGGCTCTAGGGAGTTAAAGCTGTGGGGGGTGGTGCTGGGAGTCAGGACTCCTGGGTTCTATTCCTGGTTCTGCCATTGAGCTGGGGCAAGTCCCTCTCTGTGCCTCTATTTCCCCTCCCACCTTGTCTATTCAGACTGTGGACTCTTGGGGGGAGGGATTCTCTCTCACTGTGGGTCTGTGCAGTGCCTCTCATGGGGGGGTCTGTGTAGTGGCTGGCCTGACAGGGTGGCCTGAACTTGGCCAGGGAGGGTTTCTGCAGATAAAGACCCCTATGCCAGTTAGGTCTACCATCATAAGAAATAAGTTAAAATAGCTATTGCTTGCCCTTTGAGGTGCTGGACACTGCTCTGAGCTAGCCAGTTCCCCAGCAGGGACGCATCTCCTCATTCTATCTATAGGAGAGAAGTTTCCCCTGTCCCTTCCTACCCCCAATCCCCCTACAGCAGTACCAGCTTCATATTCACCTTCACTGTGTCTACTGGGTGCCCCAAGGCAAGCCCCACAGCTCCTGTGTCCAAAGGAAAAACAAGTCAGTTGGCAATTACAACCCGCCGCTGTCCCGGTTATGAGAATGGAACCCAGGAGTCCTGACTCCCAGGGCTGCTGCTGTAACTCACTAGGCCCACCCCTCCGGGGGCTAGGAATAGGACCCGGGAGTCCTCCTCTCCTCCACACATCCATAAACACCCCACCGCCACTTCCTCTTTTTCTTTGGGATCCCAATGCTGCTGGCAAATGTTAAAATGAAATGTTGAAAAGGACACAGACCCCCAGTGCGAGACAGGGCTTGATTATTTTTAACTCACTTGTTAATGAGCGACTAGGAAGTGTCACATCTTTTTCAGCAAAAAAACTGAATTTGGAACTTAAATTCCACTCTTTTTAAAATGCAACTAAATTGGGGGAGGCAGGCCAGCCTTGTCATGGTGAAGCTAGACTGGGATTCAGGGAACCTGGCTTCATTCCCTGCTCTGCTACTGCCTCCCTGGGTGATCTTGGGCAAGTCACTTCCCTGCTCTCTACCTCATTTTCCCCCTCTATAAAGGGGGCAGAATAATCTTCCCTTTCTCTATTAATTTAGATTATAAATTCTTTGGGGTCAAAAACTCTCTCGTTATGTGTTTGGGCCACGCCCGGCCCAATAGGGGCCCCAGTCTCAGTTGGCAGGGTCTGTGCCACACTTAGCCCGGGGGAGGGGGTTCTCAATCTCATCTGGGGTCTGGGCAGCCCCTGGCACGACAGGGTCCTGACTCTGAGCGGCAGGGGCATATGTCTGGGCAGCACCCAGGAGGGTGGGAATTGGATCCTTCTCATTCTTACCTGAAATCCAGCCAGCCACAAACTCCTCCACGGGCATGGTGAGTAGAGCGCAGGGACTGTACAGGGCTCTGGAAAAGAGGAAAGATCTGGTCAAAGTTAATCCATTTAATCCCTAACTTGTCCTCCTGGGTGCTTCAATCTTTAACTTGATTCTCCCCTGCCCTATGAATTGCCCTTTTCCCAACAGCAGTGCCCAGGGGCACGCAGTGAAATGGAAAAGCAGGAGATTAAGCAGGGGTGACCATGCAGAGTTAGGGTAACCGGGGGAACTCAACTGGTGCAGTATCTCACTGAGATTAAGGGCTGGATCCACCAGCTGGTCTGGCTGCTCCCCCCCCCCCCCCCCCCCCCCCCCCCCCCCCCCCCCCCCCGNGGGCCCCCTTTCAGGCCCACACTCAGGGCTGGATTTTCCAAAGCCCTCTGTCCTCAGCACACAGAGCTTCTTAAATTCACGCTGTGCCATTTTGAAAAACAACTCTCACCTCAGGAAGATTCCCAGACTGAGAGAGAAGCACGGAGCCTGCTTTCTATGACGGTTGCAGTTGTAAGTGGCTTTCAACGGGTTAGTAACTGACAGCAGGCTGTGCTGAGCATGTTTCAGGATGGGCCGTTATAAAGGCCTGTTCGGGTGCTTACCGGGAGGCATTTGGACGCAGATCCTTACAACGATGGAGGCACCCAACTCGTGGAGGCACAATTGCAATCGGGGACGGGGGTGCTTTTTGGCTTTCCTCTGAAGCATCGGGGATCACCTACAGCTGGAGCAGGGATAACAGGTAATGGGGCGTGCGCTCTGAGGTTTCTCTGTTGTAGCTGGCTGGAGGGTGGGTCTTGTTCAAGGTCCAGCTGATCACCTGATGTGGCAGCGGGCAGGAATTCCCCCCCAGGTCACAGTGGCAGGGACCTTTTGCCTTCCTCTGCAGCATGAGGTGGCTGTTGTGCTCATCAAGGTCTTACCTAATCAAGCCCCCCATAACACCAGAGACCCTGGTTCTCTCCTGTTCTTTGCATGGGGCTCACAACCCCTTCAGTCAGGGGTGGGCAAACTTTCTGGCCCGAGGGCCACATCTGGGAATAGAAATTGTCTGGCGGGACATGAATGCTCACAAAATTGGGGTTGGGGTGAGGGCTCTGGGGTGGGGTCAGAAATGAGGTGTTCAGGGTGCAGAAGGGAGCTCCCAGTGTGGGCTCTGGGGTGGGGCTGGGGATGAGGAGTTTGGGGTGTAGGAGGGTGCTTTGGACTGGGACCGAGGGATTTGGAGGGTGGGAGGGGGTCAGGGCTGGGGCAGGGGGTTGGGGTGTGGGAAGGGGTACAGGCTCTGGCTGGGGGTACAGGCTCTGGGGTGGGGCTGGAGATGAAGGGTTTGGGGTGCAGGAGGGTGCTCTGGGCTGGGAGTGAGGGGTTCGGAGGGTGGGAGGGGGGATCAGGGTTGGAGCAGGGGTGTGGGGAGAGGCTCAGGGGTGCAGGCTCCGGGCGGTGCTTTTACCTCAAGCGGCTCCTGGAAGCAGTGGCATGTCCCTTCTCTGGCTCCTATGCGGAGGCGCCACCCCTGCAGCTCCCACTGAAGTGCCGGAGGGGGCCACTGGAGCACGTAGGAGCCGGAGGGGGGCTATGCCGTGGTTTCTGGGAGCCGTGTGGAGCGGCCCACAACCCTGCTCCCCAGCTGGAGTGCCAGCGGGAGCTTGAGGGCCGGCTTAAAATGGCTGGTGGGCTGGATCTGGCCCACGGGCTGTAGTTTGCCCACCCCTGCCTTAAGTTCTTGAGGGTGGAAATGCTAAAGTCATTGGGCTCAACCGTCTGGGTGAAGTTTAATGTCCTGGGATATTCAGAAGGTCAGACTAGATGATCTAATGATGCCATCTGCCCTTAACCTCTGAAACCCTAGTGTCACGGAGAGTGGGGGAGTCCGAGCTCTGCACCCCTCTTCCTGGGATTCACCGTGACTCTCAGCCAGCCAGTCAAATTGGCTTATTAGATGGTTTATTAGATGACAGGAACACAGCCCCAAGCGGAACATGTAGGTACCACCAGATCCCCTCCATCCAGTCCTTCTGGGGGGTTTAGGGAACTTAGCCCCCAGCTTGTGGTTCCCTGCGTTTCACCACCCAGCCCAAAACTCAAAACTAAACCACCCCCCCCCCCCAGCAGGTCTACCCCTCCCCCTGCTCCTCCTCTCCTTTGTTCAGTCTCCCGGCCAAAGGTGACACTTCTCCCACCCCCCTCCTGGCTCAGGTTACGGCTCAGGTTACAGCTCAGGTAGCTTCCTTCCCATCCCCCATGTAACTCCCCCGCAACATTCCCAGGTCAAATCTGCCCTGCTCCGTCACACCTAGATACCACTCCCCTCCCTGAGCTGGGGATGAAACCCAGGAGAATCATAGAACAGAATATCAGGGTTGGAAGGGACCTCAAGAGGTCATCTAGTCCAACCCCCTGCTCAAAGCAGGGCCAATCCCCAGACAGATTTTTGCCCCGATCCCTAAATGGCCCCCTCAAGGATTGAACTCACAACCCTGGGTTTAGCAGGCCAATGCTCAAGCCACTGAGCTATCCCTCCTCCCTAGCCCCTCTGCTTTAACCACTGTAGCTCTTCCTCTCCCACAGCCAGAGACAGAAAGCTTACCTCCCCCACCCTGACAAAGTAATGAGCCAGCACCTTTTGTCCTAGCCAGGATGAAAGCAGCTTCCACAGTCCCAGGCCAGTGCCTCCATCCCAGCACCCCTCAGCTGCCTTTGCAAACCTTTCCTCTCCCCCAACCCAAGGCCCTGAACTAGTTTGCAGCAGGTGGAGTGTGCACTGGGGCCCTAACAGCGAGCTGCATGCATGGCCAGATCCTCGCAAACCAGCGCTACATCTTGTGCAATGGCCCTTAGCGGCTAACCCTCCTCTCTGCACCCCACGGGCAGACTTACCCCATGGTGGTGGAGGGCGCAACATAGCCGGAAACTAAATATCATCGACAGCAACCTTGTTTATAGACATGCGCAGAGGTTCCACAAGGACTCCTCGTTGTTTTTGCTGATACAGACTAACACGGCCCATCATAACAAGCTACCACTAGAGGGAAGCAGACACCTACTTCAATGCACTCGTTGTTTAGGGTAGGGTCTGAAGGCCCAAACTGAGATCAGTCCCCACTACGCCCAGTTAATCTTGACTGAGTGCAGGGTAGGGCCCATGTTGTGCCAGGCGCTGCATGGACCCTGACTGAGACAGGGGCCCCACAGACCCGCACAGAGACCAGGGCCAGGTCCCACTGGGTGCTGCTCAGACCCTGACTGAGGTTGTGGCCCATGTCAGGTCACGTGCTGCACAAACCCTGACCCCGGCGAGCTGTGTGCTACCCCCACACAGCGAGACTGTCCCAAATTGAAGAACCAAAGGGGGGAGGGGAAATAGAGGCTCACGTGTTGGCAAACCTGGGAATATTCACCCCTGTGCCTGCTTGTGATCCGTGCCCTGCGAGCGAACGCCTTCGTGCGGGGGGACTGGGTGCAATTGGCTGACCCCCAGCGTGGTGTGTCGCCTGCTGCAGCCCCTTTTGCAGGGCAGAGCCAGCCCGTTCATCTGCCCCCTCCCCGACCACTGGTGGCATCGCTGACTCTGACGGGTTAAACATTCAGTGTTGGGTCTGGGGGCCCCAGGTTCATACCCCGGCACCAGAAACCTGCCCGGGACCAGGTTAACCCACAAATCGAATTCCGGTGCGGGAGGTGGGCGGGCGCAAGCCGTCAGGCTCGGCGAGGCGAATCTCCGTGACGTCACACAGCCAGCGGTGGGCGGGGATTGGGCGGGACATCCCTCCCTCCGGCTTCCGGGGCTCGCCGCCCGCGCTGCTTCCAGCTGCACAGACCCAGGCAGGGAGCGGGAGAGGGAGAGATTCGGGCGGGCGGAGAGCGGCAGCGCCATGGAGGTGAGAAGGGGGTTGAGAGGAGGTCCCTTGGGGCTTTCCGGGGGTCTGGGCTCCCCTTCACCCAAGGGATTCCCCCGGCTTCCCGCTCTGGGGCCCAGCACCCCCTCCCCACCAAGGACTCTCTGCCCCCCGCGCTCCGAGGCCCCTCCCCACCAGGGACCCTCTGCCCCTCCCTCCCAGTGCCCCGCACTCCCTCCAACCCAAGAGACCCAATGTTCTCTCCCCCCCCCCCCGCTCTGGTACCCCGCACCCCTCTCACACTCGAGACCCTCTGCCCCGCCCCCACAGGGGACCCTCTGCCCCCCCTGCTGTGGGGACCTACACTTCTCCTATGGCCCTGCACCCCCTCTTCCAAAGGGCCGTCTGTGACCCGCCATCCATCTAGAGGGCTCCCAACCTGGGGGGCATGCAGAGCCCCAGGATCTCCCGACCCCCCCCCCCGCAAGGCCCAGGGGGCTCCCCGCCTCCCCCCATCCACTATCTCCCCCAGACCCAAGGGTCTCCCTGTGCTGCTAAGTTACCTAACTAGTGGGCCCTTACACTTCTAGCTGGAGGCTCCTATCTCCCCACTTGGGTCCAGCAACGCCCTCCCCCACACCAGCCCAGGTTCCTTGGGGCTTGGCTCCCATCTATGCCCTCCTCAAAGCCCCCAGAGCTGCCTGCTCTCGCCCACTGGGGTGTTTACCCAGTGACTCTCCCCCCCCCCAAAAAAAAACACCCCCTCTGTTTGGGGGTGTCTCTCTTGGTGACAACCCCTATCATGGTCTGAACCCCCACTGATGTTTGTGTGTCTGCAGATGGAAGGAGCAGATGGGGCTGCTGTCCCCCTCAGCTTGGCCGATCGCTCCCATCGAAGCAGCATCTCCTCCATGTGTGCCCGATGTAAGTGACATTTGGAAGGCAGGTGGTGTCTCTTAGAGGAGAGTGGGTTGTCTGGTGGTTTCGGATCAGGGATTGGGAACTAGGACCCCTGGGTTCTTTTCCCAGCTCTGGGAGGGGAATGGGCTCTAGAGTGGGAGGGGAGGAGGTAAGAGAGGCAAGACTCTTGGGTTCTGTCCCAAACTCCGGGATTGGATTTACTAGAGTGTCTCACGCTTCGTAGCTTGTGTAGGCTGAACTCATTACACACTCCGGGCTCCTTATGTCCCTCCATTTCCACATCACCCCTTCCCCCCAGCTCCCTGTATGCCATGCCCCCATCCTCCTCTACTTCAGGAACTCCTGCAACCCCATTCCCTTTTTCCCCCGTGCCAGAAACCCCATTTCTCCCTTTCCAGTTTTTGAGACTGTTTTTCACCAAGTTCTATAGGGATCTGCCTAGAATATTACTGGAAATTTTGGAGTGACTCGGATGTAGCATTCAAAAACTATGGTGTTACAGACAGAGAAGTGCCCTGGAGTTGAGCATAAAGGTTGATGTAAGCCAACTCTTGGGCCTCCTTTGAGTCAGCTGTGTCATGGCTACAGCAGGTCAGGACTTTTTCCACACATAGTTTGTCACCCAAAGATTCAACTTTGCCAAAGCCAAAACTGTTCATGAAACGGGGTCGGTTTTGACAAATCTCCAAGCTCAAAAACTTTTGGGAAAATAAACAGTTTTGCGGTTAACAGGCTGTGTCGTCTTTTTTGAACCAGAGAGTTCTGGGGGTTTCAGTCAAAATGATGTGGTGTTTGGAAATTTTAGCAAATATAGATTAAAAAAGATCAAAATTGAAATACATCAAAACTGATCTGGACTGAAATTTTTTTCAACTCGTTGGTTTGTGAAAATGTTCATGTTTTTGACTTTTTATCTTAGTTTGGGAAGGAAATTTTTTTGGGGTATCAAAAACTTTCATGAAACGGGAAAACTGTGACCCTCTGCTCTCTTAGCGCTGGATGTCCTGGTATATCTGATCGATGACACTGCGGTGCAGCTGAGCGTGGACAGTCTGATGTCTGTCACTGTTCATGAGCTACATCGTATCGTCCGGGACGCCCTGCAGCTTCCTGAGTGTGCCATGGAATTCTTCGCCCTGTGGCTCATCTCTCCCTTGCTTGGTAAGGTGCTTGGTTCATTGTCAGGATCTCTTATGCTACACCCTCTCCTATCACCCAGGGGGGCCTGTGCATAGCCTCCTCTACTGTTGCATTACCCAAGACTTTGCAAGTCTCATCACCCCCTTTTACAGGGGAAACTTAGGCACAGAGAGGGGAAGGGACTGGTCTGAGGTCATGTGTAGAGTCATTGGTGGAGCTGGCAATGGAACCCAGGGGTCCTGACTCTCAGTCCCCTCCACTCTAACCATTAGGCCACTCCTCCCCTCCCAGAGCGGGGAATGGAACCCAGCAATCTGATTCCCAGCTCTGATCACTAAGCCACAGTCCCCTCCTATTGCTAGGGATAGAACCCAGGAGTCCCGACTCTCGGCCTAGTGCTCTAACTGCTAGACCTACTGCCCTCCCAGAGCTGGGCATAGAACCCAGGAGTCCTGACTCCTGGGCCTGTGCTGAAATCAATAGCCTACCCTATCTTTCCGCTGACACAGTATTTATCTGCTTCTCACTTCGCATTGTCTATTTCGGATGTAATAAATGGTTGCTGTTTGATTTCAGGTAGGTTGGAAATGTGTCACCTGGCTGTTGTGTGACTCAGCCATTGTTTGTTAAAATAAATAAGGAATGAGGAAACTTCCTGTATCCATCCACCTGTGTTCCTAAATAGAGGTTCTGAAATGCTTTCTGTTCTAAACCGCCTCAGCGCCTCACCCCGGAGGTGGCTGCATCTCTGTGCCGAGCGAGGGAACCCTGTATAAACATCACCCCAGAGGTGGCTGCATTTCAACTGTTGTCAAAGCAACTGCTGTGTTTGTAATAAAGTGCTTTTGGAATCCAGCTGTTGTTTATACAGAGGTCCCTTGGTGGGTACTGAGGTACGGCTGCCCCTAGAGTGGGGTGCAGGGACTCTTTATACAGGAGTTGCTTTAAGTGCAACCAGGAACCCTGTGCAAAAGTCCTTCAACTGGCTCTGGCCTGTGGTGCCTGAGCCCCCAGCCGGAGAGGTGTTAGCAGGAAGTGTTGAATGGCAGGCAGTGGGTTAATCTGGGGCTGTTGATCCTGAGTCTTCCCAGCTGGGAGCATGTCAGGAGCAGAACGGAAACTTCCAAGGAACATCCAGGCAAAATGAATCATTTCATGGCACTGTTCCAGCTAGCTTGGCTGATGTCTTTGTCACCTGACTTACATCTGTTCCCTTATCTCCCATCAGCTTCCCATCCCTAGCACATCCCTGCTGTAACCTGTCAGATGTTCCTTGCTTACTCTCTCAGACCTCCCCCAATCTCCACAGCCTGCTGGTTTTCATTGACCCTCTCCTGGTAATAGGAGTCCCAGCAATGTCTGACTGTCTTCAGAACTTAGCATCTCAGGCTTTTTAGCAGATGCAGCCAGTATTGCTGGGTTTGATGCCCTCCAGTGTGAAGGGAGACGGGAGTCAGGGCTCCTGGGTTCTATCCCCAGCTCTGGGAGGGGCGTGGGGTCTAATGGGTTAGAGCACAGCCTGGAAGCCAGCATTACTATTTAGTACAAGGTGTTGCATCTGTCATTAGGGCTCAATCTCTGTCCAGGTGCCTAGATGCTATGACTAAGGCTACGTTTTAGTCACGGGTATTTTTAGTAAAAGTCATGGACAGGTCACGGGCAGTAAACAAAAATTCACGGCCCGTGACCTGTCCATGACTTGTACTATATACCCCTGACTAAAACTTGGGCCACGGGGGGGAGCGGGCCGCAGGTGCTCGGGGGAGGGGGAGTGGGCTGCAGGTTCTCGGGGGGGGAGGGGGAGTGGGCCGCTGGTGCTAGGGGGTGGGGGGACGGGACTTGGGGCGGAGGGGAGCGGGCCGTGGGTGCTCGGGGCGGGACCCCCGCTGGTGCTGGGGGGGAGGTTTGGCGGGGCTGGCAGGCTCCTTACCCGGTTCCGTGCAGCTTCCCGGAAGCAGCTGGCATGTCCCTGCAGCTCCTATGGGGAGGGAAGGCCAGGGGGTCTGTGCGCTGGCTCTGCAGCTCCCACTGGCCAGGAACCGCAGCCAATGTGAGCTGCGGGGGCAGTGCCTGCAGGCGGGGGCAGTGCCTGCAGGCGGGGACAGTGCCTGCAGGCGGGGGCAATGCACAGAGCCCCCTGACCCCTCTGCCTAGGAGCTGCAGGGACCTGCCGGCTGCTTCCGGTGCACCCCCCCCCCCCCCCCCGCCCNACTTTCCTCCCCACTCCCAGCCCTGAGCCCCCCTCCCACAGCCTGACAGACACACAGCCTTAGCTATGCCAACAGGTGCACTATAAAGAACTGCAGGAAGTGGAATATGCTTCAGATCAATGAGGTTTTGGGGTGTGGTTTTCCATCTGCCAGTCTCCATTGCCACCTGTGCTTCTGCTGCCCTCGGTTAGCAGCACCGGCTCCCCCTGTGGCATCCCAACCTGCTGTGTGAGTGGCCTTTGCATCTCCTGCTTGGGACTCCAATGGTCAGGAGCACAGCTGTTACCCCTCCTCTGCCCCCTCCCCCTGGTCTGTGGGGGCAGAGGGAGCATTCACAAAGGGGGGGTGGTGAGTTCTCCCATCCCATCCCACCCCACCTGCTGACTGTCCCTGGGCCCTGGCAGTGATGAATTTAGCAGGTGCTTATAAGTGGTCTAGGAGGGCTGGTCTTTTATTTCTATTATAGTAGTGCCTAGAGGACCCAGGTGACAACAGGGCCTCTTTATGGGGTGTGCATTATTGGTAGTATGACGGTAGTTCCTAGAGGTCTCAGCCAAGATTGGGGTCCCATTCTGGGGTGTGCATTATTCATAGTACAGTACTGTGATTCTGTCCTGACGGCTGGGAGGAGAGTGGGGTGCAGTGGGTTAGAGCAGTGGGAGCTGGGAGCCAGGACTCCGGGGTTCCACAGTAGTATTAATACCAACTTTGGGCTGTAGCTGGGTTCCCTGGACAGTTGACTCTGGGCCTGGCTCCTGGGCTGTAGGGCTGATGCTCTGTTAGAGACTCTCTCTTTCTGTCTTAGAGGTGCAGCTGAAGCCGAAGCACCAGCCATACAAGGTGTGCCGCCAGTGGCAGGAGCTGCTCTTGCGTTTCACTGATTGCCAGGAGGATGAGATCATGCAGGGTGCGTGTGCGAAGTTTCCTTGCTCCTTTCTGGCCTGCTGACACCCCCGCCTCGACCTTGGAATGCCCTCCTCCAATTGCTGAGCTCATACTGTCTGGCTTAGTTGTACAGAGGGGGGTGTACGCCAATGGCTAGAGCTGGGTGTGTGTGAGAAGAGCCAGGACTCCTAGGGGGATGTGGTCAAGTGGGTGAAAGCTTTGGGAGTTAGGAATCATAGGTTCTAGTCCCAGCTGGGGGAGGGGAGGCATCTAGTGGGTTAGAGCAGGGAGTGGGAGTCAGGACTCTGGGTTTCTATCCCCAGTTGGGGGAGGGGAGGGAGTCTAGTGGGGTTGGTAGCTGGGATTCTGGGGTTCTCTTCCCAGCTCTGACCTGTGTATCCGGCCTGGCTGGCTCCCCAGTTTCCAGGAGGCAGTGGTAAAGCAGACTCTTTTGGACCACGAACATGTCTTTACTGGGGTCTCTTTTGTCTCCCAGATGAGCCTTCCCTGCAGTTCAGAAGGAATGTGTTTTTCCCGAAGAGAAGGGAGCTGCAGGTGAGCACGTGGGCTCCTATCTGAGTCTCCTCTGCTGGTGTCACTCACCTCTCTGACCCTGTGGCGAGGCCTTTAGCATATTGATCAACTTCTTATTGTTTAGCCTCTGATTATCTGGGGAGTTAAGAGCCTAACCCACTGCAAGCCCACAAGAGAGGGGTCCTCGGGAAATCCCAGCCTTGTCATTCGCAATCTCTATTGCAGGAGCTCTGCACGGGTGTCCCCTCCCTGGCAGCCCAGATCATGGCCCCTGTTGTGCCAGGCACCGCACAGACCATCCCCCACTCGAGGTGAGGGCCACATCATGTGGGGCACTGCATGGGTACATGCTGAGACAGTCCTAGAGAGATGGGGGATTATTTTTGCTGTTATACAAATGGGGAAACTGAGGCACAGAGAGGGGAAGTGACTTGCCCAAGGTCACACAGGGGAGTCAGTGGCAGAGACAGGAATAGAACCCAGGTGTCCTGCGTCCCAATGCCGGGCCCTAAGACCATTCCTCCTACAAAAACATCTGCTCTGTCTCTAGGCTTTTGTAAAATCTTGCTATGACCAACCCGGTGTTCTGGACTTTGTGTCAAGCTGTCAAATCAGTCCCTCTGCCTCCTGCTTTGGTTCCTTAGGCATCATCTACAGTGGGAAAGTCACATTGGTTAACCACAGATTTGAATTCTAGCTGGTTCCAGCTCTTCTGAGATGTTGCAAATTCGGTTTAATTTAACTCTGTTCCCGGTGCCATGCAGCGAGAGACTGAAGCAGCTCAGTCTGTTCATTTTACTACAAAGCAGATTGAGAGAGGATCTGTTAGTGTGGGATCTCTTCATGGGGAGAAAACTCCACATACCAAAAGAATAGAACTAGTTGGGAATTCGTCAACAAAATGATTTTTGTTTGGAAAATGCCAGATTGTGGAAACCAAAACTCTGCAGAAACCCGTTTTGACACCTGTAGCAGGGAAAACTTCTCCAGGCCCAGGAGGGCCACAAAGAGGCGGGCCAGTAGTGCAATGGTTAGAGCGCTTTCCTGGGATGTGAGAAACCCAGGTTCAAGTCCTTGCTCTGCCAGATTTAGATTGGGAGCAGGGTGTTGAATGTGGGTCCCCCACATCCTGCACGAGTGCTTCTATCCTCCGGGGGGGGGGGCATGAGAAATTTTGAAAAGTTTCGGTTTCATTCTCCCATCGGAACAAAAACAAATGTTGAAACTTCAAATTTTTCCATGCGATGGAATTGCTTCCCAGCCAGCTCCGCTACAGGACTCTTAACCTGGCAGAAGAGGAACCAATGGGTGGAAGTTGAAGCCAGACATGTTCCAATTAGAAACACGGCACCAGTTTTTAACAGTGCAGGTGATTAACCACTGCAACGAATTCTCAAGGGGAGCTGGGTGAAATGTAATGGCCTGTGTCAGACGGGAGACCAGACTAGATGATCGACTGAGCCCTTTTGGCCTTAAAATTAACCTCCCAGGCAGCCCAGCTTGAACCAGAGGTGGAACTGGAGCCACCCTCTGGCCTTAGCTTTGATCACACCCTTTGGCCCGCAGATTGAAAACGAGGCTGTCCTGCGGCTGCTCTACGAAGAGGCCAAGTTCAATATCCTGGAGGGACGCTACCCGTGTGACGTGGAGGACTGCGAGCAGCTGGGGGCCCTGGTCTGCAGGCTGCAGCTGGGTCCCTACGACCAGGACCAGCATACGGCCTGTGCCTTGAAGTAAGGGGGGGGGGGGGCATTGTCTAGAGCAGGGGCGTCAGTCATCTGAAGGATCAGCCTTTTAACTGTGGGCTGGGGTATAAACTCAGGGCTATGTACTCCCCCTTGGATGCCCAGTAGATCTCCCATTGGTGTTGGTGTGGGTCTGGCCCTGGGAGCAAGGGGAGAGCAGTCTTTATGCAGTTACTAGGGGGCTGTACGCTTGGTACCTTGCGTAGGGCAAGTGCATTGCACAGGGGCTCCGTACATCCCTCCACAGTTCCCTATGTGCCACCCTCCATCTCAGGGGCACCTCTCAGAAAAACCCTCTCCCCCATGCTAGAGGTTCTGGATGCCACGCAGTCCCCCTACCCCCATATCAGGGTCTCCTATTCTCCTCCCTGTGCCAGGGGTTGTGTGCATGCTCCCCCCCCCCCCCCCCCCCCCCCCCCCCCCCCCNGGGGTGTCAACGTGTTACTCCTGGGAGGATGAGCAGAGAGAAGCAGGGGTGGTGTTATGCTGGAGGCGTTAATAGAGCCATCAACTAATTGTTTGATTTATACACAACTGCACAAGTGCTTGACACTGGCTGTGTGAATCAAATGGCAGAGGCTCCATGTGTTCCCCATATTTTCCCTTTGTGTTTTTCCATTTTCCCCCCAAATCCATTGGGTTCTGGCCATTGATGCCTAGAACATTTCCTGAAATGTTGGCAACGATCAGATGGAGCAGTCAAAAACTATTGTTGCGTCTCTACAGAGAAATGCCATTGAGTTGAGTGTAGAGGCTTTGCAAGCTCTGCCAGCTACGCTTCTGTTCCTGCATCCAATATCGGTCCAGGAGCAAAGCTGTAGGCTGATCGTTGCTTTCCCACTTTAGTTTTTCATTCTCCCATCTTCCTTTCTCTTTCTCTCCTTGTTTCTTCTCTCTTCTCTCCCTTTCCTACAACAGTTGCTCCTCACCCCCTCTCCCTTTCCATCTGCTAAAATGATCAGCCATGGAATAGTCTGACACTTGTTATCTTAAAGCTCGACCTCCAGTGAGATTACTGTGTCATGGGGAGTGGACCCCTTAGAGTATCATTAGAGACTCAGGTGTGTCAGTTACATTCAGGGCAGTTTTCCCTCCCCCTCCCAAAGCAATTGGTTCAGGCTCTCTGCAGACTCAGGCAGGCCTCACAGTGTTGCTTGCACTCAGGGCATTCCCCCCAATCCATCTCTGAGCTATTGTGTCGAGCTCTTGGCAGACTCAGGCAGGCGCTGTGATATCAGTCTCACTCCGGTGACATTGGGAAGCTTGAGATTTTGTACCATTTGAATGTTATGCAAGCCACAAATACATCATACAGGCCACGCTTGGTCTGCAGGCTGTATGTTTGACATCCTTAATCTAGTTGAGTATACTTCCCTCCCAGAACTGGGAATGGAACCCAGGAATCCTGGCTCCCAGCCCCCTGTTGCTCTAACCACTGGACCTCACTCCTTTCCTGGAGCTGGGAATAGAACCAAGGAGCACCAGCTCCTAGTCTCACTGCTGAAGATGGGGCAGGTTTCCCCCACTCTGTGCAGCTGGATGCTCCTGGTAGGGGGTCTGCTGATCCCACGCAGCTATGCGAGATTGGCTGGGATCCTGAGCCAGGATAATGGCTCATTGTCCCACCCAGCAATGCTCTGTCTGTGGGGCAGCTTATCTGGGCTTGCTTGTGAACAATGGTGCTATTCAGTGAGGTGGTGCTTGTAGCTGTGCAACACCCACCTCTCCTGGTGAGTCTAGTCGCAGCTGTTTAAAATGTGCCCTCCACCGGCCTGTCTCTGTGCAGAATGGAGATGATGCCAGGGATGTACTTGTAAATATTCTGTAAGCTGTGATGCTTCTGAATCCTGACCGTGGCAGAGCTCGGAATAGAACCCAGGAGTCCTGGCTCCCTTTCCCTCCTTCCTCTCCTCTAACCACCAGACCAGTGGTATCCACACAAGTTACAATCTCAGAGGGGGAGCTGGAGAGGAGGGGGGATGGTTAACTGGATCAGGAGGCTCCCTTAATGGGGGAGGGTGGAATCTCAGTAAAGAGGGTTGGGGGGGGGGGGAGGAGGTGTCATAGCCCAGGAGTGGAGGGGCTGAAGGGGAGGGAGCTGTCCTAGCCTGGGGGTTATGGGGGGGCTGCTGCCCCCCTGTTCTGAGAGCTGTGCTGTCCCTGCAGGGAGAAGCTGGAGGCCTTCCTGCCCGCTCACCTGTGCCGGCGGGGGCACAGCCTGCTGACGGTGCTGTGGAAGCGGGGGGCCAAGCAGCCAGCCTATGAGCAGGGGCTGCTCCAGGCCTACCAAGCAGTGCGGGAGGAGGCAGCCTGCGAGGAGCCTGAGGCTCTGCGCCAGCACTACCGGGCCTATCTACAGAGGTGCCACCAGCTGCCATACTATGGGTGAGTCTGGGCACTTGGCTGCAGAATAACCTGGTAACTCCTGCACCTGTCAGTATTAGGGGGGGGCATTTGGCAATCCCAGCCCAGCAATCCCACCATCTCCCCCGTTCGCGGTCTGCCTAGGCCCCTCAGGCAGTGACCTAGTTGTGCAAGAACCATTTCCTGGCCGTAGCGTGACAAGATCTCGCAATAGCGCCTGTATCTTTGCTATCTGTGGGTCGGGGGACATGGGGGAGGAATATGGTGCCCAGGGGGACAAACCCCCAAGCCTTCCCAGTTCTGTTAGTGAGCGCTTGTGCAATCCGAGCACTTCCCCGTGCGAGGCCTACCTGCCCTGGTGCAACGGGTGTGTGTGTGTGTCTCTCTCTCCAGCTGCGCTTTCTTCTATGGGGAGATTGACAAGCCAGCCCAGGGCTTCCTGCACCGGGGAGGGCGCAAGGCAGTGTCGGTCGCCATCAGCTTGGAGGGTGTGTACGTCATGGATAGCAAGGAGAAGGTAACGCTGCTTGGGGGATCTCCAGTGGCGGGGGTGCATGAGAGCTGTGCACAGGGACATGGCTGGGGGCTGCCTCTGGATCCCCCATATCCCTACAGTGCCTCCTTGTGCTGCCCAGATCCTCCCTGGACCGCCCTGAGCCCCCTAGTGCCGCTCCCCACACACTCTAGTGCCTCCTAATACTGCACATGTGTGTGCTCTGTTTTCCACCGTGCTGAGCCAGCCAGTCCCCCTGCTATGGGGCTGGATCACAGCCAGTGCCCCCTAGAAGGGAAAGACCCCATGTCCCATTCCCCACCCCCAAAGCCAGCCAGCCAGTCCCCCGCCCTGGGGCTGGATTATAGCTGGCACCCCCTGGGAGAGAGAGGTCCCATGCTCCATCCCTCTTTCTATGGCAGCACGTCTTGCTGGGCCTGCGGTTCCAGGAGCTCTCGTGGGACCACACGTACCCCGATGAGGAGGAGGAGCACATCCTCTGGCTGGAGTTCGATGGGGAAAACGAAGGGACCCTGGTCAACAAGCTGCTGAAGATTTACTCCAAGCAGGTGACTGGGATCTCTGGGGTGTTTTCGGTCTCTGGGCCCCATCCAGCATCTGGCTGCCCCACGGAGGCTGCCAGCGAGCGGCAGGGGGTATAGTCAGTGCTCAGAGCAATGCTCCCGTCACAGCACTGGCTGTCTTCCCCTACTGGAGCCTGGATTTGTTTCACAGGCCAAAAAACAGCCACCAGACTGGGAACAGGCTCTTCTTGGGGCTGGGTTAGAGGGGAAAGTCCCCAGGTCCCATTCCCTGAGCCAGCCAATCCCCTCTGCATGGGGTCCAATCAGACCTGGAGCCCCTATAGAGGATCAGCCTCCTGTCCCATTCCCCACCTCCCTGAGCCCGCCAGTCCCCGCTGCGCCCTAGCGGGGAAGGCCCAGCTGACCGACAACCCCCTCTCCCTGCAGGCAGAGCTGATGAGCGGCCTTATCGAGTACTGCCTGGAGCTGAACGCAGCAGCGGAGGCATCGGCCCTGGAGAACAGCACCCTCCAGAGCCCCACACTGCTCCCTCTGGCCAGCAAGCAGCGCCCCAAGCTGCGACGGCAGAACAGCGTGGTCTGCAGCCGCATCCAGCACCTCGCCACCATAGACTACATTGAGGATGGTAAGGGGGTGGGGGGTTCATTCTGGGGTGCTGCACCCAGCTTGGAGCCACAACTGGGCCTGCCCTGCCCTCTACCAGTCCTCTGGAACCTCCTGTATCTCTCGCTCGAATCACCCCCAGTGGAGTCTCATAGCTCCATTATCACCCCAGCATTACCGGGGGCACCAAACTGGTGGTGAGTCAGTGGCAGCTCCCAGCCCCTGCTACTGTAACCCACTAGACCCAACTCCCTTTCCAGAGCCAGGGATAGAACCCAGGAGTCCTGACACCCGTTCCTCTGCTCTAACCACTAGACCCTACTTCCCTCCAGAGCCAGTGAGAGAACCCAGGCATCCTGGCTCCCAGCTTTCCCCCCAGCCTTCCCCCAGTGAGGATAGAACCCACAAATCCTGCCTTAAGCGTTGCTGTGACTCTCAGGAGCTGTGTCTCGGGGGAAGCAGTCATTTTGTTAGCCATTTTCAGCTCCCACCATTAAGCTGTGGCCCCAGGGAGTCCAGTGAGTGAATCCAGGGCTGACCTGTGTCTGTATCTCTCCTCCCCACCCTCTTACCCGCTCCCTGGGCTCCAGGTAAAGAGATCAAGCGTGTGAAACCCAAGCGGACGGCCTCCTTCTTCACCCGCCAGTTCTCGCATGGCCCTACCTCCTACTCGGCTGTGCAGGCTCCAGCGGAGAGCCTGGAGCAGGGCTGAGTGCCATCTTCGCCGGTGCACAGGGAGCAATGGACCGATCCATCTAGGGGCATGCCCTGTGCCCAGCACGCTGGCTCTCCTCTGAGCTAGGATGCCTAGGTGCCTCTCTAAGTTATTCTGTGTTAATTTATACCAGTGGGATCCCAGCTTGCTGCATCGAAAGTCCTGTCTAGTCTCTCTTCTGCAGCCATTCCAGCCTGAGCCCTCGGGTGCCTGGGCTCCTCTGGTTATGTTGCTTTGAGTGTTCGCTGCAGCTGGGCAGTGACCCCCCCTCCTCCCTCCCCTGGGTGGTGGAAGCCTCCTGGTGTGGTTCTACTGTATCTGTGCTGGCACGCCGCTGTTGATTTCAGTTGGCACCGATGTACATGAGGGGAAGAGCAGCCATGCCACCTCGCCGAGCCAGTATTGCTCTGAGATCATCTTCCCCCCCCCCCCCGCACTCCTAGGCCTCTGAGAGCTGCCCTGATGGAGAGCGCGCTCTGCATCGTTCCTGCCCCAGAGCTCTGAGTCTCTCCCCCGGGGTGAAGTGTCCCGTCGGCACAGGCTTCACGGAGTGCAGGGCCAGAACCTGCCTGCATGTGCCCATCAGTTCAGCGCGTCAGGGTCCCGCAGCACCTCGCTTGTCCTGAGTGGGGAATTCTCCTGTCTCTGAATGTCGCCTCCCCTTGAGGGGAGGGATTCGTCCAGTCTCCCGCGCAGGGCGGGAAGGGCTGCGCGGCGTTGGTTCATTCCACATCTGATAGAATGTTGAGGTGTCTTGGCTATATCCCCTGGTGGGTCGTTCCATTGTCAAACCTGTGGGAGTAGGATGGGAAAGGGGTGTAGCGATTCTGACATAACCCCGCCTGCGTTTCTGGGTGAACTGATTGCGTAGCAGCTTTAAGACCTTTTGCAATTCATCTGGGGGAATCTGATTTCAAAGCTGGCCTTGCCTCTGGCTAATTCAGTCCAGGAGAGGTAGGCACAAGGTGTTCAGTGAAGTGAAGCGGGGAAGATTGCTTTGCTGCCGACGCTTCACTGAGAAACAAGCCTCCTGTCTGGGCCTATCAGCTCAGGACATCTCACTGGCCCTAAAAATCCCTTCTTGGCTTCTGCAACTATTTCCTGGCCCAGGAACTCAGCCCACTTTTTGGAGGGATTTGTACGTATCGCCCTTTCTGTTGATGGGATATTTTTCTCGATGGCTGGACAAGTGAGTTGCTGGTGCAGGAAATGGGTGACTCCCCCACATGAAGCCTTGTTCAGCTGTGAAGGAGACATGCTGGGGTATTAACACAAAGAATCAGTAATTGACTGCAGCAGGTTTCCTTGCTGGATGTGCAGCTGTTGGAAGGAGCAAGCTCCTTGCCTTTCTGAGGCTGCTGGTTGGTCTATTTCAAGTTGGGTGTGGTGACATATGTCAGGGGTCCAAACTGCCTTGCCTTATCCATTCAGTACAGAGAGGCTGTTTTGAACAACTCAGCCTGTGTCTGTGGTTTGGACTTGAGCCAAAGGGGTTTAGATACACCAGCCCTGTTACCTTTAACAAGAGCTGTGCATCTAAATCTCTTGCTTCATTTTTGAAAATCTTAGCCTTAAAACCCAGCACTGCACACTTTCCTGTGAGTGCTTTATTTCCCTAATGGGGAAGAGCTCTAGTGGGTGCTTATTAAATGACTGTGTTGCTTGTTAACCTCCCTCTCCATTTCTAAATCTGCACTGTGCAATCTAGGGTAGGTGGAGACATCCTTTTAATATGGGAAAAAACCTTTCAGGGTGGGATGTTTAAAGGGACAGAGGGGATTTAGTCTCTGAACTCCTGTTGAATTTCACTGGGAATTGGGTGCTGATTGGAAACCTTAGCCTTGCTTACTGCAGTGCTGTTTGGAAAGTGGGGAGCAAGCTGAGAGTGTGAAAGTGGAATAAGTCAATTTCCCTATCTAGACAAACCCTTGGTGGCTGGCAGTGGCTTTGTGTGCGTGGGCAATCTGGGGAGGAGGGACATCACCCAGCGGTATTGAGAATCTTAAGCTATACACAGACCTGCCAGCCACACACCTCAGCTGCACAAGCACAGCACATGCTGCTGGGCTCCCCAGTCTCCATCATGCATGTCACCTTGGAAATCTCTCCCCTACGGCAGTGAGGGTTTTCCAGGGATTGTACCACAACAGTTGGCTTGTTGCCTGCTCAGCACATCCCACCAGGGAACCAGATGTTCCTGCTCGTGGACTGAGCCTGGATGGCTGTTCATTCCCCTGCGCTGCCTAGAGAGGGTAAACGGCCATAAGCTATAGATCTAAACTGCTTATCCCGTGTTAGCGGCACTTGTGCCAAAAAAGCTTTGCCTTCTTCCCCCGGGGGTTGGCAGCCGAGTCCATGGTGCGGTCTGGGTGAGGCTGGCATTTTGAGTTCAGTGTCTTACATTTCCAAAGGGTTTCAGGCACTAACTCCCATTGAATTTCAATGGGCTTCCCCTGCGCTCCTTTGGGAAAAAATTACTAGTCCCCATCTGTTGACTTTGAGCACTTGTCGATGCCAATCCGGCATCCAAACTGATCAGCAATCAGACTGCTTGGAGGGGGACTGCCAGTGCCGGAGGGGTTGAAGTGTTCGTCTTGGGTTTCCCTTGGGGATTTCCAGGTGGTCTTGTCCTCAGTTCCTTCAGGCCCTCCTGGCATTGCAGTGTCGCTAAGCGCTGATGTTGCTGATCCAGTGGCAGCAGGAGTGGGAGGCGTAGGCAGACTTTCCTCTGGGGCAGAGTTTGTTCACGGATCGTAAGGTAGAAAGATGGAGTTTTTCCGTGTGTTACCAAGTGGCTTGGCTGGTTTCAGAACCTGTTTGACAGCAAAAGTGTAAGGTGGGGGGGATTCAGTTTGGGGAAGGGAAAAAATTAGGCTCCAATTATTTTTAGGGTTGGCTGGGAAAGCTGCAGCACTTAGCGGAAGCAGGCCAGCTGCTTTGCCAGGGCTGGCTGCGTTTGCACCCAAATGGCATGCAAAGCTTTGGCTCTTGTCAGGGACAGCCTGCGTGTTGGGTGGGCTGGATTGGTGCTGACGGAGGCCTTGATGCAGCAGGCTTTTAGATATGGCACGGTGGAAGCACCAGTGGGTTAGCTGGGCCCAACTAACAACTTGTCTAACTTCCCTCTGGCTTTGTAGCATGTGCAGTCCCATGATTAGTGTATTTCTGGAGCGTGTGCCGTTGCCTTAGTGCTAGGTCAGTCAATGACTCTAGGGGTTCTCCAGCTGGGGCTTGGATCCAAGTGTTGGGCTCTGTCCTTCTCATCTCAGTGGGAAAGGTGGTCTGCTATAGGGACTTCATAAATGATTTCGCTCAAGCCTTAGTATCATCTGGGTCCTGGGCTGATTTCTAGCTCTGCCAGCCAGTGCTCCGGCTCCAGCCGTTCTCCCAGTGTGATGGCACTGCCCCTTCTGCTTCCAAGCCACGTTTGTGATCAGCTCTGTTTTTCCCCAGTGTTGTTCTGACCCAGTTAGCATCTTGCGCTCACGTTGCACTAACAGGAACCACAGCACAAAGGTGCAGGACAGCGGTGAATCTAGTTCCAAATGCTGAATGGAGCAGAGGTGGGGGTTGCTAGTGATTTGAGTAAAAATAAAAAATTGTGCAAAAAAATACAGGGCATGATCCTGTTTCAAACTGGGGGTGGGGTGGGGCTTAGAACCTTCCCTGGGGTACCTAGCAGTTTCTCACTGTACTGCAGAGTCAACATGTTAATGTGAGCATTGAAATGGTACACCACAGAAAGTGTCCGAGTTTCATCGAGGTAAAAGAAAAGCACGCTGGTTAAAGGTGACAGCCACGTTCTCTGGGCAGGAGAACTCTGATATCCCATATGCAAAGGCTGGGCTCTGTCTTATGCCATGGGACTGAAGCACAAGGCTTTGTGAGACAGACATGGATTCTTGCAGATTTGGAGTGGAGCACAGGGGGGATAGTTTTTCTCCTGCAGTGTCTGAGGTCTGGGAAGTGAATGCAGGACGGAGCTGGGTGTGCGGAAGAGACGTGGAGGAACTGCTGCAGCTGTGAATGAGCCACAGGTCAGCTAAACACGAGGGCTCTGGATTTCAATAGTGAGTCTGGGGGAAGTCCAGCCTGAGACTCCTCCAATGGGACTGGATTTTCAACGGGCAGGTGCTCAGCAATTCCTGCAAATCAGGCCCCTTTTAAGGGTAGCCAAAAGGCGAAGCACCCAAAATCCTTAGTCATGTTGAAAACTCTTGGCTGAGGATCATTCATGTTAAACCTGAGACACCCAGTGTCTGAACCCTGAATACTCTGGGCTGTTATGTCAGTAGAAGGCACCTTGAAGCATCTTGTCTCTTTAATGCCGCAAAAGCCTTCAAAGCAGACAAAATGCCTACGTTCTGCATCTGATGCAAGGTTCACTGCAGTGCCAAGTGGATGTGAAACACCGCTGGGTCCTTGCATGCACTCGGGTAAAATTGCTACGTGAGGCTGATGGAACCAGGCCCAAAGTATTCAAGGTTCCAATCCCCCTCTGCGATTGGATTCAGGCTGAGTTGGCGCTTTGGCCAGTGCCTGTTTTGTGATCAGCTTTGGGGACTGCCATGGGGGCTGTTAAAAACGCTGAGCTTGGCCTTCATTCTGCACTTCCCGTTCAGCTTGTGGTTAGCAGGTTGGGAGGGGCCGCGGGGGAAAATAGTTTGCCTCTTAGCCATTTGCAACTGCTAGTGCTTGCATAACTGGATTCCTCCTTTTACTAGGTCATATGTCACAGCCTTCTGAAAATGACCCCACAGTTCTTGTTACAAACTATGGGAAGACTTTTAAAAAGCCCCTGAGTGATTTTGGAGCACAAATCTCTCTGAATTGCCTGATACTTGTGCTCCTAAACACCAGGCCATGCTTCAAAATTCCCCCCTTAATGATTAAAATTGGGCAAAATGTGTTTTGGTTTTTTTTTTAACCCCATTTTATATTTTTTCTCTTCTCTTAAGGGCAGTTAGTTACAAGTCAGTTTCAAACTGAGGTTTTCATACTCTAGCACAATGGCTGCAATGTTTTGGGTTTGCAAGATTTTTTTTTTTTAAACAATGTAAACACTACTGTTGGTTTGAGGTTTGGCTAAAAACGCAGGAGGGGTGTTTTTTAACTACACTTGGGCAACCTCTGGACCCACTTCCTCTCATTTTTGGAAGGCAAAGGGCTACTGTTTTGGTTTCACAGATGCAAATAATGCCCCCTAGTACTTTACAAATGATCACCTGGTGTGTCTTCCTCCTCCCCTTCCCCCAGTATATTTCACAACAGCTGCAAGAAGACAGCTTTGTACTCTGACGCACTTGTACAGCTTTTCACTGAAGCTGTGCTGTTTACAGCACCTGGAATCACTGTGTTGATTTAGACCAGCTGATGTTCTGGCCCATTATCAACATAAAACTCCATATTAACAACATAGGTTTTGAAAAACCTACAACACTTAACTAGTTGCCACATGGAGAATTTGGAAGAGCCACTATGTTTTTCACCATTGATCCCGTATTTCACTTTTGCATTTACCATTAAAGTTAAACTGGTCAGTTTCCCTTTTGGGCATCAGTTCACTTTCTCCTTCTGATGCTGTTGTACTGTATTTGGGTCTCTGAATGCCATTTAAATCCAAATAACTTTGTCACTGACTTGTTTTATTTAAAAATTCCAAAAAATGTCTATTCACACCAGGCTTTGTAGATCTTCCCCTTTGTTTTGTATAGAGTGAATTTTGGGTTCTGTGCATAAGTGTTCCTTTCATTCCAGCCTTCTTCTATGTTTAATTCTAGAAGTCTGTGGAGTGAGATACATATTTTTCACTCTTGGCAAGATTGCATGTCATGTTTGTCTGGTGCCATGATGCCTTTCGGGATAAAATTGCCAACATGTGTCTTAAACCACAATCCATACAGCTGGGTCTAAGATAGGTATATGCCCAGCACTTTGTAAATGTGTCTTTAAACGCAGTGCCATGGAAGAAAATTGACTGAAATGTATTCTCTCTGGTAGCCAGTAAGCAAATCATTCTAATGTTACCTGGAGGAGTTGTGCTTTCCAGGCTGGATTCTGCCCTCAGAGACCCGAGTTTGTAATGGAGAATCAAGCCAATAATCATTATACACATCTGTCTGAACTGTATCATTCTGTCTTGAGCTCATTGTATCTTGTATCTGGAAGTGTTAATTCTTTTGTGTGATGTGTGTGTGTTTGAATTCCCCTGAACTGGAAATATGTCATACCTATCTATGATATGCAACACAAAATGGCCTTCTCTTTTTACTGATTTCTGTGGATTTCATTTTTACAAAACAAAAATTGTGTGCATACTAATATTTTTCTTGTATGCTACAGATCACTCTTATAATAAAGAGGCTGTTTTCAACAAATGATAAGGTGCTAATTTGAGATCTGCTTATAAAAGGTATTATCTAAGAAGCCAGGTGTTAAGATGGGCAATGTTAATTACAGCATGTGATTGAGGAAGGGAGGAGAGAGCTTGTTTTCAAAGTCACCCCATTTCACATGTTGTCAAAGTTTATCTATGATCATTATGAAATCACTTCTGTCCTAAGTACTCTTCTGGCCCCCATTCCCATAGCATCTAAACACTTCATAATCTGTAATGCACTTCACACCACCTCTGGGAGGTAGGGCAGTGCTTTTATCCCCATATAACAAATGGGGAAACTGAGGCACACACTAAGTGACTTGCCCAAAGTCACACAGGGCAGCGTTAGAGCAGGGAATCAAAGCCCAATCCCTCAAGTCTTAGGGTATGTCTACACTACCCGCTGGATCAGCAGGCAGGGATCAATCCAGCGGGGGTCGACCCCCGAGTGCTCTCCCGTCAACTCCTGTACTCCAGCGCCGCGAGAGGCGCAGGCAGAGTCAACGCGGGGGAGCGGCAGCAGTCGACTCACCGCAGTGAAGACACCACGGTGAGTAGGTCTAAGTACGTCGACTACGGAGCTGAAGTTGTGTAACTTGATCCTCCCCCCCAGTGTAGACCAGGCCTTAGTCTAGCATCCTACCTGTTAGAGGGCTTTCTCTCCACCCTCCCACTTCCCTGGTTCTTGTCACACAGACAGCAAGCAGCAAAAGACCAGAAGTCCAAAGTGCAGACAATGCGATGTTTGTTGGGGTTAATTTCCAGCAAGTATGATTCCAGTTTCCCTACCTACTTCCTGTTTGACCCTCATTTATATAGTAATATTCTCAGCTATACCTTAACCAATCATTTTACTGAAATCTATCTAACCAATCCTAACATATTGTAACATAATTCTCTAACCAACTATATCCCACTACCCTAATTAACTTACACCTAGCAAAATTAATTATACAGCAGACAGAAACAATTAGAGAACCATAGACTCATAGAAATTAAGATCAGAAGGGACCATTATGATCATCTAGTCTGACCTCCCGCATGATGCAGGCCACAAAAGCTGACCCACCCACTCCTGAAATAATTATCTCCCTTGACTCAGCTGTTGAAGTCCCCAAATCTTGATTTAAAGACTTCAAGTAGCAGATAATCCTCCAGCAAGCGACCCCTGCCCCATGCTGCGGAGGAAGGCGAAAAACCTCCAGGGCCTCTGCCAATCTACCAGACAGATTAACAATAGAAAAGTGGAGGCCATAAAGATAAAACAATACAGAAATGAGGGTTTCACAACTATCCATACGTGATTTCTTGCCAGACAGGATGCTATCAATCTAAGTTTTCTTTAACCATCTTAAGATCTATTTGTTTATCTGGTGGCGATGGGCACTATCAGGACAGGATCGTAACAGCTCAATGCCACCTTATTTCAATGTGACTGGTTTGGGATGTGAGGCTGTGACCATACGCTTCCCAGCAGAGTCCCCCTGCACCCTGGCTCCGTCCACCCTGCAGGGTTTTTTTGTTTGGGGCGGCAAAAAAGCCAGAGGCAGCCCTGGCCCTCGACGTCAGGCAGGCCCCTGGGGGAGCAGGAGCGAGGACTCAGATCCTTTTGCTAGCCAATTCCACCAGGGTAATGTATAAGCCAGGAAAGTTCCCCATAATAGCGGGACCAATCCCCTGCTTCCCCTGTCCTAGGTCCCTGGCACTGGACTGGAACCTAGTGTAGAGGGCCCACCAAACACTGATAAGGTGGTGTGAGGGCCCTGAAACAGGGATATGGATAACTGGAAGCCCTGAGAAAAAGGTGCACAGACCACTGAGCCCAGGCTCGAGGGCAGCAAACAAGACAGAGCCACTGGAAGGAGGACTAGGAAGGCTGGCCCAGTGCGTGGGAAGCTATTACTCTGGAAGGGTTGGGACTAAACCCCAGCTGGCCAGACAGCTGAGCCATGTGAAAGAGACAGACCATGGTAGGGCCAGATCAGCTGTCAGCAGGGGGGATTAGATGAGGTGAGCCCACTATGCCACACCCAGCCATCAGGGGGTGTCCCAGCAGTGAGTGAACTCTTCCACAATCCCCTTGTTGCACAGGCTAAGTACATAGGACGGGGAAAAGAGCTGCCCAGAGTTAGGTGCTATTTTTCCCTAGCTGTATGGGGAGTTTTCTTTGTTTTGTTGTCAGAACAGCTCTTCGGGGTGTGGGTCTGTTTGGCACCTGGCATCACGGGGGGGAGGCACCAGGCTCAGTTATGGTGGGGTCTGTGCAGCACCCAGTGTGACACTGCATAACACAACGATCCCAACTAGAGACACAAAACCCATCTGCCCTCTTGGTTGGGGTCTATGCAGTATCACTGCCCCCCCCTCCCCCCAGTTGGGGCCTCTGTACTGCCAGATACTAGATAATTATTAATAACTCANACAGATTAACAATAGAAAAGTGGAGGCCATAAAGATAAAACAATACAGAAATGAGGGTTTCACAACTATCCATACGTGATTTCTTGCCAGACAGGATGCTATCAATCTAAGTTTTCTTTAACCATCTTAAGATCTATTTGTTTATCTGGTGGCGATGGGCACTATCAGGACAGGATCGTAACAGCTCAATGCCACCTTATTTCAATGTGACTGGTTTGGGATGTGAGGCTGTGACCATACGCTTCCCAGCAGAGTCCCCCTGCACCCTGGCTCCGTCCACCCTGCAGGGTTTTTTTGTTTGGGGCGGCAAAAAAGCCAGAGGCAGCCCTGGCCCTCGACGTCAGGCAGGCCCCTGGGGGAGCAGGAGCGAGGACTCAGATCCTTTTGCTAGCCAATTCCACCAGGGTAATGTATAAGCCAGGAAAGTTCCCCATAATAGCGGGACCAATCCCCTGCTTCCCCTGTCCTAGGTCCCTGGCACTGGACTGGAACCTAGTGTAGAGGGCCCACCAAACACTGATAAGGTGGTGTGAGGGCCCTGAAACAGGGATATGGATAACTGGAAGCCCTGAGAAAAAGGTGCACAGACCACTGAGCCCAGGCTCGAGGGCAGCAAACAAGACAGAGCCACTGGAAGGAGGACTAGGAAGGCTGGCCCAGTGCGTGGGAAGCTATTACTCTGGAAGGGTTGGGACTAAACCCCAGCTGGCCAGACAGCTGAGCCATGTGAAAGAGACAGACCATGGTAGGGCCAGATCAGCTGTCAGCAGGGGGGATTAGATGAGGTGAGCCCACTATGCCACACCCAGCCATCAGGGGGTGTCCCAGCAGTGAGTGAACTCTTCCACAATCCCCTTGTTGCACAGGCTAAGTACATAGGACGGGGAAAAGAGCTGCCCAGAGTTAGGTGCTATTTTTCCCTAGCTGTATGGGGAGTTTTCTTTGTTTTGTTGTCAGAACAGCTCTTCGGGGTGTGGGTCTGTTTGGCACCTGGCATCACGGGGGGGAGGCACCAGGCTCAGTTATGGTGGGGTCTGTGCAGCACCCAGTGTGACACTGCATAACACAACGATCCCAACTAGAGACACAAAACCCATCTGCCCTCTTGGTTGGGGTCTATGCAGTATCACTGCCCCCCCCTCCCCCCAGTTGGGGCCTCTGTACTGCCAGATACTAGATAATTATTAATAACTCAGGCCAAAACTTTTTTAAAAAATGACTAATGATCTGGGGACTCCAACCTGACACCTTTAAAAAGGGGCTGGTTTTTAGTGGGTAGGTGACCCATTTTTTAGTGCCTCAGTTCAGGTGCCCAGTTGATACAGATATTGAAAATCTTGTCTGCAACTAAAATCTCTTGTTGGAAGCCAAAGGCAGATAAACACAAGTGAGAAATAAGGCATACATGTAACAGTGCGTATGACTGACCATTGTAATGAACAGCCAAAGGAAGTGGGGGATTCTCCAGCTCATTTCAAGACTTGGATGCCTTTCCAGAAGTTATTCTAGTCAAATACAAGTTATTGGGCTCAACGCACCAGTAATGGGGTCTGTGTTATACAGCAGCAAAGAATCCTGTGGCACCTTATAGACTAACAGAGGTTTTGCAGCATGAGCTTTCGTGGGTGAATACCCACTTCTTCGGATGCAAGTAGTGTGTTATACAGGAGGTCAGGCTGGATAATCTAACACTCTTCTGGCCTTGACCTCGATGAAAAATTCTTCCCTGTGTTGAAAATCTAAGCTCAGAGGCTTGAGGCAGGAAGGGTCTATTGGGCTTTTAGTAGAGCAGCACAGTTCTCTGCTTGTGAAACTTCTCCGCAGAATGAAGGAGCTGAAAAAACAGCTTGCAGAGACAAATCCTGCCACAAGGTGGTGCAAATGGACCATGTCCTATGCCTGTTTGTTTTTCCAAGATAGGGCTGTTTTTGTTCCTTTGTTCAGAAGCAAAGCTTGCTAGGCCCCGATGGGGGCAGTCCTGCTTCTGTGTCGGTTGTGCTGTAACAGTTTCAGAGCATCCAAAATGTGCCATTAAAAAAATAGGGCTGGACAGCAGCAGCAGCCAGTGCTAAGGCCCCATGGAAAGGGGCAGAAACAGCTGGATACAACAAAAACTGCTGTCTGGAACCCACAGCAAGTTCTGCCTTTTCCTTGTGCAAAATGGGGGGGGGGGGGGGGGGGGGGGGGGGGTCAGGGGTGGATGATGTCTTCCTAGAGTCCTGTCCCAGGCCTTGGATACAGTGTCTTGTGGCATTTAAATGCTTGTCAGCTGTTATTTGTATCTACGACATGTGCCTGTGGTTCTTACATCCCCCGCCCCGACCCTACCACCACGGCAGATCTGAATGCCTCACACTTTGTCAATGGATCCTTCTGTGAGGGAGGGCAGTGCTGTTACCCTGTGGCACAGAGAGGCGCTGGAGCTGGAAGGTGTAAAGTCCAGCTCAAGGAGACGTGCAACCACTGGCTAAGTGGTGCAAGCTGTAGGAGGGGTATGTGTCTCAGGTGGGTACGTACTATAAAATCGGGACATCTGGTCCCCCTACCTTGTGGGGACCCACTGATTTAGAACGAAAGTGGCTTCTTTGATTTACCTTAAATCCCATCCCAAATGCCATAAATTAAACCAAAAAAGACCCTCTTCTACTAGAACAACAATGTCTACCTGGGAGAAGAAGTTTTGCCTGTTTAAATAGATGGGCTTAAATTTATAGCTCAGGCTATTAAGTGAAAATGTTGCCATGTAGACAAGACTTCACAGTACCACAAGATGCTGCAATCAGGATCAGGTCCCTGTGGTTGGGGTGCTTGCTGCTATAAGAGTGCTGTACCAGGACACGGCCTTCCTGAAACACTGCACTGCTGCTGAATCCATAGTGCAGAGAATATGGCATCTAAGCATTGCCTTTAGGGGAGCACTTACTGAGCCACCTTGCTCTTTGTGAGAGCTGGAGAAGGTGTATCTGAGTGTTTCCATGCACTGAATCCACCAAGGGACAGGGCTGTTTAAGGGTACAGTGAGATAGCGGCAGGGGTGGGAATAGAACCCAGGAGTCCTGATCCCAGCCCTGTTCTTTGCTAGAACCCACTCCCTTCCCTCAAGCTGGGGCTAGAACCCAGGGGTCCTAGGACCCACTCTTTCCCAGAGCCACAGATAGACCCAGGAGTCCTGGATCACAGTTCTGTGCCTTGATCATAGCTCTTTCTACCATATTATATATATATATATATATACACACACAAATCTATTTCAGTTTCTCTCTCATGAAATGGACACTGCTGTCTCAGGAAGTGTGCCTGTAAAACCCCTCTCTAAATAGTGTGGCCAGGCCCAAGCATTCCAAAATCATGAGACTGGCTTAAAAAAAAAAATCACGAGGCTTTTTTAATTAGCAGTGTTGGGTCCAGTCACTTTGCCTTCTGGGTTTGGAGGCCTTAGGGGTCACATCTCCAAGCTAACGAAGGCTGCTAAGCAAAACCCAAATCCAAATGGAGGTGGGGAGTGCTGGCTCAGCTGCTGCAAGGGGCTGGCCTTGTTCTGATGAGGCAGTTGCAAGCTGTGCCAGGATTTTAGCAGTGTAAACCTTGTATTTTTCCACACTGTCTCCCCTGTCTGTTTTGCAGCTCAGTGCTGGTCACAAGACAGGCTTCAAATAGACTGACCCCATGCTCTCCTAAGCTCTTTAGGGACAGGGACCATTGTTGTTTGTACAGCACCTAGCACAGCGGGGTCGTTGGCTGGGGCTCAAAGGTGCTACCACCATGGAAATAATAGTATCTCCATTATTGTTCTCTTAGCTATGGCCTCTGTCTGAAGTTAAACAGGACATGAACCATATCCAGTACTCGGAGACTACTATTATGAGCTGGGTGAAACCTTGTTGTGGTTGAGTTAAAACCTCATTGAGATTGATAAGTGTGCAGTCACCCTTCATGTAACGTGCCTAAGGATAAGCCCCCGCCTAAGACAAAAAGAGTTTGTGAACATGCCTGGGGGCTTTTGCTGATTACTGTTTAGGGTGGGGGGTGGCAGAACAGACAAAAAACCTGGGAGAGACTGAGAGTCAGGGACTGTGGCTGACCCTGGAAGAAACCCCACCATTATGGAGAGGTTTTTGGGTCAGGGGAGCAGGTTGAAAAGTGGGCTCTTGGTGCCATGAGCAAAGGAAGCTGTTTCCTGCTGTTTGATTCCTTCCCTATTCAGGGACTCAGGCCTTTGTCCATTCTTAGCAAACAAAACAGCATCAAAGACAAAACCGATCACCAAATTTTTGCTCCCATCTGGAATGCCTCCAGGGCCCTGAAATTTGACTAGCTATTCGGGTTGAAAAGAGGCAACACTATTGAGAAACTGAGACCCGTGCGCTAACAATAGCTGGTCTACCTGCATTTGTCCCTTCTGCAGCTGCCCAAACAGCATTAAGTCATTCCTAGCATGCATTTTGCCTCTAGCTGAGCAATGAATGTCAGGGCAGCAGTGGAAAATTCCTTCCACTCGTTCCTGCCTTTTCTGGAAAGAGCCAGATTTGGGCGTTGCCTCTACTGTTGCAGAACTCTGGCACTGTAGAAAAAACCCTTTGGGGACTGAGATTGTGGTGGTTTGGGAGGTGGGGGGCAGGGGGGGAGAGCCCATAGGATGGTTGTGTGTGGAGGAAGTAGGGACCGTCCTGATATTAGGGGCTTTGTCTTATATAGGCAACTATACCCCTCTCTGCCCCCGAAAAAAAAGTGTCCCAATTTTTCATACTTGCTATCTGGTCACCCTAGGAGGGAGACTGGCGGGAAAGGTGTGTTTGTTTGGAGGGGGGGGGGTGCCTCATGGTGGGGGGATTGTGTACGAGAGTGAAGTAGAGAAGAGTTTTTGGAGGGGATGGGTGGAGTGCATTGGCTCCAAGAGGGCAGATGGTTTTGTGTGTGTAGATGGGATCGTTGTGGTATGCAGTGTGATGTATCAGGAGTTGTTGTGGTGTGTGTTGTGTACATAGGGGTGTTCACGGTGTGTGTACAGAGGGTGCTGTGTATGAGGCGGCAGGGGTGTGGTGTGTTTTTATGGGGGCTGTGTGAGAGGTGGCGGGGTTGTTGCAGTGTGTTGTGTACAGAGAGGCTTGTGCTGTGTGTCAGCCAGTGGGGTTGTTGTGGTTCATAGTGTACGGGGGGGGTTGTGCTATGTGAGGATGCAGGGTTGTTGTGGCATGTTGTGTACAGGGGGTTCTGTGTGAGGCTGCGGGGCTGTTGTGGTGTGTACAGGCGGTGCTGTGTGTGAGGTGGCGCGACAGAGTCATTGTGCATTGTGTGCAGGGGGGTTGTGCTGTGTGTAAGGCAGCAGGCTCTTGTGGTGTGTTGTGTACAGAGTGGTTTGTACCATGTGAGGCACCATAGTCATTGTGGTGCGTTGTGTATGGGGTGTCATTCTGTGTAAGGCAGCAGGGTCATTGTGTTGTGTTTGGGTATCGCTGTGTGTGAGGCAGCAAAGTTGTTGTGGTGCACTGTGTACAGGTGCTGTGCTGTGTCAGGCGGGGGTTGTTGTGGTGCATTGTGTACAGAGGCAGTGGGGTTGCTGTGGTGCATTGTGTACGGGGCAGTGCTGTGTGTCAGGTGGTGGGGTTGCTGTGGTGCATTGTGTACAGGGGCTGTGGTGCGTTGTGTACTGTGTGTGTGTGTATGAGGCGGGGGTTGTTGTGGTGGGTTGTGTACAGGGGCTGTGCTGTGTCTGGCAGGGGAGTTGTTGTGGTGCGTTGTGTACAGGGACTGTGCTGTCAGGCAATGGGGTTGTTGTTGTGCATTGTGTTCAGGGTGGGGTTTTGGTTGCCCAAGGCTCCCCCCCTCCTAACCAGAGACTGTGACTGCACTGAGCTGTCGGTCCCTTCCCCTCCCCCAGTCACGTCCTGCATGGGCGGCTCCCTCCTCCTCTGCAGTGATGCGACTTCATGCGCAGATATCCCTCCGCCCTGGCCCTGACCCCCTCCCCACTGTAAACACCAACCAGTAAAGGTTAAACCCAGACACGCACTGCGCCCTCCCTATGCAGGGCTGGCTGCTGGGTGCTCCCCTTGCCCTGTCAGAGCCTGGGATGGTACCTGGCCCCAAAACCAAAATTACCCCCCACCCCCACACATTCCTGACAGGGGCTGGGGCAATATTTACCAACACCCCCTCCCATTCTGCCAGGGCTGGGATAATATCCCCCCACACACACACACACATTTCCTCCCCTGCCCCCAGTCCTGGGAGGGATTTGTCTTTACCTCCCCTGCAGGAAGTGGGGGCGACGGGGGGAGGCTGGGACAATATCCCCCCCCATCTCTCCCATGATAGGGTTTATTTTGTATCCCCTAATTAGGGCAACTGGGACAACAGATGTGGGGATGAAGCTCCATTTGCTCACCACGGCCTCAGCCAGCCTGGCCCCACGCCAGCTGAGACCCGCCCCAGGGACCTAGGTTCAGTTCCCTGCTCCTCCACAGACTCCTTGTGATCCTAGGCAAGTCAGTTAGCCCAGTGGTTCTCAACCAGGGGTCTGGGGGCCTCGAACAGGTTTCAGGGGGGCTGCCAAGCAGGGCCAGTATTGGACTCACTGGGGCCCAGGGCAGAAAGCCTAAGCCCCACTGCATGGGGCTAAGCCCCGCTACCGGGGGCTGAAGCCAAAGCCTGAGCAACTTAGCTTCGTGGGGGCCCCTGTGGCATGGGGCCCAAGGCAATTGCCCTGCTTGCTATCCCTTAATGCCAGCCCTGGCTTTTATAAGCAGAAAACCAGTTGTTGTGGCACAGGTGGGCTGTGGAGTTTTTATAGCCTGTTGGGGGGGAGGGGGGGGGGTCAGAAAGAAAAAGGTTGAGAACCCCTGAGTTAGCCATGCTGTGCCTCAGTTTCCCCATCCTGACAGAGGGAGTGAGGGCCTTGCCCTGCACCACAGGGAGGCTGTGAGGCTAAATACATTAGAGTGTGAAGTGCCCAGATACTACAGTGAGGGCTGCCATACCAGTACCTAAAATAGACCCCAAAGGGACAGCCTTGTCTTTCTCTCCTATTCCTCCCCCGCACCTGAGCCCCTGGGAGACGTCCTGGCTCCTCATCACAACCCCCCCCCCCCCCCAATGTGTTTCATCCCCTGTTCCTTTGGCTGGATAATATTTAGTGCTTATTTGGAACAGTATTTACCCTCCCCCTCGCCATCCTCCCCCCACCCCCGTGTGAGAGAACTTTCCAGAACCTTCTCCGCAATCTATGTTCAAAAGGGACATGAAATCTGATTTATCCACAAGCAGCTTCTACCCTCGCCTGTCTTGATTCACCGCCCACTTCCCCTAGAGTGGGGGGAATGTACTGTTTTTGGAGGGGACATGCTTATGGGGAGATAAAAGAGAGAGGGACTATTTTTGTTCCCTCTGGCTGGCGGAGGAATTGTCCCGATTTGGTTCCCTTTTGGGAGGTGCTGCGGCCACGGCCAGGGTTATATAAGGAGAGCAAGGAGGGGTGTTGTGGGGCAGGCTGCTGAGAGAGGAAGGAGAGAGCCAGAGAGGAGGGAGGGCTGGGGGTGGAAAGAGGCTAGAGGCAGCTGCAATTGACACAAGAGAGACAGTGAGCAGAGCCAGAATGGGGAAGGGAGAGAAGCACAGAAGAGAGGAGTGAGAAAAGGAGGTGGAGGAAAAGTGAAAGAAGAGGGCAAGGGAGCAATAGAGGGAGGTTGAAAGAAAGCAAGATGGATGGAGTGAGGCAAGGGCAGGGGAGGAGTGAGGCAGAGAGGAAAGGAAGAGCGAAGAGGCAGAAGGAAGAAGACACAGTTTTCTCCCATAGGTGACAGCTGCGTGGGACCCCCCCTTTGCCCTTGGTATAACGTGCGTATGGACACCCCCCACAATCCAGGCTGCGAGTGGCGGGTGGCTGGACCGCAGAGGCAGGGAGCCTGGGTTTGGGCAGGGGGTGGATGGAGAGCAGAGGCCAGTGGGGTAAGTGTTTTGGTCTCTGATTGGTGGGAGGAATAGCCCAGAGGTGCCACAAGAATTGCTGAGCAGAATGGCTCCTCATTTCTGTTTTAGGCTATTGGTATGAAAGTCTTAACCCATGTCTAGGGAGGGCCTGGCAGGTAGGGGAACACCCCTGATTCACCTTTGATCCGTAGAAGATGGTTATACCAGGAGATGGGGCGTTGCCTCTTCCTAATAAGGGATAAACAGGCTCCTACATGAGAGCAAATTGAACAGCAGGTGTCGTAAACAATTGGTCACATTGCTTAATGCAGCTCGGTGATGAGTTTGGTGTAAGAACCTACAAAGAATAGAATAAGCGATGCGTGCTAGTGATGCTGCTTGAACCTGTGGGACTCTTGGAGGGAGGGGTGGTGTGTGCAAACCCTTGTGCAGTTTTCTTTTCCAGGTGGCAGTATTTCTGTCCCTCTATCCCCCACATCTCTCCTTCTGGAGTCTGGCTCTGGACTTGGAATTAGTCTCTTCAGGTCACTTCATCCTGCCCTCCCCTTCCCTCCCTATTAAAATTCAAGAGCCTCAGAGTTGGTAATATAACTTTTTTTTTAAATAATTTCTCTCCGGCTACCGGTAACATGGAGGTGTAAAGGGGCTAAGAGCAGCGCGGGGATGGCGGCATGAACTGCTGAGCTGGGAAAGAGGGAAAATCCCTTTTATCCATAATACAGCCTGATCGCTGATTCTAGCATTCTTGACTAACATAGTCTTTGGTCTGGGTGGGGATTGGCCTGGGATTTAAAGTAACTTAAGCAACATGTGCTTGGCGTCTTTGGTGGAGGGGTGGGGCGGGTTCATAAAACCAGCTATTTTTAGCCTTTTTTCCAGATGTGCTTCCCTATAAAGTAAAGTAAAAAGGCTTCTTGGCGCATGATCCATTATACCTAGTGTGCTTCGTGGTGATCAGATGAGACAGTAAAGAAATGGAAGTCGTTTGCCAGTGTGATGCCATAAAAGCAGTGCAGGAAAAAGAGAGCTTGTTCTTCTGCCTTGAGGGGTCTTTGCATCACCTGCCATAAATCGATGCCTGCAGTTTAAAGTTTCCAGAGCCTTTTAAAAAGGAAGCCAGAGTTAAATGCCGTGTGCCCTCCTTGCCAGTCTAAAAGCATTCAGATGATCGGTGTATCCCTAGAAGTGCTGTTCTGAATATCCACAGTTGGCTGGAATGATCATGCGGGCCTGCTGAGCAGAAATGTGCCTGTGGGGGGGTTTCTTTGATGTCAATTTGCCCTACAAAATGGGGTCCTCCTTTGTGTAGATGTATTGATTCAGTTCTGCACCATGGACTTTTTCCTTCCAATGAAGATGTTTAAGTTAAACGAGTATTTAAACAAAACAACCCATTGACATCGTAAACTTTCTTGCCAGTGCTATTTTGATAAATAGAAGAGCTATTGATGGACCCATTTTTAACAGACTTAACAAAAAAGTCCTTGTATGTGATAATACAGGGTTTGAATATGCGTTTAACAGAAGGAGCTGAATTTCTAATGCTAAGCAAAAGATAACTGGGAACTTTTGACCTCTGTTTAGCTGGTGGTTCATCAAATGTCTAATTGTGTGTTGCTAAGAAATGTGGTTAGTTGCAGAATTTGGTATTAATTGGGTTTGGGTTAAACTATGCACCATGCATTAGATTTCTTAAGGATTGGGTTTGTATTATTGTGAGTTTATGACTACATGACCACTGCAAATGAAAAGTTCTCAAATTGTATTGATAGAAAAGGATTTGAACCATTTATTATCGGCAGGCGCAAAATTCATAGATGTCACATGATCCAGGTGAAGGCCAGTTAATGGGATCAGGCTAAGGTAACAAGCATAATTATAACACCCTAAACAGCTACAGTTGTTAACAAGTTGGTATCATTTGGTTGGTACTTTTTAAGAGTGTACCATACCATGCAGAGGATCATTTCTCTTGGGGAGTGGAGGGGCGTGCCGTAAGCCTTTACAATATCCTAGCCTGCCTGTTTGCAAACATGGTTAAACATGGTTTTTGCACTGCAGCTTCACTCCATTCTGGGGGGGTTTATCATACACTTCAAAGTTATGCATGCTTCAGTACCAGCTTCACCTATCTTAACTTCACTTAAAGGGACACTGTCAAGATTTTTCATATATTTAAGAAAGTGTGTGTATATTTACAAATACTGTATATATATTTATGGACCGAAGACTTAAGATGAACCCACTACAATGCTGTTTTACTTTACAGTGAAACTAGACTAGTCAGCATCTCTTTGATTCTTCTCTTACAGCCGTGGAAAGGTTTCCACTTTCTAACACAGCTGGGGTCTATTGAAATTTTTTTTAAATGAAAATCATCAAGCCAAAATATTTCACTCATCTGTTTTTGCAGAACTCCATAAATACAAAAACTGGAGCATTTCCACTCAGGTTTTGCAACCCTTTTTATCAAAGCAAAACATATATTGCAAGCCCCCTGAAATACTTGACAGTGTCCCTTTAATATACTCAGCCTTGTGATGTGAGAGAAGGCTTATATGGGGGGACATATGTATTGTCATGAAGAGTGTTCACAGCTTAATCTGTCCATGTTAAGACTGGCACTAACAGGAATCAGGTTCATGGAGTGGGAATATCTGTCGTTTATCTCTTGAAATCACTTGAAAGTTTTAATACAACTAAAAGTGGTTGTCATTCTGCATTTAATTAAATGGTACCTCCCGGTGGTTTGCATTGGTCCATGAGCAATGGTGCTTGTGTACACAAGGGTAGCAGTGATCTGAAATATCTTACACCATGAATCTGTAAATTGGCTAACATGGGAAAAAGGAGGGGTTTTTAACCAACTCTCTGATCACTGAAATTTGAACAGTTGCATGTCAAGCTGATTTTTTTAATACAGCAGCTTTTCTGTCTGGGCTTAGACAGAGGGAGCATGCATAGATCTCATAACATTTTTTCTTATCTAGAACCATGACAAACCAGTTTTTATTGGCTGAAAATTTAACCATTTCTTGGTTGTTGGGTAAATGATGGTATAACAAAGGGTTTAAAAGGAGTTCCATGAATGGAGGTGATGTTAAAATGACCTGTCCTCTTGTTAACTTTTCTGTTAATGCAAATTTGACCGTGGCTTTTAAAGCAGTGTTCACTGTTCGTATGACTGCTTAAAAAAAATCTTGTCTGGATGGAAGCTTCTGTATCAATGGTGATAGAGTAAAGTTAACTTGTTTGTATCATGTCCCACTACTGCAAAGGTTATGCATTCAGAGGAATAATATTTTAAAAACAGTTTTAACTAAACACTGTCCCTCAGGCTAAAAAAATTTTTTTTTAAAGAAATCACTGGTTCACTTAGGCTACATAGCCAAGGTTGATATTTTACCTTCAGTGATTATCTGAAATTAGCTTGCTCTAAAGATCTAGTCAATTTACATATCTGAGGTTGATGATGTCTCAAATTATTTCCTTTTGGCCCTGCTATGCATTAGAGCAGTTTCATAAGTCATCTTTCTTGCTGGATAGGATAACCTTGATTAGTTTTATCCATACTAATTTTTAATCAATGTAATTATTACTCAGAGGGTGATCCATTTTTTTAGTTCAATTAGTTAATGGGATTAATGGCCTGATGCAAACGTAACTAAACAAAACTCCAGTGTGTTCAATATTGTGATCATAAAGAGTTCAATGAATGTGGGACAAAGGATCAACAGTAAGTAATTATCAGGATGTTTGTTGTTTTAAATAAGTGTAATATATCATCAAGTGTGGTTTTATGTGAATAAATGTATCTTAACCTTTTTTTTACAGCAATGATCACCATACGTGTATTAACTTTATATTTGAAGGTATTGTCTTTTTATGTTGTAGCAGTCAGCTTTCTTTTTAACTGTCCTATTTTCTTCCAAATAAAGATTTATTTTTTTAAATAACCCAATTCACTTTTAATAATAAAAAATACATTTGAAACTTTGTAATGGTGGTTGACTAAGCTAATTTATTGTCAAAATGGGGGATTATTTCCTGAAATAACTGGGTCATTGTGGAATCAGTACTATGAAATACGGTCAAAACTTGGACCGATAGAATGCTGTCTAAAATATGACAGTTGGGCGGAATCTATTTAACCTGTTAAGCTTGATCTGAGTATGTTTGTTTCCACATTAATGAAACTGTGGTGTATTTAATACTATGTGGTTCGGTATTTTCACATATTAACTTGGTTGCTAAAATTTGAGGAGTGTGATTTGATATACAAATATCTTCAAATGGTTACTTAAAATTTAGTCATCCTAAAGGTATGGAAATCAATATATATTCAATCTCAGTTTTTATGTACTTTGCCTGCAACAAAGGGTTGTTTTGAAAAACTATAAACTAGTCACTGAAAACTGTGTAGGCAGTTTCTCTAATGGGTTTTATCCTGGCCTAATAAGTTGATTAAACTCCTAACTAGGAGATGTGTCCTGTAGTACCAGATAAAGCCTAAAAGGTTAATATTCTTCAGTTGACTATATTTGTGTACCGATGACTGTATCAAAGTATCCAAGTGCTTCTTTTCCTGTGCCTTCCACATTATCAAGTAGTGATACTGCATCTCAATGTGGTTCAAATCTTTTTGTCACACCAAAGATGTGTTCCCAGGGTTAAAGAAGGGGAAAGAAAACAGGTGGTAGAACTGACTGTCTCAAAAACATACCTATAAAAAGAAATATCTCTGGTGTTTTGGAACACCAAAAATGGGTATCTTGCTTAACAATTTAGTGGGTTAAACTACTTCAAATCTATCATCAAATGGTGTCTGATTGCGCTATGTTAATACTGGTGGATTTAACAAAAATGAATCGGTAGTTCTGTGTTACTCCTACCTAACCCTGTACTGAAGACTTACAAAACTACTCTGGCTGCTTTTTAAAATCCGGCAATCTCTAGAGCTGACATTAAAAGAAATGGTGCTCCCTTTCCTATGAACCATGCAGACTTAGGCCAAGAAGTACAAAGTCTTTCGGGTTTTGTTTTATACTTGCGATATACTATACTCGTCGTTTAAACATTCATCTCTATGAAGCAATAGATCCATTCTGCTTGGGTATGAAATAGTTCTACAGAACATTCAAATGAGTGGATATAATACAAAAAGCAAAGTAGTGGAAATGGCTTCCCAAATGCCTCTAGACTATTTTGATGCTTAGTGCAGATGGGGAAGCTTAACATGAGTTAAGGTGCTGGTGGTAAAGAGGGAAGAATGTTACATCTTGCAAAACAAAACCAAGAAAACTGTCTAATCATACACAGGACTAGCTTGCATCTTCTGTCAGGCTCCATGGGTCACTTTCTTCCAAACATGTCAATTTCATGAATGAGTCTTGGTGCCAATACAGTATCTGTATCCATTGTGGAGTCCATATGTTAAAGTACACTTAAAGGTTTTCCTCAAGGTTTGAGTCTATAATCTCATATTACCAATAAACTGATACTACAAAATATTTATGAACTTGTGCAACTTATGCAGTGGTGAATTTTGGTCAATGGAACTGGTTTTTAATGATTAATTAAAATGTATTGATAGTGCCGAGAAAAAGAGTTCATGTGAAAATGGAAAACATTGATTCTGTTTAGCAGTAACTGAAGGGTAGTTTGGTTTAAAGTGTGTTTAAAAAAAAAAAAAAAAAGCATAAGCTTCCTAAAAGGATAGAAGCCTGAATACTGGGTAAAATTTTTCTTTGTGATGTAAACAAACTCTTTGATTTTCTTAATATTTAATACTCTTTTAGTGTTTACATTAGGAATATTTAATTAAGTTGTTTAGAAGCGCAAGTCCCATTGACTTGTGCTCCTAACTACTATAGTAAGGGATAGATTCTGATCGCCACTGTCACCTTTAGAAGCCTTTTACTCAATAAGTAGTCCCATTGACTTTAATTGGTCCTACCTATGGCTTAAAGTACTATTCAGTCTGAGTTCCGATATCCGAATCTGACCCAAAACGATTATGCTGAAGGGATATCATTCATTATTTCAGTAGGGAGATCATTCACCTAAAAAGAAAATTAATTACTTACAGGAATAAGGAAAATCAAAGGTTCAATTTGAAGTACTTTTAAAAAATGAAAATGTTCATAAATATCTGTCCAGCCAATAAGAATAAGGAAGAAATAACATCAAAGTTAAAGATAGCTTATTTGTTACTGTCTTGACATCAGGAAAGGTTTTCTATAATAGTTCTACTCTTATAACTGAAGTCAACTTGATTATATATAATGTCAGCTGATGTGATGATTTCTTCATGCTATACAATCATTTCTAAGCAGAAATCTCCATTGAGGTATATGGGGATTTTTACTTGAAAATTAATGCTAAATCTGGCCCATTGAGCACTCTCACAGGTCAAATTAACCCTTTTAAAATCTAGAAACATGGGTTCACAAGACTCTTCTGGAAAATTAAAAATGTCTAATCAAGTAGTAAACGCGTGAAGGGTTTAAAGCTTAATACAAGTTATTGGGGTCAACACAAGGGTAACTGGGTGAAATTTAATGGGCTGCGATAGACTAATGGTCCTTTCCAGCCTTAAACTCTCAGAATTTGTGAGGCTAAGTCAAACTTGTCAAACTTGGTTATATTTTGCATATTGCTGAGTGATCTTAACTAAAATAATGCCTTATAGATTGTTTTAATTAATGGTGTCTAAAGTAGATCTTGGAAAAATTCAGGTGAAAACATCTGGAAATGTATAGATTTGATAAAGTATTGTGACAAATTATTTTAAATTAAAAAGCAAAATAGACAAAATTTGTAATATTGTATAACAAAAAAAGCAGATTTACTGGGAGACTTAAAATAATGTTGGTGGGAAAAGAGGAACTGCCAGGGATAATATGAAGATTTCCCAGGTGTCTTTAAATGTCGGTGGGTTGATGTTTTGGGTGAAATTTCTTCTTTGCAGTATAAATAAGAAATTTTGATTCAAACAGATTTTTTTTCCCTAAAAGCCGTTATTGATATTGGAAATCTAGTAAATAAACAATGAAAATTTGGTTTTGAGTAATGAACTTGGTATAGGATGGGTGATTATCACAATCACTGATTTGAATTCTGCCTAATTAAGCAGAATATAGAGATGCTCCCAGTTGAATTTGAAATAAAGATCATAGGATATCCTGATGTTTTGTGAACCGATATAATTATAGGTGTTATCATTTTGTTATAATCTGTTCAATACTGTAACTCAAGGTTACATGAAATAGGATAATTGACTTTAATATGCTAATGCTAAAGAATAGATTTAAAAATTTTATTAAGATGTTTTTAAAAAAAGTGAATGGTACAGAGTTTAAGCATAGAAGTTTCTGGTTATCAGGGAATAATATACAGATTATCAAGGGGTGCGAAGTTCGGTTTAAGATCGGATGGCGTAAGGAATACATAATCTACAATATCCCCGATTGGGGGTAAAAGATTAACGGGTGAAAGTACAGACATTGAGATATGAGAGTATGTTGTTCATATGATGGCTATGTTCAGGTGTGGTGGATACGATGATGAGGATGGATTGACCCTCTTTTGGTGAGATTTAACGTTCAGTGAGTTTATGGTTCCAGTTCATATGGTCCAACAGACAAAGTCTCTTGGTCCCTTTCACGATGTCGCTCCGGCTCACGCCTCCTGGTACTGTCGGTGGCCGGTGATGTGTTCGGTGTAGATAGGTTTCTATCCTTTATAATTGTTCAAAGTACTCTATCTGAAAGTGGAATCTTACATTTAATAGGTATTCACACACAAAAGTCCTCTTATAAAGTGGAAATAGTTGGTGGTGTTTCTAATAATCAAAAGATTTCTTAACTTCAGAACAGCGACCTTCAAATTATCAGTTTTCAATTACTCTGAACTGGATCTCAGATGTCAGGGATTTCTGCTTAGAGCAAATAGCACAAGTTAACAAGCTTTGATGTTTATATTCTGAGGTTTATTAAGGAATCTGTTCCTTTCAGCTCTGATTCTGCAAACACTGCAACGTGTACATATACATGTAAGTAATCAGACTGACTCGGTGGTAAAACTCCTATTGATTTCAATGAGTTCAGGATTTTCGCCCTATGACAGTGCTCACATGTGTAAATGATCACAGGATCAGGGGTAACATTATCAATTGAGGCCCAAGTCCCATTTTCAAAAATGACTCTGGTACTTAACTGTCATTCCAAGTAAATGGGACTTAAACGCCTGAGTGACTTCTGAAAATGGGACTTGGGCTCCTAAGTCTTGAAAATTTTAACGGAGGGCTTTCATTAGTGGAGTGCTATATATAAGTCCTGATTCAGTGGGGACAGAGTTAATCTACAACAAATATTCATTGAAGGAACAAGGAAAGTACAAGAGCTATTTTGGTTCAATTGAAAAACTAATTTTAAAAAAAATGATTGGAAGCTTGTTTTATAAAGATCTCTGTTCAGTCACTAAGGATCCAAATTGATTACTGGTGTATAGAGGTTGCGTGGCTAATCTGTTACTGTTTTAACAAGGACTGTTCATATCTAATCTTACATAACTATGGTAATATAGATTGTTCCTACAAGACAGATCATTCTGAAAAATTCTGCCTCAAAAATGATCAAATAGCCTACTTAGCAGGCAGCATGTGAAAGTGCTTAAAAATAATCTTGATGGGTCTTCATTGTTTTTAAAACTTGATAGTACATTTCAGTTGCTAAATGAAACTTGACCATTAATGTAGTTGGTCCTGATTAAATATTAACATTTTGTGCTGATTCATACTAATGAAACTTCTTAAATAATGCGAACGCCTGTAGAAAAGTTGCATATTTGACTGGAGGGGTAAGGCAAATATCTCTCTGAATAAAGGCTTATCACTGGGTCTGTTTATACGTTTTTACTCTAATAGCATTGCTTCTTGTGAGCTGGACGCAGCAGTAGTTACTCATGTTGAATCGAATTTACTCATGTTTATGGACCAGCTGTGAATGGGTAAAGTGCTACTTGGTATCAGTAACATTTGCAGATTCATGCCCAGTCTCAAGTAAAGGGAAGATTTTTTTTTTTTCAAATGCACAAACAGCAATTAGGCCACAATAGCTTTCAGTGGGAGACTGGCACAAGCTGCCATTTGTGCCTTTTGAAAATCTCATTTAAGGCTGTCTACACTTAAAATGCTACAGTGGCACAGGTGTCTGTGCCACTATTGCGCTGTAGATAATCCACCTCCCCTAGAGGTGGTAGCCTGGTCGACAGAAGAATTCTTCCATCGACCTAGCGCTGTCTGTAACGGGGGTTAAGTTGATTTTAACTATGTCTCGGCGTGTGGATTTTTCACACTACTGAGCGACGTAGCTGTGCCAATGTAACTTGACTTAGACCTGGTCTACACTGAAAAAGTTATTAGCAAAGAATTGCCAAGTTGTCCAGTGGTTATTTCCAACAGGGTCTGGTCATCTTAAATAAGGGTTGATTGGTTTAACTCTATTAATGGTGTATACAGTAGCGGCACCAGCTCTTCCGGCGCCCTAGGCGGCGGAAGGTCCCACCCCCGAAATGCCGCCCCCAACAGCGGCGGCGGAAGGTCCCGCCCCCAAATTTGAACGGGCGGCCGCGGCGCCGGCGCCCCCAAAATAGCCGCGCCCTAGGCGACCGCCTAGGTTGCCTAATGGGTTGCGCCGGCCCTGGGTGTATATAAAGGAAGTATTTATCAGGAGAATAAAGTTCAGATGAAGACTAGTGGAAATAAGTCTGTTCTAATTAAGAAAAGTTGATGTATATCTTTGCAAATTCTTCATAGCAATAAATTAATTATAATCCAAAAGGGACAAAATGGTGAATGTGAGAAACTGTGATTTGACATAACTGGATAATGGAGAGTACAAAAGACGTTGCAAGTTTATGCAATTAAAATAGATGGGACATACCTTTTGGGATGAAAGTTTGGTTGATAAATTATGTGGAAGGGAAGTACTTTACATTATTTTAAAAATGTGATCATTACTATTTGAAGACCATTTTAAAAACAATGAACAGTGAAGGTTTTGTTTGGATAACATTTTCAAAAGCACATAAGTCACATTTTAAAAAGTGACTTAGTCACATAGGGCCAAGATTTTTAAAGGTCTTAGGCATTGCTCTGCAGAGCTGTCTGAATTGCTTAGGCCTTGCAACCCCAAGTCCCATCTTCAAAAGTGTTAGTCTCTTAGAGACCAGCTTCTCAAAGGCATTTAGGAGCCGAACTCCCTTTGGGGAGCCTAAATACCTTTTGAGGAGATGTGCCTTAGGAGCCTAAACCTCACTGAACGTCAATGAGGTTGCTAAGTGCTAATTTCTCTTTTGAAAATGGAATTCAGGCTCCTAAGTCATGTAGACGCTTACGTAAATTTCTTACACAAGGAAGTTCTTATAACAAAAAAAAGTCTGAATCCAGAAGTTAGCAGTTTGAGTTTTTCTTTATTCAGAACAATATTGAGATGGTATGAGTTGAACTTGAAGTCAAGATTATAGGATATCTGCTCTGCTAAAAGAGAAGATATAAATGATTGGTGTTTTCTAATCTTGTATTTGATTAAAACAATTAAAATAGTATGGTGTGTTAAAATGGATGGGGAATAGACACTTAAGACATTAACATTGGTGGTTGACTTTCATATGCTGGGTTTGAATTGGGACACTACAGTAAAAAATAATTAAAATTCAATTTGATCAGATGTTAGTTTGTCTTTTATGCAGAAATTTCAGAGTACTAATAAAAACACTGAATCTGCTGATGCAATGTTGGATTGAATGGATATTAATATAGAAAGGGTCCTTTTAAAAAATGCAGATAATTCATGGTGTTTCTAAATATTAAGTTGTTCTAAAATAAGTTTTTTTCCCCCTGAGAATTGTACACATGAAAAGTAAATTCTTAATTGTACAAATGTCAACTTTCAATAGGTCCTTTGAATTAGTCCTCAAATGTAAGCGTTTTTCTTTGGAGCAAACAGCTGAGTTTTAGTGGTGGTTGTAATCTGAATTTTGTGGAATATACTTTAGTAACTACAGAAATATTATACAGATTTTATCTAAAAATGTGAGTTGCAGGAATAAGGAAAATACATGGTTTAGTTTGATTAAATTCAAAACATGATTTACTTTTTAGTCAAGCTACTTTATTTATACAATATTGCTAGCCAATAATAGGGATCAAAATTAGTTAACACAGGCTGGTGTATTACTGTCTCAACAAAAAATGTTTATATCAAGTCTGGGTTTCTTATAACTAAGGTCATTCTTTGACTAGATAAACAGTCAAATCCTTCTGATCTCTGGTTAACTAAAACATGAAAGAATGCAACAATTAATTTATATATTTATGGTCTAAAGGCTGGTTTGCAAAACACTTCTCAAAAATTGTCATGGAGAAAAGTGACGAAGTATCCTAACTGCTAATGCATTTAGTAGAGTTAGTTAAATGATGTGGGAAGGGTGTGTGTAATTTTAATTTCATCAGTTCCAAAACTAAAATATTTGAACCAGCACTAAAGTCTCTCATTTGAGTCCTGTGTATTGAGGTGTTCTCTATCTTGACAGGGATGGCAGAAGCAATCTTAAATTAAAGCAAATGACCTTATTGATGATTGCAATATAGAACTCTTTTGTGCTGATTCACTAATGCAATTTCTAAGGTGTAATTTTTGCAAAAGGCCTTTTACATCCTCTTGTGTAGGGTAGATAAAAATCAGACGTTCTCTGTTCAGAAAAGTGGTGGTTTTTCTTATGGCTCTAGTGTAGACTATGATGGATGGGATTTTCAAGAGTCAGAATTGCGGGCCATTAGATACGTACTGCATCCTTAGGTGCCTAACTGTCTTTGTAATCTCACCCCGCCCAGTGTCTAACTCTTTCTCATTGACAGTTAGTGAGTCCATCCGTACTAGGAAAAAAGGAGTGTGCGTCTGTTCTTCCTGGGTCCTAACTAAATTCCTAGCACAGTAAAAGGTTTTGCTTCACCCACCTTGTCTCTAGCGCAGGCCAGGCAGTTTATAGCTTTCACATGTGACTGCAGGCCGAGGTCAATATTAGGGGCTGCCTCATGTTCGCTCAACCTGCTAGTTTGTGTGAAAACTTGTCCAAGATAGGATTACACCTCTTGGGAGAGGTGTGTTCTCAACATTCATAACTAACTAGTGATGCCCTGGCACCAAAATCCTTGAGGTCTCTCTGAAAACCATAGCCCATATGGGCAAATACTCATTGCAAAATGACCGAGCATACTGTACAACTGGCTGCTTAGAACTGAACAACCCAGCTGGGGAAACCTGTTTTTGTTTGTTTGTTTGTTTTCATTGATGTCAATGGCCTTTGGCTCAGGTAGTACTGTTAAAATCAGGTAGTTTGAAACTGACTAATTTTATACAGGGGCTACTTCAAGAAAGATCTGATCAACTTAAATTCAGATTTGCTGTAATGGAAATAAATTAATAGTTGATTTAAATCTATTAATAGTGTCTAGAACATATTGTGGAGATGTAAAACAACTGGAAACAAATGGGAATTCCAACTAATAATTTGAGGCGTATTCTGGCAAATTACTAAAGAGTAAAAATAAACTTTTCAAAAATTTCAAGCATTGAAGTATTAAAAACTCTTGTTTTATTTGAAAAACTGACAAATATGGATGGGAAATGACTAATGATAAAAATATTGTTCTAAAGTATCATAAAATGCTGTTGCAATAAAAACGGATGGTAAATATTCTTGGAGTGATTGTTCAGATTGATCCTATTGCAGTCTAAAATAACTTTTTAAACAAAAATGTTTTTAAAAAATCAGGATTAGGGTAGAAATCTAGTTTTTGTTTATAGTGTTATACTTTTTGCATGGCAATCTTGTTATAACAAAAACTGGGCTGAATCCAGAAATGTATGCTCTGAGGTAGCAAAATTGGGAATGGCACCAGTTGAATTTGAAACTAAGATTTATGGTATTTGATACACTATAGGTGATAGAACTATATTGGTGTTTTATAATCCTCTACTCAATACAGAAATTGAAGGTGTTATAGGAAATGGATGGGGTAACTGACCCTAGAAGCACATTAATATTGCAAAGTGATTTTAATATATCAGTACTGAAAAATATATTGAAAGTAACTCAAAGGTTTTTGACCTTTTATCAGATGGTGTGTTACTCAATGTTCAAAGGGTTAACAGACACTGAATTTGCTAGTACAATATTGTGTTTGAGATTTCAATATAGAAAGGTGGTCTTATGGAGTGAGAATAACTGCTAATATTTGAATCGTTGGGTTATTCTACAATATTTCCTCTCCAAAACAATGTTTTAAAAATATCCATCTAAAAGGAAACTTGGCTGTCTTTAAGAGTGAGGGGAAACAAATGCAGCATTATTTTTTGTTTAATTGAAACAGGAATTAAAACTTTTTTTTTCCTACCGAAATTTTTGTTTATTGCTAAAATATCATGATTAGGTCAACAGAAATAATCCCTAGTTCTTACTTAGCACGTTTCATCTATAGATTTCAAAGCACTTTACAAAGGAGGTCAGTACCACCATCTCTATCATACATATGGGGAAACTGAGGCATGGAGAGGCATGTGACTTGTTCAGAGTCACCCAGTAGGTCAGTGGCCTAGAGGGGACTAGTCCAAGTATTCTGCATCCCCAATCAGTACTCTATCCACTATACCGTACTCCCTCCTAGGATTCACTTAGGATCAAAATGTCTTAGTTAGTAATCGGTGAACCACTCATTTTCTGTCTTAACAAGAGAGGTTGCTTATAACAAGTGTGTTCTTCAGTTTTTGGCTTTATTTATTCACTGATTTTCCACTGCTTGAATCAAGGTTTAAGGACAGCGCAATTTAAATAGATAAAGTATGATTATTTTAAGAGAGGCACTGCTGGAAAAACTATGCTTGGAGGAAAGAAGTAAAATGACTTAATGAAAGCCTTTCAATCAAATCTGTATAAACTTAACAAAACTGGTCGTCACTTTTGGTTAAATGAGGAGGCACGTCCCAATTTATAAGAAATCTTAAGATCAAATAAAACAATTTGGTGCTGATGAAATGGCAAAATCTTTGTGTTAGGCAAAGGTCTTTGCATTCAGGATTATGGTCCATGACTATTCAAAATAAGATGATCAATTGAAATAAGGATTGATTGGAATGTTTACCTTTTCTACAATAATATTACTACCTACGGAGTAGTCTCTGCAACCCTTACTCATGATGATCGGTACTTGCTCTACTAAGTAATTCCATTAGCGTACATGAGACTAGTCACATCAGAGAGCACATCCTACTAGAGTAGGATTTTCAAAGGAGACTAAGATTTTATCAAGATAAGGAGGTTATTCTGGAATCAAGTGTGAATTTCAAGTGCAATAACTATTCTGGAATAGCTTAATCCAGAAAAAGTTACTCATATTGAGAGTTGGTCATAAATTTTCCAACATTTTTTTGTTGGACAGTGTATATTTGACAAACTGAAACTGTTTGTGAAAAAGCATCGGGTTCAACAAAACACCCACCTGGAAAAAAATTGGTAAAGAAAGTGATTGTTAAACAAGAGAGTTTTGAGTTTCTCAAGTCAAAATGACTTCATTTTAAAATTGTGATAAATTTTCACTAAAAAAGAGTAATAAAAAAAGTTAAATCAAAACTAAATGCTTTGAAATTACTAAAACAAAATGTTTTTGATCAACACCAAAAAAATTTCAGATTTTTCGTTCACAAAAAATGTGGACATTGTCCTGATTTGGGGCACAAAATATTAAAATTTCTCACAGGACAGGCAAACAATTTCCCCTCAGCCCTACTGCTCTTCATGGGGATTTATTCCAGAAGAACCATTGCAGAATTGTTATTCTGGTTAATTTTCCTGTATAGACAAGGCCTAAGGGAATTAGGTCCTGAAATCATTGGGCACCTAAATTTCTTATACTGGTACAAAAATCTCACCACCAAGTGTAAATGTTAAGGGGAGTATGGAAAAAACTACTCTGATAGTACAGAGAAATGTCAATTCTATTAAACGGATGCAGTAATTTAACAATTATACCTAGCTGAAAAGGTCATCATTATCCCCATTTTACAGATGGAGAAACTGAGGCACAGAGAGGGGTCCTGTTTTACCCAAGATCACTAAGCAGGCCAGTGGCCAATCCAGGAATAGAACCCAGCATTCCTGAGTCCCAGTCCAGTGCTTTAGCTACTAAGTCGCACTGCTAGAACTTTAGGCATTTTGGCAAATTATCTTAAAAATCCACATCTCAAAAGGACACAGTTTAGAATTTCAAGGGGGGGAGGAAATGTTATAATGAATGAGAATTTTGAAAACACTGATGGTGAATTGCTAAGTATAAAAGGGGTCTGAGGTGTAACACATTTTTGGTAAAATGTTGAGTTTCTAAACAACGGTTTGGAGATTACTTAACTAAATATATAATTGTTACAACTGCAACCTAGTTGCCTTTGAAATTAGTCATTTTCAGTGTTTAGTTTAATGCATGTACTGATTTAAGCAAGGCCCGATAACAGGAAATGGAGATTTTAATATTTGAATATGATATGGTATCTGATATTTTGTCAATATAGGTATGTCTAGCACTTTGTAATCATTTATCCACTATGGAAATGAGGGTTAAATATGAAGTGGTTTGGATAATTGTTAATCTGAACACATTGTAAACAGTATTTGAAAGCTTTTTCTGTTTAAACAAAAAATCATGATGCACTCAGTGGTGAATCTATTAATGTTTTAACAAGAAAGTTGTTTGGTACAAGCTTTGTGTTATAACAAAAGTCAGTTTTAAGACCGATATTCTGTAAATGAGTATATTATTTGGATTATTTTTTCTGATCGATTTTTAAAGGCTGCAAAACATAAATTAGTCTAAATATTTTTTACAATGATATTGACAAATTTTGGTCTTGGAAAGGAAAATAATAGTTGTGATGTTGAGAAAAGTTACCTAAACAGATCAGTATTACAATAGATAGAGTGGATCAGATTTTGAGCTGGTGCAAATGATCATAATCCCGTTGATTTCAGCAGAGCTATGACAATTGAATACCAGCTGAGAATCTACTCCACTATGTTATAAAATCCCATGTGAAGGTGGTAGTGTCAGATATGTATTGCATTTTCAAACTTGGCCTCTGGATTGAGGTGGCACATTGCAGTTGCTCAGTTCTTAATAATCAGCTGGTCCCAGATAGTACTAGATATATTTTAAAACTTGAGCTCTTTGTCTGTTGAAAACACTTTAAAGTGTAGTACATGGAAAGAGCTCTAGACTCAATCACACACATTAAAAATACAAAGCAGAAGGTATCCCAGTTCATAAAGAAAATGTATGGATTTAAAAGTCACTAACAAAAAAATTAAAGGAGGAGTTCTGGTTGCTTAGCAGTGTCTTATACCCATTCAATGGTTGGCAAGTGCTCTTTGCAAATAATACTGAGCACCTACTAGATAATCTTATGATGGACTATTTAGAAATTAGTTTTTACTGAGCCTTTTCTATTGTTAATAGAAAAGTTTCCTGACTTCTCCAGAACTATTACACATGCTGTAGGTGGATGCTGCTGTTGTATGTTAGCTTGCTTGTGCCCAGATCTAACTCCACTTGATGGAAAGACTTCAGTGGACTTTGATTCAGTCCCCTAACAAAATTGGAGACACATGTGAGTGGAATAAAAACTGTTGTGTGTATCTCTGGTATTTATATATTCCCTGTTTACCATGGGGTACAAGCACCTCGTAATCTTTAATGTATTTATCTTCTAAATATCCTTCGATAGGAGAGGAAGAGTGTTATCCCCATTTTACAGATGGGGAACTGAGTCAGTGAGGTCCAAAGTTACACAGGAAGTCTGTGGCAGAGCAGGGACTTTAATTCAAGTCTCCCACATCTTAAGATCATCCTTCCTTTTTCAAAGCAGTCTGTTTGCATTCATGGTTTATTCTTAGTCTGTGACCTTTTCCTTTGGTGTCCCACAGGACTCAGTACTGGGTGAAATCCAAGCCCAACGGAGTGTTTTGCCATTAGATGTCAATGGGGCCAGGATTTTTACCTCTTGGCTTTACTTTAATGATGATGTTTCTTATGGGCCAGATTCTGCAATGCTGACTAGCGCTATCTCAAGCAAATGGTCTTAGTGGAGTGAATATGGCTACTCAGCATGTGTGAGACATGCAGATTTAGATGCTGTATTAGTAAAATCAAATTATTTGCCAGTGCACGTGATGTTTAGACAGTGGTCACTTCAAAACAGTGTTGGGTCAGTTGGAGTGAAGGAATATTGATATAAATAAGTGAATGGTGCCTAAAGTGGAAAGGAGGAGCAAATTGTCCAGTGGATAATGAGAAAAGGTATCTCAGTTGTAGTTAATAGTAAAAATGGATGTCAGCAAACTCTTAAATTATTTTTAAAATATATATATAAACACAAGGGGACAAAGCTTTGAATATCAGAAATGCCAATTTGAATAGAAAACTCAAATGTCTGAAAGGTGGTAAGATTTAAAAAAAGGTTCTAAGATATCATGAAATGTTGATAAAATATCTGATAAATATATTTGGGTTCACAGTTCAGGTGATAATCCCACTTCAGAGTGTAAATCAGTTTTTTTAAAACTGTCACTTTGTTTGCATGATGGTGTTTGCGAGAAAAGTCTGTAAGGATCTTATAATCTGTCTGAATCCATAAATTAGTTTTAATTTATTTTTTCTTAATTAAGCAGAAAATAGAGATGGTGCAAACTTAATGAGACATGGAATAATAAGGTATCTTGTCGCTCAGTTAACAGCAATGATATAATTATTGATGCTTTGAATCCTGCTAAGTACAAGAATCTAGACGTTTTATATGAAATGGATGAGATAATTTGAAACTAGAACCCCATAAATATTGAGACATGATTGTAATATACCAGATTCAAATTGAGACACTTCAGAAAATATTTCAGAGGGTTCTATTCTGTGATCTGTTGTTAGATTTGGTGCTTTGCTCACATTGTTCCAAGTACTATTGAATGTGGTGGAGTATTTGATTTGATAGGTATTAATACAAAACAAGCCTTCCTATGAAGTGACAATAACTGATATTTCTGATCATCAGGATATTAAAACAATATGGGATTTCTTCTCAGAATAAATTACTTAAAAGAGAACAAGTGTCAATTTGCTAGGATTTCTGATTAAAACATAGCTCAAGTTATTGAACTTTCATAGTGTTACTAAGGAATTATGTCTCTTTTGGTTACTAAAGGATTATGCAAAAGTCTTGATTTAACAAGGGCTTAATTTATCCCCAAAAAAATGGAGTACAGGAAAACTCAAGGAAGATTCTGATTCAGTTGAAAAATGAATTCAACTTTTTTAACTGAAGGCTTTTCATTAATAAACAATGGAGGTTGAGTGGTTAATCTGTTACCGTACTAAGAAAAAGCTTGTTTAAAAGAACAAGATCAGCTTTTTTACCTGAGATTTGAAGTCACTGAGTGTTTAAATGGTCAAATGTAAGTGTTAGAGGCTGCAACATTTAAATATTGTATCAGAAGCACCTGAAAAACGTTTTGCCTTAGAGGAAAGTGCTAAAATGGCCTTTTTTCAAGTAATGTGTGAAGGAGTTTGGGTCAAATTGGTATTATCAAAATGAGCCTTAATTTCTTTGGTTTAGGGTGATGCATCCCAGTGGCTAAGGATTATGAAAGTTAAAAGGACAGTTGGTACTGTCTGGATACTGCAGGTGTTAAAATCCTTTGATTAATTGTGTAAACACCTAGAAGACATTTATGCAAAGGCCTCTAGCGTCAGCAATTACATATTGTATCATTATAGTGCACATAAGCATTTCTTTGTTTGAAATTCCCCCAATCCTCTCTCTCTCTCACACACACACACACACACACACACACACTGCAAATGTGAAAAATCGGGACAGGGAGTTGGGGGTAATAGGAGCCTATCTAAGAAAAAGACCCAAAAATCAGGACTGTCCCTATAAATCGGGACATCTGGTCACCCTATCCCCAGTACTCGTTCTCTCTCTCTCTCTCTGTCACACACACACACACACACACACTCCCCCAACACTCGTTCTCGCTTTCTCTCGCGTGCACACACACTCCCCCAACACTCGTTCTCTCTCTCTCACACACACACACTCCCCCAACACTCGTTCTCTCTCTCTCTCTCACACACACTCCCCCAACACTCGTTCTCTCTCTCTCTCTCTCTCTCTCTCTCACACACACACTCCCCAACACTTGTTCTTGCTTTCTCTCACGCACACACATACACTCCCCCAACACTATGGTTCTCGCTTTCTCTCTCTCTCTCTCTCACACACACACACACACTCCCCCGCAACACTCGTTCTCACTCTCTCTCTCACACACACTCTTTCTTCCCAACACTCGTTCTCTCTCTCTCTCTCTCACACACACACACACACACTCCCCAACACTCGTTCTCGCTTTCTCTCTCAGACACACACACACTCGTTCTCGCTTTCTCTCTCTCTCTCACACACACACTCCCCAGCACTCGTTCTCGCTTTCTCTCTCACACACACTCCCCCCAACGCTTTTGCTCGGACTCATACACACTCCCCCAACACTCTCACTTACTCACTCCCCAACCCACTAACACACACACACTCCTCCAACACACACACACACACACACACACACTCCCCCCAACACACTCTCACTCCTGTGTTTTACTTTAGAGTACCTCACACATGTAAACTATCCTGAGATTAAGAACACAATATACACGAGGCACTTCAGTTTCACCATTGAGGTCAACTGGGCAAAGTCAGCCCTATACCCACATCTGGGATTGACCTTGCCTAGTTCACCATGTAATAAAACGCAAGTGCCTTGTTTTCACTTAGGGATAGCTCACACATCTTAGTTATCTTGAGGGGAAAACACACTTTTGTTTTTTTCTTAGCAGTGAAGACAAAGCCTTACTGAAATTATTCAAGGTACTACCAGGCACAAATATTATGGAAATGTTGGGTTTAATAGGCATTAATACAAAATAGTACTCTTAGGAAATAGGAATAATTATTTCTAATCATTGGGTTACTCTAACATAAGGTTTTCCTCTCAAAGTAATTCAAGAAAATAATGTAAGAAAGAGAGCAGTTTTAGCTATACTGATATTTTTCAATAATTCATGGAACTAGATTGTTGATTTCTGAATAGATCAAACTACTCAGTTACTGAACATTGGATTTATGTCTACATTTGTGGGCTTACTAAGGAATGTGTGTTTTAGTTATTAAAGTATTATACAGAAGTTTTGGCTTTAAAAGGATATATTATCTATTCCTACAAGGAAAATTCACTGGGTAATTTGCTTTTTTGAAACATAAATTCAACCTTTAATGAAGGGTTTTTACTAATATCATTATAAGGATAAAAATTAACTATATGCAGATTACTGTTGTTGTCTTAGCAAGAAAGATTGTTAGCAAGAACTGTCTTTTATTACCAAAGGCAGCTTAATACCTGATATACACTGTATTATTGTGCTTTTCCCTGGTCAAAATCAAATTAAGGGCTACAAAAGTTAAATATATAAACTGTGGACTAAAGATTTTACAAGCGCTTCATGTCATGGGATAAAAGGGAAGGTCCTTTCATGGACTGAGAACTGGTTAAAAGACAGGGAACAAAGGGTAGGAATTAATGGTAAATTCTCAGAATGGAGAGGGGTAACTAGTGGTGTTCCCCAAGGGCCAGTCCTAGGACCAATCCTATTCAACTTATTCATAAATGATCTGGAGAAAGGGGTAAAAAGTGAGGTGGCAAAGTTTGCAGATGATACTAAACTGCTCAAGATAGTTAAGACCAAAGCAGACTGTGAAGAACTTCAAAAAGATCTCACAAAACAAAGTGATTGGGCAACAAAATGGCAAATGAAATTTAATGTGGATAAATGTAAAGTAATGCACATTGGAAAAAATAACCCCAACTATACATACAATATGATGGGGGCTAATTTAGCTACAACGAATCAGGAAAAAGATCTTGGAGTCATCGTGGATAGTTCTCTGAAGATGTCCACGCAGTGTGCAGAGGCGGTCAAAAAAGCAAACAGGATGTTAGGAATCATTAAAAAGGGGATAGAGAATAAGACTGAGAATATATTATTGCCCTTATATAAATCGATGGTACGCCCACATCTCGAATACTGTGTACAGATGTGGTCTCCTCATCTCAAAAAAGATATACTGGCACTAGAAAAGGTTCAGAAAAGGGCAACTAAAATGATTAGGGGTTTGGAACGGGTCCCATATGAGGAGAGATTAAAGAGGCTAGGACTCTTCAGCTTGGAAAAGAGGAGACTAAGGGGGGATATGATAGAGGTATATAAAATCATGAGTGATGTGGAGAAAGTAGATAAGGAAAAGTTATTTACTTATTCCCATAATACAAGAACTAGGGGTCACCAAATGAAATTAATAGGCAGCAGGTTTAAAACAAATAAAAGGAAGTTCTTCTTCACACAGCGCACAGTCAACTTGTGGAACTCCTTACCTGAGGAGGTTGTGAAGGCTAGGACTATAACAGCGTTTAAAAGAGAACTGGATAAATTCATGGAGGTTAAGTCCATTAATGGCTATTAGCCAGGATGGGTAAGGAATGGTGTCCCTAGACTCTGTTTGTCAGAGGGTGGAGATGGATGGCAGGAGAGAGATCACTTGATCATTACCTGTTAGGTTCACTCCCTCTGGGGCACCTGCCATTGGCCACTGTCGGTAGACAGGATACTGGGCTAGATGGACCTTTGGTCTGACCCAGTACTGCCGTTCTTATGTTCTTATGTTATGTTCTTATAATAAAAACAAACAACAAATTTAGTGGCAAAAATTATCTAAGTAACTGATAATATATGAAGATCTTTAATAGAATGATCAGAAGGGGTCTAGAGATTTTTGACTGTGGTGGCATAATCCAGTTATTAAAGCATCTTTAAAGTAAAAGCAATTTGTCATGATTAAACCACATATTAAAACCTTGCTAATATGCAAATCTTGCACTAGTTCATCATTGAAATGTTGCAAGTAATTGTTGAAAAGCTCTTTAGATAGAATAGTTGACAGAGGCAAATGATATCCCTGTTCATAAAGTCTTGCTTGCTAGGTCTCTCTCTCCTCCCCCACCCCCTTTAATGATATTCCTTCTTATGTTCTGATCTTGCAACCCGTTTTTATGTTGAGTAGCTTGGGGTCAGATTTTCAAAGGTAGGTGCCTAGTGGGTTTTTAAAAAGCACTTAAGTACCTAGACAACTTTGAAAGTCTGTCCCCCTTATGCCCTTGCTCCAGCAAAGCATTTACATGCATGTTAGACTTTAAGCACACAGATACTCCTGTTGATAACAATGGGATTACTCATATGCTTAAAATTAAGCACATGCTTAAGTGCTTTTCAGGTTTGGGGCATTACTCTGCAAGTAGTCTCCCTGGAGTAAGGTACTACTCCTTGTGGGTGTGAATTTCAAATTTGGCCCAGTATTTTCAAAATCAGGATATTTGGAGGTGACCGTGTAACTCAAAGTATTGGTTGCTTCCAAACAGGGCCAGGTTACTATTGATTTAATATATTGCAATGGTGTCTACAGTAGAATGTGGAGAAAAACAGTATAGGTGAAAATAAATGGAGATACCCATCCTCCTATTCTTAAAAATAGTATCTAAATGGACACAACTTTGAACATGAGGAAAAAACCCTCGGTTAGGAGGATTAAAATACTGATGGGAAATTACTGAGGATAAAAACAAGGTTTCAATACATCAACAGTTCTATATATTTTTTAAATCCTAGATGGTAAATATCTTTGGAACAATGCTTTAGGTGATATTTCTTCTTTGGTGTAAATAATAATTTTGTTTAAAATTTTGGCTGAAAAAGCTATTTGTTAAATTCGCTAACAGTGCATTTTGAGTAATTAGAGGTTTTTATTTAAAAAACAAAACAAAAAGAACTGGTTAAATCCAGGAATTAGTAATATGAATTTCACCTGATTCAGTAAAATCAGTGAGATGGTACTAGCTGAATTTGAAATCCAGATTAGTCCCAACAAAAATATATAATTACTGGTATTTTTTATAATCACCTATTTAACACAGGAATTAAAAGAATTGTATGAAATGTGAATATGTGATTGATATTCACAACATAAGAATACTGGTGGGTGACCTGAAAATGGCAGGTTTGAATTGTAATACTTCAGAAAGTAATTAAAAGGTTTCTGCCCTTTGTAATCTAACATTGAAGCTGGTATTTTACTCTTATTGTTCAAAGTACTAATATGGTACTGAATACGCTGGGGCAATATTGGATCTGGTAGAGATCAATGCAAAAAATTCCTCTTTGTAAACAGGAATAACAGGTACTGTTTATAATTGTCAGGTTAGTCAAAAATAAGTTCTTTGGGTTTTGTTTTTTCTTCTCAAAAGAATGTATTTAAAAGATAATTTTTGAAACATCAACTCCTTTTGAAGTTAATTTCAAATTTCAGGAATTTGATTAGAACAATTAGCTCAAGTTTTTGAGTTCAGCTGATCATACAAGTCTGATTTACTAATGAATGTTTCTTCTAATAAAGGATTACATAGGAAATCTTGGTTTAACAGGGTTATGCATTTATCTAAAACAACAAAAACACTGCCTTCTAGGAATAAGGAAAATACAAAGGCTCAGTTGGTTTAACTGAAACATTAAATATTATATGATTTTCTTATTGACAAATATTTCTGTCCATTAAGTATCAAAATGAATTATATGGAGGTTTGAATGGTTACTGTCTGAGCAAAAACAGTTCTTAATAACCAAGACTAGAATCGTTAATAAGGTCAACTTCATTTAGTTGAGATATTTGGCAAAATTGTTGGGGGGTTTCTCTATTCAAATTAAATGTTAAAGGTTGCAAAAATACTTAAATTATAGATTAAATTTGCTTTACAAGACACATCTGAAATATCCCCTTAAAGAAGTGTTAAAATGGCTTTATGAATGAATGTCTTTTGACGAGAACTCATAATTGATTTAAAAGGGTCTTCATTTCTTTTTTCAAATGGGATGGCACATCCCAGTTGCTAAGTAATCTTGAAAGTTAAAAATTGGTGCTAATGGACTATTGCATCGATTTAAGAAGTTTTGAAATGCAAGTAAAATATGCAAAGATGTTTAGTTTCAACAATTACCTATTGATGTAAGGGGTGATGGCAAAAGGTAGCCATGTTTATACAGGCTTAGAATTGAATTCTTTATAAAAAAAATAATAATAAATGTTACTCGTAAGATTTTGCAGATTTGACTCCAGTATTAGTAAAATTAGGTTATTTGTGGGTGATTGTAATTTACCCAGTGGCTGTGTCTAAAGATGAGGTCAACTGAAATGATGTGAACGTTTTAACCGTGTCTTCAGTGGAATACAGAGGAAGCAATTTAGACAGCAACAACTGGAAATAGACCTCAACACAAAGTCCAAAAGGACAAAACATCGAGTATCAAAACCTCCTGACTTAATAAGGAAATAGCGAGAGGAAATTACAAAGATGTTGGCGTTTTATGAAACTTATTCCAAGTATTACTAAACACCGATGGGAAAATAATGCCTCCATTGAATTCAGTGGGAGTTTTGCCACTGCTTTCAGTGGTCAGGCATTCAGCCTGAATCAGCTGGTGCAGCAAAGTGAGGTTCAACAGAAATGCCGCAGTGGCACAGCTGCTGCTGTAGCACTACAGTGTAGAAACTGGCTACCACAACATAAGGGGTTCTGCTGTCACTCTAGTTAATCTACCTCCCAGAGAGGCAGTAGCCAGGTCGATGGAAAAATTCTTCCATCAATTTAGCAGTCTACACTGGGGGGTTAGGCCTGCTTAACTACATCACATGGGGGTTGGGGGAGAAGGGGGGTCAATGTTTCACACCCCTGAGCTACCTAGCTGTGTTGACCTAACTTTTTAGTGTAAACCTGACCTTAGGCTATGTCTACACTACAGACATAATCCCAGTAGAGATACATCAATGGAGCTATGCTGGCATAACCCTGTAGTGTAGATGCAGCCTACATGGATGGTAGGGGGTTTCCATCGGTGTAGGAACACCATCTCCCAAAATGACAGTAGCTATATTGATGGAAGCATTCTTCTGTTGGTACAGCATAGCTACATCACTTGGGTGTGTGTGTGTGTGTGTGGTTTTTTCCCCACATCCCTGGCCAATGTATCTGTCAACCAACCAAGCCTCAGCGTTAACGGGGTTAACACACAAGTCCTCTTATGAAGTGAGAATAACAGATGTTTCTAATCCATCGGGTATTGTAAAATGAATTTTCAAAGAGGAGATTAAAAATCTATTATAAAAATATCATAGTAATAGCAATTTTCCATAGAAAGAATACTCCTCCAAAGACCAACTTAATTATTTTAATGCAAGTGCAAATAAAGAATAACTTGTTCTGTTTAAATGTAAATCCAAACTGCTTTTACAGAGCTTTGTTCTCTAACAAAATATATGAAATAGGAATAAAAGTGAATCAAATAGAGGTTCAAAGTAACTTATCTAGTAGCATTTTAACAAGAGGTTTTTAGAACAAGTCCTGCCTTACAACAAAGGTATTTATATTTGCTCTGTATCTTCAACAAATCAGAAAGTTGTGTTCAGTTTTTTAGTGATGAAATTAAATTTTAATCTGATTTCTCAAGGACCTAATTATACCCTGTTCACACTAAGTGAGTACACCTGCTTGAAGTAAATGGAACTAGTCAGATGAGTAAATACTCCTCTCAATATGAAGGAGATAACCTGATTTTAATCAGACAATGCCCAAATTGGCATATCGGCAAAGAATTTTGTTATTTATACAGTGACCAGTTCAAAACACTATCAACTTTCAAGTGAATAAGGGTTTGATTTCAATTTAATAATATCTAAAAGGATACTATGAGCAAACAGTTCAGATGACAATAAGGAAAATATACATCAGTTATATTGCATAGGCTTCTGAGATGGTACAAGCTAAAGAGAAATTTTAGGGATATTCTGAGTTTTTATTAAGGTAAAGTGAAATAAACATTCAAAAAGGGCCACATTTTGAATATCAAATGGATGGGGAAAGACAAAAGAAATAGGAAAAACGGATGTGAAATTTCTAAGTATTAAAAGATGGTTTCAAGGTATCTTCATAGATTCAAGATTGATTTAAACTAATCAGGGTTTTTTGGACACAATATCTTGAAATTGTCATTGCAACTAAAACCTCATTGAATCCTGAAATCAGTCATTTTGAGTTGTTTAACTTAATGAATGTATTGGTTAAGAAAGGCCTATGTTGCCCGGTGTTGAGGTCTGAGCTATCTAGGTATCACTTGAATGTGAAATTGAGAATTTGTGGAATTTTTAATAAGTCTCAAAAGGACAAGACTGAATAGAAAGAGAATATAAAACACTGCTATGATATTTCCAAGGACAAAAAAAGGTTGCAAGATGTCATAAAATGTTGATAAAACAAAAACAGATATCAGTTGAATGTGGAATAACTCAGATTGTGTGGTATTTTGTGATCTGGTCTAGACTAAATGATAATGGGTGTTTTAAATCGTTTACTTAAGGAATTGGCAGTCAGTGTATACAGTAAAATGTTAATACTGACGGGAGATTTTAACAGCTTTAAATATAATATACACAGGAGTTAATGGAAAAAAAGGTTTTCTGAGCAACTTTAAATGTGGATTTAATCAGAATTTATTAGAAAGTTCTACCTTTTATGTTGTCTTTTGTGGATTATTTCAGATTTTCAAAGTAACATTAGAGAAATTAAAACTGGTCTCATATTGCATTGAAGAGGAGAGTTCTCCTACATACTGAAAATGCAGACAGTATTTCTAAGCAAGTTAGTCTGCCATGAAGTCTATCTTTTCAAAATAATTGTAATTTCTTAAAATCTATTTCATGTGTTAGAAATAACTCTTCAATAACTAAATCCCATTCTAAAGCCAAAATGGAGTCACCATAGGCCTGCTTAAAATGTTCTTTCTCCATCCTACTAGTATCCTGGCAAACTGCCATCAGTAGGAGGGAACAAAACCTGTGAAGTTTAAGCAAAATTGTGTCCCCGGCCCATACCTCCATGGTAGGGTGACCAGACGTCCCGATTAAATCGGGACCGTCCCAATTTTTAGCTGTTTGTCCCGTGTCCCGACCGATCTCTGGTCGGGACACAAGTTGTCCCGATATTTCGCTCCGCTGGCTTTTTTTTTTTTTTTTTCTTCCCCGCTGGCAGCACTCGGCTTTTGCTTTTATTTTATTTTTTGCCCCCCTCGGTGTCCCGATATTTTCTTCCTCTCATCTGGTCACCCTACTCCATGGTCAAAAGTTCCATTAGAAGGAAAGATGAATCCACAGCCAAGCGCAGCATATTCATCTACAACATCCAGTATCAGGTAGTAGAGTTTTGGTAGATGAGCTGATTCGATCTCTCAGGCTAGGGACTCCGATTATTTAAGGTTTTTCTTTTCCTGGGAGAACAGGCTGTTGTCTCAGGTTTTGCTTTTCTCCTTTACTATATTAGCGCACAAAAAAAAGCAAAAGATGCTGGTGGTTGGCACTCCTGGTTTCCAGGACGGGGTTCAAATCCCTGCGGTGTCTTTGCTTTAATACTGTAGCTCCTTTGGCCTGAGTGGTTCACCAACATTCGGGGCCTTGATGGGCTGTTTCCGATAGGAGGGGAAATTGATGAGAAGAACATCCAAATGGTCCTGTATCACTGACTGCAATAGGAACAAACAAGAATTTTCATTGCTCACAATTTTCAAGCCTGCCTCTCCAGTCAGTCCTGTGCCCCAAGCGCTGTCCCACTTCTCCCTCCCAAGGCCACACTCACCCATGTTTCTCTCCCTGTCTATTGGCTTTTTCTTTGGTTGCAGCTGTGTGTGTCTGAGCAAAAAAGCAATCAATGGCTCCATCCCAATTGTTAGCACCAACTTAGTACTGGGAAAAAGTGCCTCCTTGCAGTATTGTGAACTCCACGTGTTTAAAAATCATGAGTCAGGCTCCAACACTCATGAGCTTAGCTTTAAAATCATGAGATGTTTAAATAGTTAACACCTTCTGGTGTTTTGAATGTTTAGGGTCCATGGTTCCAAGCTTTTTTCTGCAATGACAAGGGCTCCACTTCTCACCCATCCATTTAATTAACTTAATTCTACACATTATGGCATCATCACTCTCAGTGCCTGAGCTGTGGAGCCTGGCAGCCGTGGTTTGGATTTGCTCTGAGCTCTGCTGCAGGAGCGGATTTACCATGAAACAAACTGTGCGGTGGCATGGGGCCCCCAATGACAGGGGGACCCCAAAATACAGTACAAATATCTGACAACCTGCTCCCGAGTCCCGGCCGGCAGCGTAGCAGGGCTCAGAAAGGCAAGCTGCCTGCATGCCAGGGCCAGTGGCCCCACGCTGCTCCCGGAAGTGGCCGGATGCTGGCATGTCTCTGTGTGCCCCTGGCGGAGGGGAGGCGGCTCCACGTGCTGCCCCTACCCTGGGCAGCACACGGAGACCAGCTGCCCCCCACATCCCAACCCCCTGCCCCAGCCCAGAGCCAGCACCCAAACTTACTCCCAGATCCTGCCCCCCATACTCCATCCTGCATCCCAACCTTCTGCCCCAATCAAGGTACCTCACTTTATTATCATTTACTTCCCATTACTTATAATATAGGAGGAGGATGAAGAAAAAAAGAATGAAAAACGGGGGGGGGGGGAGATAAGAGAGAATGTTCTTTTTCTTGGCTGGATCCCAAGGGGGGGCCGCTGAAAATGAAGCTGCGCACAGGGCCCCACTAACTCTAAATCCGCCACTGCTCTGCTGCCTTCTATTTGCATCCAGCACTGCCAGACTCTGGCTCAGAAAGAGCTGTTGATTCAGCAGCACAAGCCCTTGGCCAGTTTCGCCTCCCTACATCCTGTTTTCTGCATCAAGTCCTGTTTGGGCAGAACCTTTTCCGCCAGGTCATGTGGTGTAATTGCCTTTATAATCAGGCCAGCTCCATTTTTCCTGCTATTATTATTCAGGCGCACAAAAGGTGAGATCAGACAGACCTAGGTTTTATTCCTGACTTGGCCACTGGCCTGCTATTTATTTACTGTTATCCTTGACCATCCTAAAGGACTTACTGTATGTTCCATTCTATGCATCCGAAGAAGTGGACTGTAGCCCACGAAAGCTTATGCTCAAATAAATTTGTTAGTCTCTAAGGTGCCACAAGTACTCCTGTTCTTGTTTTTAAACAGTGTTCTCAGGATGTGCTAGATTCAGTAACAGCAAAGCAGATTGTAGGATGGGTTGTTAGTTCTTATACTGATAGATGTAAACAGCACTTCAGAAAATAAGACCCTGATTCTCCAGGCCCCAAGCCCTCATGATTGCAGAGAAAAGCTTGGAAATATGATGAGCGTAATCTAAAGGCTCAGAAACCGGAAAGCAAATAAAAATAACCTAAACATCTGTGTTTTTCAGGACAAAAAGCTCATAATTTTTAATCACAATCTTATGATTTCTTGCAGGTCTGACTCACGCCTTTTTAGCACTTAGAGCTGGCAATAATACTTGTGCTGAGTAGGCCTGTTAGTCTTCCATTTTCTTCTGAAGACTCTGATTATGGACATCTTACCCAGATGCTGAGAGGTTACTGAAATCTCCCAGTTCTCCTTCAAGAGATATCCCTGTGGGTCCTCCACTCCAGGTCAAGGTGCGTCCCAGCGCCTTCAATCGGAGATTTTTACAGCAGTACCCTTACGGGCCGTGCACGCGCAGTGCCTGCCTTGCGAGCCATCAGTGTTTGAATAGCGCGTGCACGGCCCAGGCTCCTCAGTTCCCTCTCTATCGTCCCCGGCTAGAGACCGAGTTCAGCAGTCCTCTCAGAGATTTAGTCATAGTTAGGGTGACCAGATGTCCTGTTTTTAAAGGGACAGTCCCGTTTTTTGGGACTTTTTCTTATATAGGCGCCTATTACCCCCCCACACACACCCTGTCCCATTTTTTCACAGTTGCTATCTGGTAACCCTAGTCATAGTTAGTTCTGTTTCTCAGTTTAATTTAGACAGTTTAGTTATTAGAGTTACTATTTAAAAACAAAAACAAAACAAAAAACCTTCCTCGGCTATGGACATGCCTGGCTCCCCAGGCTTCAAGAGATGTGCCTCCTGCAAAGAAGCCATCCCCATCTCGGATGGTCATTCACAGTGTGTACACTGTTTGGGGGAGTCTCATGTACCCCAAAAATGTGTCCACTGTACCAAGCTTAAAGTGCAGACCCGCGAGGACAGGGAGCTCAGACTGAAACTGCTCCTGTTAGAAAACTCCCTCAGACCCTGGCCAGCAAAGCTCTTCAAAACCCTCAAGGGGGATAAGAGCAAAACAAAAAAATGGCCAGCTTCCTCCTCCTTCAGGGGCCATTGCTAAGCGGTCTCAAACGGCTTCCGCCTCATCAGTGCACACCGCTCTGCTCCTCAGCACTTTCGACTCTGCAGGCACCTCAGGCACCGACCGTGAGTCGGCTGTTCAGCTACCTGGTGCCGAGGCTCAGGGCTTTCAGCTGCCCACCTCATACAGCTCTCCATTGGCCACCTTTGACAACATGGTGCCGAGAGCACAAGCGGATGCCGCGGCACCGCCGTTTGATCTTACGGCGCCGCTTTCTGACCCGCCACAGCTGATGTTCCCCGCACCGAACCTCCTAATGTCGCCTGCCTGCCTGACAGTGCCCACGTCTCAGGCGCCTACTCCTGCGGCGCAACATGCACCCCCAGTGCAATCTTCGGTGCAGACACTTATGCCGAATCAGCAGATGCCTCCACAGACTCTGCCTACCAACTGCAGTGGCACCAGCTCCATTTCAGTCACCCTTCACTCCTCTCCTGCCTTACCAATCGGCACCTGGAGTCACTGCACCACCTCAGTTTTTACATCAAGGGGACTTAAGTGTGTCCCATGCCCCTGAGTCTCCGCTACTCGGCACCAATATATCACTGGGACCTTCAGCACCCTATCTGCAGTACTCCCCTACTGCTTCAAGCCTCTCAAGTGGCAAAGAGGAGAAGGACGGTGAACATATGTTTTCCTCACAATATTCCTCCCAGGTTCGATCACCTGCAAGTGGGAGATGCACTAAAGCACAATCCTCCTACCCTAGTGGCTACCTACCCTGGTATGGTAACCCCTGGATGGGACCACCTATGCCCTTTCCTGGGCAATGGCCACATGGGGGTCCATGGAACTACAACACAACACAGTCGGGTATTCACTGTGCCTCCCGTAGGAAAGATATTAGACCCTCCCCGATGCTTTCTTACACTGATAACCAGATAAGACCTGAAGTAGCCACCCCACCTGCACAGGACATCGCTTCCGACACCTCTCCTACAGTGATACCACCACAGGAGGCCACGGTGCTCCCACCACTTCCCACTACTGATGAGCTCACCCACTTTCAGGACTTATTTAAAAGAGTAGCCGATGAGCTCAAGATTCCCCTGGAGGAGGTACTAGAAACCCACCACGAGCTCACCAACATATTACAAGCTACCACCTCCTCCAAAATAGCCCTACCAATTAATGGGGCCATCATGGAACCAGCTAAAATTATCTGGCAGACCCCGGCCACGATAACCCCCACTATCAAGAGATTGGACCATAAATATTTTGTCCCGTCCAAGGGTTCTGAGTTTCTATTTACACACCCATCACCCAATTTGCTAGTGGTCAAGGCAGCCAACCAGAAAAATAAACACCAGCACTTCCAATTCACCCCATCTGACAAGGAAAACAGGAGACTGGACTCCTTTGGACGCAAAGTGTATTCATCTGCCACCTTGCAATTTCGGGTAGCAAATTATGCGGCGCTCTTAGCAAAATATGACCACAAAAATTATGCTAAAGTAATGCAATTTATTGATGATATGTTGGAAGACAAACGACAACAATTCAAAGCAGTGGTGTCTGAGGGCCAATTGATCTCCCGGACAGCTTTTCAGACCGCCCCCGAGGCTGCGGATGCAGCCGCCAGTTCCACAGCCATGGCCATCATCATGACTCATGGTTTGCTTCTTCCTGCTTTCTCAGGGAGATACAGAGCACTGTCGAAGATCTCCCTTTCGATGGGGACAAGCTCTTCGCATCTACAACCAATGAGGTCCTCCATTCCATGAAGGACTCACGTGCCACACTCAGATCTCTAGGCATCCAGACACCTGCCATGAAAAAGAGACAGTATAGATATCAGCCATACCAACGACCACGCTACCATACGTTTGCACAACATCAACATCTAAGACAATATGATACGCAGCAACAACAACGCCATAGACCCAGAACCCAACGACGTCGCCCTCCACAAATGACGGCGACCCACCCTCCTAACTCAAATAAACAAATTTGAAGTCTTGGTCAAGGGTATAGAAATCCTCACACCCTCTTCAGCGCCGATTTCAACCATCCATTTATTTGGACACTGCCTACACCCGTTCCTTGCCAATTGGAAAGCCATCACTTCGGACAGATGGGTCCTGGAAATTATCAGATCGGGCTATGCCATCCCCTTCCTCTCCTTACCCCCCACCCACCCTCCCACCCCGTCCCTCTTCAGGGACCCCCTCACGAACATTTGCTCCGTCATGAGGTACAACTCCTCATACAACTAGAAGCGATAGAGCGGGTACCAGCTCAACACAGAGCGAAAGGTTTTTACTCCGACTACTTCTTGACATAAAAGAAAAACAGCGGATGGTGCCCTATCCTCGATCTTCGACGTCTAAACAAGTTAATCAAGAAACAGAAATTCCACATGGTTACTCTACCAACGATAATTCCGACGCTGGAGCAGGGAGATTGGTTTTCAACCCTCGACCTCCAGGACGCATCCCTTTGACCTTTCCAGTGCCCCACATGTCTTCTCAAAAGTACTAGCAGTCGTAATAGCACATCTCAGAAAAAAAAGGGGTCCTCATTTTTCCTTACCTGGACGATTGTCTCCTCAAGTCCCCCACTCACTTGGAGGCGATCTGAGCCAACTTCTACAACCGTTCACTGCTTCCACACCCTGGGTCTGCAAATAAACAGAAACAAATCTATCTTACAACGTACCCAAGAAATCGACTTCATCAGGGCCCATCTCGATTCCACCACGGGTCTTGCCTCACTTTCCCAGGACAGATTCCACACAATGGGTATCCTCATTACCCAGATACATGCCAGCCCACAAGTTATAGTCCGAGATTCCCTGTAGCTGTTAGGACACATGGCCGCTTGCACATTTGTGGTCCCAAATGCCCGCCTGTACATGTGATGCCTTCAGGGGTGGCTAGCCACAGTATACAGACCGAATATGCACAGATTAAACAAATTGCTAACTATGCCCCCAAAAGTCAAGGACTCGCTCCTGTGGTGGCCCTTTCCTATCAACCTCTGTGCTGGGGTTCCCTTCTGACAAGAACCCCCTTCAATGACCATCACTACAGATGCATCCCTCACAGGATGGGGAGCGCACATGGGCCACCTCACCACTCAGGGCCTCTGGTCCTCCTTGGAAACCAAGCTTCACAAAAATCTACTAGAGCTCAGAGCCATACGCAATGCCTGCCTCCATTTTCTTCCCATTATCCAAAACCTCAGAATTCGAATCATGACCAACAACATTGCATGCATGTTTTATGTGAACAGACGGAGGGAGCCCGGTCCCACTCCCTCTGCACAGAGGAGGTAAAACTATGGAACTGGTGCCTTCAACACAATATCCATATCTCTGCCCCATACCTGCCCAGTTCTCAGAACACCACCGCAGATGAGCTCAGTCGATCCTTCCCCATACAGCACTAGTGGGAACTCAACGACACCATTCTATCCAGCATTTTCCAGAGCTGGGGCTATCCCCAACTGGATCTATTTGCCAAGGCAATAAACAAAAAATGCCCAACATTCTGCTCCAGAGCAGGCCTGGGGGAACACTCTCGAGGAGACGCCTTCATGCTTCCATGGACCGAAACTCTCATGTATGCATTTCCACCAATACCTCTGTTGAACAGAGTAATACAGAAGATAAGAACAGTCAGATCCAACATCATTATAATAGCCTCATCGTGGCCCAGACAACCATGGTATCCCTTCCTCATGCAGATGTTGGTCAAGCCACCGATTCCCCTTCCCCCCCTCAGCAACTTCCTATCACAACCCAGGGGCCAGCTATTTCACCCCGACATACAACGACTCCACCTGAGGGCCTGGCTAATCAATGGCTCTCTAATGAGGCGTTAACATGTTCTGAACAAGTGCGGACAGTCCTACTACACAGCAGGACACACACCACACGCACTACTTACCTACATAAATGGAAGAGGTTCACATCTTGGTGCACTGCGAAACAGACCTCCCCAGTTTCCGCCCCACTCCCACTGATACTAGATTACCTGCTGGACCTTAAAACATCAGGTCTCTCCACAAGCTCACTCAAGGTCCACCTCGGGGCAATAACCACATTTCACCATAAGATCGGCAACACTACAGTCTTTGCCCATCCAGTCACCAAAAGGTTCCTGAAGGATATCCAAACAGTATATCCAGATGTAAAACCGCCTGCTGCATCCTGGGACCTACACCTGGTCCTCAAAGCCCTGATGGATAAACCCTTTGAGTCAATGGCTACCTGCTCCATTCTCCACCTATCCATGAAGACCGCCTTCCTGATAGCAATCACGTCTGCCAGGCAAGTAGGAGAAATGGGAGCACTCATGGTGGAACCTCCATATACCACGTTTTTCCGTGATAAGGTCACACTCCGCACACATCCAAAGTTCCTGCCTAAGATACACTCTTCCTTTCACCTCAATGAGCAAATACACCTACCAACATTTTCCCCCAAACCTCACACTAATGCTTTTGAAACAGCAATGCACACTCTTGATGTGCGCAGAGCACTATCTTTTTACCTGGATAGAACAAAACCGTTTAGACAAACCCCCAAACTTTTCGTCTCTACCACTCAGCGATCACAGGGAAAAGCTATCTCTACCCAGAGACTCTCCAAATGGATTGCAGACTTCATACGTCTCTGTTACCAACTGAAGTAAATACACCCTCCTACGTCAATTAGGACATACTCTACTAGATCTGGGTGCTCCACTACCTGCCCTCCTCCCCTCTACTTCGGAATCTGGAACGCACTCCGTTGTAGAGAAGGAACTGAGGAGCCCAGGCCGTGCACACGCTATTCAAACACTGACAGCTTGTGAGGCAGGCACTGTGCATGTGCGGCCTGTAGGGGTGCTGCTGTAAAAATCTCCGATCGAAGGCACTGGAACACACCTGGACCTGGAGTGGAGCACCCTGAGGGACACCCATCTCGAAGAACGTCAGTTACTGCACAGGGTGAGTACCCGCCTCATCTTAGAGTCAAACCGGCAAATGCAATCCGATTCCTAGGATGTATCCAGTAAGAGCTTCTTATCCAGTCACAATAGGAAAGTATTAGGGCCATTGGACAAAGCACTGATAAGACCTCTTCTGGAATACTGTGTGCAGCTCTGGTCACCCACGTACAGGCCCGCATGCAGAGAAGGACTCCTAGGCTGTCAGGGGAATGGAGAGCCAATCTTACAAGAGGGGACTGAAAGAGCTGGGCTTGTTTAGCCTGGCAAAATGCAGACTGAGAGGGGATGTGACTGCTCTCTCTAAATACAACCGGGTGGGAGGTGGGAGGGATAGCACTAGGGAAAGAGAAAGGCTATTGAATCCAAAGGACAGTGGTACAAGAACAAATGGAGATAAACTGGCCAAGAATTAACTGAGGAAATGAGAAGGTTCCTACCCATCAGAGAAGGGCGGCTCTGGAGCAGCCTCCCCATAGGAGGAGTTGTGGGGCGGAAACAGCCCAACTAGTTTTAAGATGGAATTTGATCTGTTTATGACCATGATGATATGATCAGGTTGCCTGCAATAGCAGGGACAAAACTCAATGACCCAGGAGGTCCCTGTGATGGGTTGGATCACAGAAACCCCCTTTGGGATTGCCACCTGAGGTGTTGAGACTACCCTGAGCCTGTTTTCCCTGGCAGCTTGGGACTTCAGTGACCTGCCTGGTTTGAGCCAGACACACTAGCCTGCTACAAACCCAGACCCAGGTCTGAACAACGTCCCCCAAAAGCTGCAGGCTAAAGGCTTAACTGAAAACAGCTTAAGAAGTGTTCTTGTCTCCAACACTCAGATGCCCAGCTCCCAATGGGGTCCAAACCCCAAATAAATCCGTTTTACCCTGTATAAAGCTTATACAGGATAAACTCATAAATTGTTCGCCCTCTATAACACTGATAAAGAGATATGCACAGCTGTTTGTCCCCCAGGTATTAATACATACTCTGGGTTAATTAATAAGTAAAAAGTGATTTTTTTAAATACAAAAAGTAGGATTTAAGTGGTTCCAAGTAATAGACAGAACAAAGTAAAGTACCAAACAAAGTAACAAACTACCAAACAAAATAAATAAAACACGCAAGTCTAAACCTAATACAGTAAGAAAGTGATTACAGATGAAATCTCACCCTCAGAGATGTTCCAATACATTTCTTTTACAGACTAGCCTCCTTCTAGTCTGGGTCCAGCAATCACTCACGCCCCTGTGGTTACTGTCCTTTGTTCCAGTTTCTTCCAGGTATCCTTTGGGGGTGGAGAGGCTCTCTCTTGAGCGAGCTGAAGACCAAATGGAGGGGTCTCCCAGGGGCTTAAATAGACTTTCTCTTGTGGGTGCAGACCCCCTCCTCTCTCCTATGCAGAATCCAGCTCCAAGATGGAGTTTTGGAGTCACATGGGCAAGTCACATGTCCATGCATGACTCAGTTCCTTACAAGTGGCAGCCATTGATTACATGCTACCTTGAACATCCCCAGGTAGACTTCTTATGTGGATTGGAGTCTTCCAAGGTTCCCTTGTCTGTGAAGTGTTTCTTGATTGGGCACTTAACTTGCAAATTCCTTTCTTAAGAAGCTGAACAAATGCCTTACTAAGGCTACTTCAAATCAAGCAAGTACACAGCCAATATTCATAACTTTGAATACAAAAATGATACATGAATACAAATAGGATGAATATATTCAGTAGATCATAACCTTTTCAGAGATATGTTACATGGCATATGTAGCATAAAACATATTCCAGTTATCTCATATATACATTCATAAGCATATTTCCATAAAGCATTATGGGGTGCAACGTCACAGTCCCACCCAGTCCTATGTCCCTATGAGTGGCAGCCACAGCTGCCTAAAGCACCACTGCTCAGTCATGCTCCAGAGGTGGACCACTGGCTAGTGTGCTGCCAAGTCTGAGTATTGCTAAGCCCAAACTTTTCAGAAATCATTAGTCACCCTCACGAGATTAGCTTAAAAATCATGAGATTTTTTAAAAATGCATTTTTTAAAATTTGCCTTCTGGTTTCTGAGCCTTTAAATGCGCCCAGGTAGAGCTGGTCAGAAATTTTCCAATTAAACTGTTTTGTTGTTCTTCAAGTGCTTGTTCATGTCAATTCCAATCAGGTGTGTGCGCACCACGTGCAAGATAACCAGAAGATTTTTCCCCTATCAGTATCCATAGGGTTGGCCTGGGCGGCGCCCCTTGGAGTCATACCTTCATGGCACCCAATATAGGGCCCTGCTGACCCGACCCCCCTCAGTTCCTTCTTACCGCCTGTGGCGCCTAGCTGAAACGCCCTACCGCTCTTGCCTTGGCAAGTGCGTGCTTTGCAGTCTCTCTCTTCATGTACATAGTCAGATTTAGCAGCAGAGTAGTTTATAGTTAGTGTAGATAGCTTTTCTTATAAGTTTTCTGTGCAGGGTCTTTCCCCCCGACGTCTTTTCCCTGGCATCGGGGTATGCCTCGGTCCCCGGATTTCAAACTGTGCTTGGACTGTGGCAGGTTTATGCCAAGAAGTGACCCGCATTTGTTGTGCCTTAAGTGTGTTGGCGAGGGGCATCTCAGAGACCGCTGTAAAATCTGTAAGGGTTTTCACCCCAGGCCCCTTAAGGACAGAGAGCAGTGCCTCCGAGTCCTACCTATGGAGGCAGCACTTTGGTCCCAGTCAGAGCACGCTGCGCCGGACCCGGCCTCGAGCGCCGCATTCTTGGTGCACAGTGCACTGGCACCATCGACACGCGAACTGGTGCCGAGGAAGGACTCAGTTAGAGACCCTCAGCACCGCCATGGCTCCGCCCACAGGCAGGCATCAGTGAGGCACCGCTCTCACTCCCTGGTGCCCCATAAAAAGAAAAAGGTGGACAGACGGTGCTCCCCAGCTAGGTCTACGGACCATTTAACCAGCAAGCCCCCATAGGGTGCTCAGTTGGCTGAGATCCCGTTGACTCCTGCCCCAGGAGGGGTGCAGTCGAGTCCGGACCTGAGATGCTCACTGGGCCACGGCCACGAGGACATACAGCTCCCCTCCATGCCGGAGGCGTTCAAGGTGGTAGTGGATCTGTTGGCACTCATGGCGCTGCCCTCACCTCCTAGGAGGGAGAGGTCACCGGCACCGATCCCAGGCCCATTTCATTCTGTGGGCAAGCCGGCGATGTCTGCCATGAGGCCATCCCTGTTGCATCGGCCTGCAGCACCAGGGGTCTCTGCGGGGGAGCTGCTCCGGTCCCCAAGTTGGCACTGATCCCTGGCACCAAGAGGCTCCGCTCCTCCCTGGTCATCACAATCAGAGACCACGGAGTCTTTGCACTCTAGTGGGAGCAGAAGAACCCACTCCTGCTGCGATCGACATCCCTGCCTGGCACCGTGGCCGGGCCAGCGGTAGGCTCCTCAGTGGCCCTTCTGGACACCCTCGGGCTATCATCAAAGCCAGGGTTCCAGATCGGCGTCAGTGGCCTCAGTCTCAGGCACACCGACAACAGCGCCGGCTGCCACACTGTCCTCGGCCCCGTTCCTGGCACCAATCATGACATCAACCGTGACCCTGATCCCGGCGTCGTCTGCGGCTCCCATCCTGGTATCATCTGCAGCACTGATCCCAGCTTCGTCTGCAGCACCAATACCGGCACCGATCCCGGCGCCGTTGCTCCTTGCCCTGCAGGACCCTAGGGGGGCTGAGGGCAGTGAACAGACCCCAGTACCAGCCACCTTCTCATCCTCTTTGTCGCCGATGAGGCACTGGCGGGTACCTCGACAGCTCCGGCCTTAGAGGAAAGTAGGGTCTTTCAGCAGCTTAAATAGAAAGTATGATGCCACAGCCATGTTTGTTCGCATGAACTGTGTTGTGTCTCCAGCATTCTTAACAGCCTCATTAACACTCACCGGTGTTGTCCTTGGTCAGTGGAGACTCAGAGTTCAGAGGTGCTTTCACATGAGTTCACCTCCCACATGGGGGGCAAGAAGGCACCTTGCTCATTCCTCCAGCTGCTCACTGTTCTCTCTGGCCACTATTGTTCGTTGTGCCACCGTTCACTCCATCGCTCTGTTGCCAATGGCCCTGCGCCGTCACTTTCTGCTGCCACCTGCCACTGTGACCTCTGCTACTTGGTCTCAGGTTCCACCCAGCTCTCAGTGATTTCAGCTGAGCTCTCAGTGGGGGAACCTCACTGCTAGTGCAGACTGGGCCGTCTCTTCCACAGAAACTCTGTCCCACAGCAGGTCTAAGCACTTAGACCTGATTATCAGTGATTTCAGCTGTAGTGGTCACTTAATAAACCAAAAGACTATCTATGGAACCTAATCAGCTCTGTCTTTAAACAGTGGAGAGGGGCAAGTCAAATAGTACTTGTGGCTCAGGCAGACCATCAAACAAAACACCTGTCCCCACCCTCTCTCTTGATGCCCTCAATCAGCACAGGCTAAGTACAGTTCTACTGCCCTTTACTCATACAATAAGAATAACAACATTTCATTACCCCCCCCCCCCACACACACACACATTCAAGTGATTTGTAACCCAACCCCAGCCAAAATCTATCACTTGGGCAATGCAGCTCTGTTTGCTGGATACCTAGGTAGATTAGGTGTGAATGTAAATACAATCTGGTCCTGAAGCCTTTCCCCCCAGCCCCTAGCTCATCACTAGCTGTCAGGGAGAGCTCATTTAGACTTTGCTTACAAATCATAATTTGAAATTATTAGGTTGGCCAACATCACCGAAATGAATGCACTGACATTGTCATAAAAACAACAGCTGTATAAGGAAGCTAGTCTATGTTCATACTTTTCAAATCTATTATACTTTTTCAGATACACATATTTTATCATACACTGTATATGCTTCTAAAGTGTGTATTCATGTTTAAATTTCAATTCAAATTTCCAAACAATCACTAAATTGGCAACACTGCATGTAATTAGTTCACAAAACTGGGGAGAGGGGGTGTTGGGGAAATTCAGGGGGGGTGTAGGGAAATCCCTGCCTATAAGCTCTGTTTCAGACTGTGTTCCTATTGTCTAATAAACTTTCTGTTTTACTGGCTGGCTGAGAGTCACGTCTGACTGCGGAATTGGGGTGCAGGGCCCTCTGGCTTTCCCAGGAGCCCCGCCTGTGCAGACTCACTGTGGGAAGTTCACGGTGTGAGAAGGGGATGCTGAATGCTCTGAGGTCAGACCCAGGAAGGTCGAAGCTGTGTAAGCTTCTTGCCCTGGAGACAGTATGCTCACAGAGAGGAGGCATGGTCTCCCAGAGTCCTGACTGGCTTTGTATGGAGTATCATAGAATCATAGAATCATAGAATCTCAGGGTTGGAAGGGACCTCAGGAGGTCATCTAGTCCAACCCCCTGCTCAAAGCAGGACCAAACCCAACTAAATCAGCCCAGCCAGGGCTTTGTCAAGCCTGACCTTAAAAACCTCTAAGGAAGGAGATTCCACTACCTCCCTAGGTAACCCATTCCAGTTCTTCACCACCCTACTAGTGAAAAAGTTTTTCCTAATGTCCAACCTAAACCTCCCCCTCTGCAACTTGAGACCATTACTCCTTGTTCTGTCATCTTCTATCACTGAGAACAGTCTAGATCCATCCTCTTTGGAACCCCCTTTCAGGTAGTTGAAAGCAGCTATCAAATCGCCCCTCATTCTTCTCTTCTGCAGACTAAACAATCCCAGTTCCCTCAGCCTCTCCTCGTAAGTCATGTGCTCCAGCCCCCTAATCATTTTTGTTGCCCTCCGCTGGACTCTCTCCAATTTATCCACATCCTTCTTGTAGTGTGGGGCCCAAAACTGGACACAGTACTCCAAATGAGGCCTCACCAGTGCTGAGTAGAGGGGAATGATCACATCCCTCGATCTGCTGGAAATGCCCCTACTTATACAACCCAAAATGCCATTAGCCTTCTTGGCAACAAGGGCACACTGTTGACTCATATTCAGCTTTTCGTCCACCGTAACCCCTAGGTCCTTTTCTGCAGAACTGCTGCCCAGCCATTCGGTCCCTAGTCTATAGCAGTGCATGGGATTCTTTCGTCCTAAATGCAGGACTCTGCACTTGTCCTTGTTGAACCTCATCATATTTCTTTTGGCCCAATCCTCTAATTTGTCTAGGTCCCTCTGTATCCTATCCCTACCCTCCAGCGTATCAACCACTCCTCCCAGTTTAGTGTCATCTGCAAACTTGCTAAGGGTGCAGTCCACACCATCTTCCAGATCGTTAATGAAGATATTGAATAAAACCGGCCCCAGCACCGACCCTTGGGGCACTCCACTTGATACCGGCTGCCAACTAGACAAGGAACCATTGATCACTACCCGTTGAGCCCGACCATCTAGCCAGTTTTCTATCCACCTTACCGTCCATTCATCCAGCCCATACTTCTTTAACTTGCTGGCAAGAATACTGTGGGAGACTGTATCAAAAGCTTTGCTAAAGTCCAGAAATAGCACATCCACTGCTTTCCCCTCATCCACAGAGCCGGTTATCTTATCATAGAAGGCAATTAGGTTAGTCAGGCATGACTTGCCCTTGGTGAATCCATGCTGACTGTTCCTGATCACTTTCCCCTCCTTTAAGTGGTTCAGGATTGATTCCTTGAGGACCTGTTCCATGATTTTTCCAGGGACTGAGGTGAGACTAACTGGCCTGTAGTTCCCTGGATCTTCCTTCTTCCCTTTCTTAAAGATGGGCACTACATTAGCTTTTTTCCAGTCGTCCGGGACCTCCCCCGATCGCCATGATTTTTCAAAGATAATGGCCAATGGCTCCGCAATCTCATCGGCCAACTCCTTTAGCACCCTCGGATGCAGCGCATCCGGCCCCATGGACTTGTGCTCGTCCAGCTTTCCTAAATAGTCCCGAACTACTACTTTCTCCACAGAGAGCTGGTCACCTCCTCCCCATACCGTGCTGCAGAGTGCAGCTGTCTGGGAGCTGACCTTGTCTGTGAAGACAGAGGCAAAAAAAGCATTTAGTACACTAGCTTTCTCCACATCCTCTGTCACTAGGTTCCCTCCCTCATTCAGCAAGGGGCCCACACTTTCCTTGACTTTCTTCTTGTTGCTAACATACCTAAAGAAACCCTTCTTGTTACTCCTAACATCTCCGGCTAGCTGCAACTCCAAGTGTGATTTGGCCTTCCTAATTTCACACCTGCATGCCTGAGCAATACTTTTATACTCCTCCCTGGTTATTTGTTCAATCTTCCACTTCTTGTAAGCTGTTTTTTTGTGTTTAAGACGAGCAAGGATTTCACTGTTAAGCCAAGCTGTTCCAGAGCATTGCCCGGTGACTCCGTGACACCCCGCCAACACTGGTAGACATCGCTCCTGAAAATGTCCGTGGAAGGCCCAGTCACTTTGCCGCTCTTCCCAGACTTAATAACTCAGGATCACGGCTGCCTTCAGCACCCGAACCTGGAGTCGTTGCACCTCACAGTGTGGAAGCTCCATGGCTGAACCCGATGGAGCTTGCCTGCTACACCAGGTTAGACAAGTCCTCCTTGGCAGTAGGAAACCCTCCACCAGGATGCCTACCTTGCCAAGTGGAAGAGATTTTCAATCTGGATGGCACAGCATCATTCATCCCCGACACTCGCTGCTATACCACTATGGTCAGTCATTTTCTGAAAGGTCTCAACAGGCTATATCCAAAGGTCAGGCAGCCGATCCCACCTTGAGACCTTAACTTGGTCCTTTCAAAACTGATGGGTCTGCCCTTTGAACCACTGGCGACGTGCTCCCTGCTCTATCTCTCATAGAAGGTGGTATTTCTGGTTGCGATAACCTCAGCCACAAGAGTGTCTGAGCTCAAGGCTGTAACATCAGAGCCCCCTTACACTGTATTCTATAAGGACAAGGTTCAGCTCAGGCCTCACCCGGCTTTCCTCCCGAAGGTTGTCTCCCATTTTCACATCCACCAGGACATCTTCCTCCCAGTATTTTATCCTAAGCCGCACTCAAGCGGCAGGTACCAGAGACTTCGCTCATTGGATGTCTGCAGAGCACTAGCCTTTTACATCAAGAGAACAAAGCTGTTCTGGAAGTCCATCCAACTATTTGTGGCTGTTGCGGACAGAATGAAAGGTCTTCCTGTCTCTTCTCAGAGGATTTCATCCTGGATCATGTCCTGCATACGTGAATGCTATAACCTGGCAGGAGTTGCTGCCCCTCCGATAACTGCGCACTCCACCAGGGCACAGGTCTCTTCAATAGGGTGACCAGACGTCCCGATCAAATCGGGACCGTCCCAATATTTCGGTGTCTGTCCCGTGTCCCGACTGAGCTTTGTTCCGATATCCCTTGGGGATTTTTTTTTGTTTTTTTGCTCAGCCGGGGCAGGACACACTCGGCTTTTTTGCTCAGCCAGCGGGCACCCCCCCCCCCGATATTTTCTTCCCCTCATCTGGTCACCCTACTCTTCAACGGCATTCCTGGTGCAGATTCCTACCCAGGAAATTTGCAGAGCAGCAACGTGGTCCTCCATACACACTTTCACTGCGCACTATGCAATCACCCAGCAGCCCCAAGATGATGTGGCCTTTGGTAGAATGGTGCTCCAATCAGTGGACAACTCCGACCCCACTTCTGGAACTTAGGCTTGTGAGTCACCTGACTGGAATTGACTTGAACAAGCACTCGAAGAAGAAAAAACGGTTACTCACCTTCTCATAACTGTTCTTTGAGATGTGTTGTTCATGTCCATTCCAATACCCTCCCTCGTACCCCTCTGTCGGAGTAGCCAGCAAGAAGGAACTGAGGGGGGGCTGGGTCGGCAGGGCGCTGTATTGAGCGCCATGAAGGCGCGACTCCAGGGGGCGCCCAGGCCGACCCTACGGACACTGGTAGGAGAAAAATCTTCTGGCTGTCGTGCATGCGGTGCGCGCACACCTGATTGGAATGGACATGAACAACACATCTCGAAGAACAACAGTTACAAGAAAGTGAGTAACCATTTTTTCTTTTTGTTGGAAAACACTGATGCATCAAAACTGAAACTTTCTGTGGAAAAAGGGCCATTTCAACCAATGTTTCGACTGGAAATTTGTTGAAGAGTTTAAACGGGAAGATGCTGTGACGGGTTGGATCACAGAAACCCCCTGGGAGCTGCCACCTGATGTGCCAAGACTACTTCTGCCCCTGCTTTCCTGCCCTGGCAACTTGGGACTTCAGTGCCCTGCCTGGTTTGAGCCAGACTCGCTAGACTGCTGCAAACCCAGACCCAGGTCTGAATCACGTCCCCTAACAGCTGTAGGCTTACCTGAAAGCAGCTAACAGAAGTGTTCTTGTCTTTAACACTCAGATGCCCAACTCCCAATGGGGTCTAAACCCAAATAAATCTGTTTTACCCTGTATAAAGCTTATACAGAGTAAACTCATAAATTGTTCACCCTCTATAACACTGATAGAGAGATATGCACAGCTGTTTGCCGCCCCCAGGTATTAATACATACTCTGAGTGAATTAATAAGTAAAAAGTGATTTTATTAAATACAGAAAGTAGGATTTAAGTGGTTCCAAGTAGTAACAGACAGAACAAAGTAAGTCACCAAGCAAAATAAAATAAAACATGCAAATCTATGTCTAATCAAACTGAATACAGATAATCTCACCCTTAGAGATGCCACAGTAAGTTTTTTCTTCAGACTGGACACCTTCCAGGCCTGGGCACAATTCTTTCCCCTGGTACAGCTCTTGTTCCAGCTCAGGTGGTAGCTAGGGGATTCTTCATGATGGCTCCCTCCTTTGTTCTGTTCTACCCATTTATATATATTTTGCATAAGGCGGGAATCCTTTGTCCCTCTCTGGGTTCCCACCCCCTCCTTCTCAATGGAAAGACACCAGGTTAAAGATGGATAAGGATAAAGATAGAGATAAGGAGGTGCTAGTCCCGTTATACAAGGCATTGGTGAGACCTCATTTGGAGTACTGTGTGCAGTTCTGGTCTCCCATGTTTAAGAAGGATGAATTCAAACTGGAGCGGGTACAAAGAAGGGCCACTAGGATGATCCGAGGAATGGAAAACCTGTCGTATGAAAGGAGACTTGAGGAGCTCGGTTTGTTTACCTTAACCAAAAGAAGGCTGAGGGGAGATATGATTGCTCTCTTTAAATATATCAGAGGGATAAATACCAGGGAGGGAGAGGAATTATTTCAGCTCAGTACTAATGTGGACACGAGAACAAATGGATATAAATTGGCCGTCGGGAAGTTTAGGCTTGAAATTAGACGAAGGTTTCTAACCATCAGAGGAGTGAAGTTCTGGAACAGCCTTCCGAGGGAAACAGTGGGGGCGAAAGACCTCTCTGGCTTTAAGATTAAGCTTGATAAGTTTATGGAGGGGATGGTTTGATGGGATAACGTGATCTTAGTCAATAGGTCAATAACGTGCCATCACTGGTAATTAGTACCAATGGTCAATGATGGGATATTAAAAGTTACTACAGAGAACTTTTTCCTGAGTGTCTGGCTGGAGAGTCTTGCCCGCATGCTCGGGGTTCAGCTGATCGCCATATTTGGGGTCGGGAAGGAATTTTCCTCCAGGGTAGATTGGCAGAGGCCCTGGAGGTTTTTCACCTTCCTCCGCAGCATGGGGCAGGGGTCGCTTGCTGGAGGATCCTCTGCAACTTGAAGTCTTTAAATCATGATTTGGGGACTTCAACAGCTGAGTCAAGGGAGAGAATTATTCCAGGAGTGGGTGGGTCAGCTTTTGTGGCCTGCATCATGCGGGAGGTCAGACTAGATGATCATAATGGTCCCTTCTGACCTTAAAGTCTATGAGTCTATGGATTCCAGTTCAGGTGACATGATCACATGTCACTGCAAGACTTCATTACCCACTTGCCAGCACACAGGTATACAGGAAGACTTACAGGTAAAACAGAGCCATCTGCAGTCAATTGTCCTGGTTAATGGGAGTCATCAAGATTCCAGACCACCATTAATGGCACACACTTTGCATAATTACAATAGACCCTCAGAGTTATATTTCATATTACTAGTTTCAGATACAAGAGTGGTACATTTATACAAATAGGATGATCACACTCAGTAGATTATAAGCTTTGTAATGATACCTTACAAGAGACCTTTTGCATGAAGCATATTCCAGTTACATTATATTCACTCATTAGCATATTTTTATAAAATCATATAGACTGCAACGTCACACATGCCATGACCATCTATGTATCCAGCACATGCATTGCCTGCCCCAGAGTTAAAACGTGGTCCAACTGATGGCCCGCAGGCCGGAATTCCATCTGATCCCTGAACATCATGTTCTATTGAACGGTATCCCCTGCACAGTGTGATCTCACATGCACCGTACATGCAAGGTTACACTCTCTGGAGGATGCCATTTTGTGGAGCGACATAAAAAGGCTTGCAAGTGTAGAACTGAATACACAGGGTTTTAACGGGGACTTCCCATTACATAAGTAAAGAAGAGGACATCTCTCTTTGCATGACTCAGTGATTCAATATTTATTAATGAGCCATCATGCCTTTGTATGTTTCTGGCAGATGATTAGATTAAGTACACTATTGCTCTTTGAGGTTTGCATTCTGATATCATGCAGCTACTAAAACTTCACACATGCACATAAAATCAATTAGAGTATAGCTAGAGAGAAACATTGTGGAGTTTTTGAGGTGAGTTAATCTAGTGCAGTTCTGCATGGGGGACTAAAAATGCATGCAAGTGTAGAACTGAATCGTCCATGATAGAAAAGAGATATCTTTTTATCTGTCATCTAAAAAGTTGTTGCGTACCTTACAAAAAATGTCTCCACACACCATTAAACTGTTGAAATGAAAGATTTTGATGTTTTTAAAATGAAAAAATCCAGTTTTTTGGTTTGAAACAACTTTTCATATAGAAACTTAAGCTACCTGTAGAAAAATATTTTTAAAATGGTCAAAATCCAAAATGAAATGTTTCAAATGATCTAAAGCAGAAAAAATGTTTGGATTTTCAGTTCATGAAAATTTTTGAGATTTTGACTTTTCATCCTGATTCAGGACAGGAACACTTTCCCGTATCTTGAAAATTTTAATGGGAGGGGAAAACCATTTCCCACCCAGATCTTACACTCAGGTCACATTTTCAAGCTTTGATCTGAAACCATGAGTCCTAGAAACGTTTTTTTTTTTTTCAAATCAATTGAAGTTAAGAATTTTGCTTATTCACATGACTCCAGGAGCTGGAAACATACCAAAGATTGAGACAATACAAGTGCTAGAGCTGGCAATGCTGAGGTCTAGTGATGCACAGGGGAACAAAGTGGGGTGGGCTGCAGAGGAATGCAAAACAGCCAGGGGACAAGGTGGCTTCTAGCTCCAGTAATATAAGAAACATAAGAACAGCCATACTGGGTCAGACCAAAGGTCAATCTAGCCCAGTATCCTGTCTTCTGATAGTGGCCAATGCCAGGTGCCCCAGAGAGAATGAACAGAACAGGTAATCATCAAGTCAGGGCCGTCCCTAGCCATTTGGGTGCCCTACGCAGGCTGTGTGGGGCCCCAGGCCTCCCCCCCTCAGGGTCTGGGAGGCAGGAGCTGTGGGCGGCCACTTTTGGTGGCCCCACAGGCCCAGAGTGGCCCGGGGGATTAGCGGGGAGCCGGGAGCAGCCCGCTCCACTTCCCTAGCCCCAGCCCCAGCCATGTCGCTCGGGGGAGGGGGCTTGGGGGAAGAGATTCCCCCCACACACACACTCACTGGCAGCGGCGGCAAGCGGAGCAACCCGGCCCCAGCCTGCTCTACTCTGCCAGCTCCTAGCCGCAGCGCTCCGCTTCGGGGGCGGTTCTTTTCCCAACCCGAGCGACATGGCTGGGGCTGGGGCAAGGGAAGCGGAGCGGGCTGGGGCCACGTCTCTCCGCTTCCTGCCATCGGTGAGTGTGGGGGGCGATCCTTTCCCCGCACTCACCGGTGGTGGGAAGCGGAGCGCCGCAGCTGGGAGCTGGTGGAGTAGAGCGGGCTGGGGCCGGGTTGCTCCGCTTTCCGCTGCTGCCGGTGAGTGCGGGGTCGCTGGGGGAAGAGGTGGAATGGGGGCGGGCCGGGGGCGGAGCAGGGGGAAGGGTAAGAGGCAGGGCGGAGGGAGTTGTCCGGGGCCCCACACCCCCCTAGGGACAGCCCTGCCCCTTGCAGGGGGGGCCGGACAAGGGATAGGGCTGGTCGCCAGGGCTGGTGCTGCCGCGTATGCAGCACGCAGCTGCCTAGGGCACCATGAAATTTGGGGCAATTTGGTGCCCCAAATTTCATGGTGCCCTACGCACCTGCGTATGCCTAAGGACGGCCCTGCATCAAGTGATCATCCCCTGTCGCCCATTCCCAGCTTCTGGCACATGCTTAGGAATATGAGCAGTGGGCAACCATGCAAGGGACTCCAGGGCCACCTAATCTGCCACCCATAACTAAAGAGCTCCATGACACTAGCCACGAGACTAGCCTTCAATGCACCTTTATGCACAGAGGAGGGGAGTGTACAGCAGGGGTTCCAGGAGAAAGCTGCCCACCTGTGGTGGCCACAGAAGACTTAACTGCGGAGACCAGATTCCAGGTCCTAGAGAAATGAGAGGCCAGGGTATTTGGAAGAGGGCAGGGGGGTGTGCCTCTCAAGGTGTTGTGCTGGAACCCGCTGGTTGCTCTTCCTCAAAGGGAGAGACTGGCCTCCAGTCAGACAGCTTCAGTTGACAAGTGGTGGAGAGGGAGCAGAGGAAGAGAGAGAGGCAGACCCACATCTTATTGGATGACAGCAGTCCCTAACAGAGGTCTGCCCTCACATCAGGTCTTCTGGGTCCTGGGCCATGAGGGGCAGATATGATGTCACAGAATAACCACAGTTTGGCAGCTCTGCTCATAAGAGACTCAGGGCTGGGATAGCAGGGGGCTCTGGGATGGGATTGATGATCATCAGCAGAGCTGGGAGGAGGAGCCCAGGACTGGAGTAACAGCATTCTGAGTTGGGACTGAAGGGCACCATCAGAGCTGTAGAGGACAGCAGCGCTGCAATAACAGGGGGCTGCAGGTCAGGACTGACTGAGGGGCACTATCACAGCTGTAGGGGGAAGCCAAGGACAGATAGCAGGGGAGCTGTGGGTCAGGATGGAGACAGAGCTGTGTGTGGGAGGAACCCAGGGCTGGAATAGCAGTGGAAGTTGTGGGTTAGGACGGGGGCATCACAGGGCTGTGTGTTGGGAGCCCAACTGTGAGTGGGAGAGGCTGTGGGTCACCAGCAGGGCTGTATATGGGAAGTCCCTCCCCCTGTTTGAAGGCTGTTACCTTTAGCACCAGAGCACAGAACTCTACTGCTTGAACTTAAAGGATAAAAAGTGAGTTAGAGGGTTAATGCAAGGGGATTACAACAAGGTGCAGCTGCCACTGCTGTTCTCAGGGGTCAATGAGCTGCTAATCTTTCCCAGGTGCCTTTAAGCAGCTTGTTGGGAAAAGTTATAAAGTCCAGGAGATGCAGAGGTTAGGTTAAGAAAACAGGCAGCTTCCTTTGCAGACAATGGAATAAACACACCCCGGGGATAAAAACTTGTTCTCACCAATGGCAGGTTTTGGGGTTTTGTTTAGAGGAGAAAGCAACAAATAAATGGCCTGAAAATTGCACCCTGCCATTGGAGAAAGCTCTCAAAGGTTACTTGTGCCTTGACATTAGCTGGCTAGTCCCACCTCTTTGCTGATAGAGCTGGAAAGACCTCTCAGGGGAAGAAGGCAAAATTACAGCAGCTCTTCAGGGTGTTGCTGAACCCAGAAGAGGGGCCTGGTAAGATTTATCTGACTAGTATCATTGCTTCCAGGACTACAGCAGAACTGACAAGCTTACAATCTTGGCCCCATAGGCTTGGATGTAATAAAGAGTAGGTTGCCATTTCACACCTGCCTTCACAGAGCCTGGGGTTTTTGTTTGTTTGTTCCCCTCATTTTCTATGGAGAATGGGTTGACTTTTAATCTTCATAGCATGTAAAGCTAGAAGAGACCATTAGATTTTCATTATTTGCACAGCTCCTGTATAATGCAGACCTTTGAATTTCACCCAGTTATTCTTGAATTGAGCCCTAAATTAGGTAGATTGTCCTTGTGGCTAAGGTACTTTGTTCCTCTCTAGGTAACACCTAAATGCCCTTAATATGTTGCTTCCATTTTAATTACTGGGGCACTGTGTGAAATGGGATGAATCTGTTTCTTTGAGGAGAGAAGTGAGGCAACTGGGCTAGTGACTAGGGGAAAGCAGAGGAGTCTGGGTATAAGGGACCTGGGATGGGTGGTAGGAAGGAGCTGGCAAACAAGTTTGGGGTGGGCTGGGAGGGATGAGGTATTTGATACTGCAGTGATGGGCACAGTCAGGGCCGGCTCCAGGCACCAGCCCAGCAAGCAGGTGCTTGGGGCGGCCCCTGGAAGGGGGCGGCACCTCCGGCAATTCGGCGGCGGGTCCCTCAGTCCGTGTCGGAGGGAAGGACCTACCGCTGAATTGCCGCCGAAAAATGAAGCGGCGGCATTAGAGTTCCCGGTCGCTCCTTTTTTTTTTTTTTTTTTTTTTTTTTACTTGGGGCGGCAAAAGCTATAGAGCCGGCCCTGGGCACAGTGCAAAGTTCTAACTAGGATAGGTGCACAATGCCAGTGCCTACTGAATTGGGCCTAGAAAGCGTAAAATGACTGCCACCACATCAATACCAGTGCCCACAGAAGTGTGCCTAGCCAACTTAATATGGCTTCCTGCCATCACATGACGGTGGCCATTTTAGAGTTTGTTCAGGAGTGGGCTTGTCTTTGAAATGCACTTTCCCAAACTGCTTGTGCTGCTGGAACATTTGTGCGTAGAAGGGGAAAGCACTGAATTAAGCTACCCTGGGTGGTTTATCCATTAACTGACTGATCAGTTTCCTCTGGGGCCATCTCAAGATACGGCTTCTTACCTACCCGGATTGCTGTGCTATATTAGACAGGCTTGGAGACTTTAGCTATATTTACTTGTGACCAGTTTTTTTTTTTAAACTGCTTTCACTTGACATTGCTTTTTTTTTTAATCACATGATTTTCATGACGTGTCTTTTTCTCTTTGTTGATGTTTGTAAAAAGGTGGTTGTCTCCTTAAGGTCTTGAGCAGGTGTCCCCAATGCGGTGCCCGCGGGCGCCATTGCGCCCGCTGGGGGGTCTAAGTGCGCCCGCAGCAGCGCTCGGGTTTTTTTTTTTTGTTTTTTTTTTTGCTCCGCCGGCAGCGCTCGGGTTTATTTTATTTTTTCGGCGCCCGCCGGCAGCGCTCGGGGTTTTTTGGGGTTTTTTTGGCGCCCGCCAGACAAAAAAAGGTTTGGGATCACTGGTCTAGAGGACTGGGGCCAGCCTTGGTTGCTAATTCAGCCATGATTTCCTCACATAATTGCGTGGATGTCTCCTTTTTATTCACATTTTGGCCACGAGATGGCTCTAACTATTGGTAATTTGAAACGGCTTTAGCCTAAGCAAGTAAGGTGGTGGTGTTTTTTTAAAGTGAGTATATCTACAATCTCCATTTTATTTTCATGCAAGTTAGACTTGCTGTTTTGTTTCTGTGATCCTTTCAATTGCAAGCAGCAATTGGCAAGTTAGACATACACATTTAGATCTTGTGTCCAAGGCACTTTTTTGGCCTGGGTTGTGTATACACATATTTCAAGACCAAAAGGGACCACCATTAGATTGTCTAGTCTGACCTCCTGCATAAGCCGGCCAAACTCTAGTATGGTCTGAATACAGTTTTTGTGCTGATACAACTGTCAGTTAGGGATGTTGTGTGTTTTTTGTGTTTGGTTTTTTTAAACTCATATTGTTACACAGGAACAAACTAGTGTGGGTACAGTTAAACTGCGGCCTTAGACCAGTATAAATTATTCCCTTTCCTGTATAAACCAATATAGTTTATTCCCATAAAGAGACAAGGTGGGTGAGGTAATATCTTTATTGGACCAACTTCTGTTGGTGAGATAGACAAGCGTTCAAGCTTACTGTCTCTCTCATATCCTGGGACCAACACGGCTACAACAACACTGTGAATATATTCCCATAAACACATTTATACCTGTATACACCACGCTGGGGGCAGTGGTAAAGCCAAGTGGTTAGTGCACTGGACTAGGACCTGGGTTCTATTCTGCCCCTGGCCTGCTGGGTGACCTTGGGCAAGTCACTTCCCCCCCCCTTGCCTCAGTTTCCCCATCTGTAAAACAGGGCTAATGATACTGACCTCCTTTGTAACCTCCACCAATTGCACAAAGCCCAAGGAGTTGAAGGACAGGTGGATTTTTGGCTGCATGGTAAATTGTCCTGCGTGGCATATTTCATAAAAGATCACAAAACCACAGTGATAGCACACCAACATGAAAGCTCCCCTCAGTATGGAGAAGCATGTGGCCATCACCACATGGAAGCTCCTCCTAATTGCTATTGGTCAGTATCAAACCAATTTGATGTGGGTAGATTGACTCTAAGGGTGATTCTCACAAAGGTTGAGATCTTAAAGCGCTCTACAAAGACTGTCCTTAACCCTCTTGTATAGAAAAGGAAACTGAGGCACAGAGAGATGAAGTAACTTGGATTGTGAGCTCTTTGGTGCAGGGTCTATCTGTTTGTTTGTACAGTGCCTAACACAATGGGGTTTTGGTCCATGAGTTAGGGGCTTCATGGCCAAGTCATTGGCAAAGCCAGGAGTCCTGACACCCTTTCTGTTGCCTCATCCACTGGGAACACAATGCCCTCTTTATGCCCCCCTTACAAATCAGAGTCCAGACCATTGGAATTAAATGCATCATGAAGTTCCTGGAGAGAGTGACAAGGTGACAGAGCAAACCCCAGGCCTGTTGCAGCTAATCCAAGGCGACAGTTGGCAAAGTCATTAATATTGGAGAGCCACTGCTGGCCTCAGCATGGTAAACATAGCAGGGGGGTATGCTGTGTCTGTGCTGATACTACTCTTTTATAGATAGCCTGCCCTCTGTATGCCCCACTGCAAGCCACACTTGTAGGTGATGTGAGCAAGGAAATATAAGCTAGTGTAACTTATTTCCTGTCCTTTAGCATGTTAGTAACACCAGGGTGGTAACCTGCCTTACACCAGTATTGATGGCTACAACATTGCAAACACACCATTATTGATGTGCCTTTACACCCCTCCACATGCACCACCAGCTCTTAATATGGACAGCATCTGCACATAGGTCAAGGAAGGCACCTTCTTGTCTCTTTACCATGCAGCCCGACTGATGCTTTGACAGTTATCCAGTGTATTAATAGCCATTGATCTTCAAGTTCTTCAACATGTGGAATAAGTAGGCTGTAGTGGGAGGCTGGATACCAGAACCAGAGGGACTGTTGACCTGTTCTGATGGGTTAGTTCCCATGAAATAGAGATTGGTTCTGAAATCAAAAGAGGCTCCTAGCATAGGTATTCAGCAGCTTCAGTACAAAATACCAAGGGAAGACGCTACAGAGAGATAATGGATAGAGCTGTGCAAATAATGGATATTTCCATTTGGGAACTCTGAAAATTGGGAAAAAAATTGTTTTGCGTCGGATCATATCCAAAATTGTTGGTGAATTGAGAAGTCAAAAAAATCTGTTTTGGGTTGAACTAAATGTACTTTTTGTTTCACCTGAAACAAAATGTTTCATTCATATTTTGAGCATTCTTTAACACTTTTAAATGAAATTTCTAAGCAAAGTAGTTTTGAATAAAAAAAAATCATGGTTAGAAAATGTCAAAACTAAAGATTTTGATTTTATTCTCAATTTGAGGGATTTTTAACCAAAACAATTAGGCAAAATGACACAAATTTGTGAAATGTTTGCGTCACCAAATATGCACTTTTTTTTTTTTAAACACAAAAAAGTTTTGGTCCAAAAACTTCACCCAGCTCTGGCAATAAGCTTTTTTGTGCAGCTGCTGTTGTGGTATAACTGTGACAGTGTAGTATTTGGAGGATGGGGCACTTGGACTTGGGACTTGTGTTGGAAACTTTTGGGGGCAGGGACTGTTTTCATTTATCTGTGTTTGTACAGCACCTAGCATAATGGGGTCCTGGTCCATGACTGGCATCCTAGATCCTACTGGAATACAAATAATATCCCTAGCTCTGGAAGGAGAGTGTAGGCTAATGGTTAGAGCAGTGGGACTGGGAGGCAGGACTCCTGGGGTCTATTTCCAGTTCTGGGCGGGGAGTGAAGATTACCACGTTTGATGTAATAATTTGAACCATCACCCAAAGTCCCAAGCTTTGCAGATTTCCTATTTCAAAATGCAGAGGGACTTGCTCTGTTAGGTGCCGGCAAAACCCTAATAAATAGCCAGTTTTCTGGGCATTATCTGCTGTGTTTGGGGTTTTATCCTGATCCTCGCAGATCGCATTTCCATCCAACAAATTTCCATTGCTATTTTTAACTTTTAGTCCATTGTCTATTTAATCATTAACAATACAGGGTGTTTCCCTAAATCACAGTCTGTCTGCCTATGTTACTTAGTGCCAAGCAGCACAGGGGACAAAGATCAGTATATGAGCTTGTTGGAAATTTTCTGATTGAATGATTTTCTGTCAGAAAATACTATTTTGCTGAAATTTTCTGCGGGAACATGTTAATTTCAATTACATTTTAATTTTTTAAATTGTAAACAAAGTGTTTCAATAAGGTCTAAATGTTCCATTTTGACACGGGTTCTGACGTGCAGCTGCAATACAAATAATAATTTCAGAACAGAGCATTGCAATGTTTTGTTTTGAAATGACTTTTTGTTTAAATATTTATTTCATAGTTTTAAAAAAGTAAACAGTTGAAATCAAAATGATTCAGACTGAACATTATTTTGGAAACTGTGGCATTTTTCACAAAATGGAAACTCCAGTTCCTGCACAGCTCTAATCATTATCCCCATTTTAGAGGGGAGGAAACTGAGGAACAGAGATGGGAGGAGACTTGCTACGGGTCTCACAGTGAGTTGATGGCAGAGTGGAGACTAGAAGCCAGGGTAATGTGACTCCTGGCCCAGTGCCTGACTGAAATCATGCTGCCTCATCAGTATAAAAGAACTGCTGACATTAGAACATGCAATTATGATGCACTATTTAATGACACTTTTGCAGAAAGAAATGCTTCTCAATTTAGTCTCCCTGGATACTCCTGGGGAATGCATGTAAATGGTGCTGTGATGAATCAGTCACGTGACAGAAATCTAGGCTCTGATTCCTCCAAGGACTCTATTCTCACAACTGCACCACATTTCACCGTGGGCATGTTTTCACATGATGTTCTCCCCCCCTTACTAATTACATATAAGGTTTGGAATTTAGGTTTCTGACCTGAAACATGTCATGTTTTGTTGTGGGTTGAGAATTAGGAATGGGCTGCAGTCTTTCACCACCTGTTCTAGTTGTAATCCAGACTTGTCTGTGGTAGGGTTGCCAGGCATCGAAAAGGGACCCTGGCAGCTCCGATCAGCACCACCGACTGGGCTTTTAAAAGTCCGGTCAGCAGCGCAGCGATCGGGGCTAAGGCAGCTCCCTGCCTGCTCTAGCTCTGCGCAGCTCCCAGAAGCAGCTGCCAGGTCCTTGTGGCCAGGGCCGGCGCAACCCATTAGGCGACCTAGGCGGTCGCCTAGGGCAGTGCTATTTTGGGGGCGCCAGCGCCCCAGCCGGCTGTGGAAATTTGGGGGCGGGACCTTCCGCCGCCCTGTTGGGGGCGGCATTTCGGGGGCGGGACCTTCCGGCGCTGCTACTGCTTGTGGCCCCTAGGCGCATGGGCGGCCAGGGAGGCTCCGCATGTTTCCCCCACCCCTAGTGCCGGCTCTGCAGCTCCCATTGGCTGGGAGCTGCGGGGGTGGTGCCTGCGGGCACGAGGGCAGCGCGCGGAGCCTCCCTGGCCACCCATGCACCTAGAGGCCGCAAGGACCTGGTGTCCGCTTCCAGGAGCCACGATAAGCGCTGCTGGGACCCTGCACTCTGAACCCCCTCCTGCACCCCAACCCCCTGCCCCAGCCCGGAGTCCCCTCCTGAACCCAAACTACCTCCCAGGTGATTTCAGTTGCAGAAGAAGGGAGTAGGTAGAAGGGCAGGAAAATATGGTCCCTGGGGAATTATGGGAAGGCATTGGACGGAGGACTATTGGCATCTCAGTTCTGAATCCCAGGTTACTTGCCTGTGTCTACATTACCAAGTGTTTGGGTTTGAGACCAAGTTAAAATGGAACCAGGGCTGTAACTTGCCCACTTAGCTGACTAGGAGTACCTGGGTTTGAAGCACAAATAAACCTGAGTAAAAGGGTTTTGCATGTGGACGGGAGGAGGATTAGGGCTAAAACCCAGGTAAAAGTCTGGGTTACTTCTTCAGTGAAGACATAACCTTATAATAGTTAGAGATTGTCTTAAGCCCCAAAACACAAGGTTTAATATCCCTTCCAAAATCTGTTAATTATAACTGGATATTTTATATCCATATAAATAGTAATAATCCCCATCTTTTCTAAAATAAACCGGAGTGCTTTACAAAAGAGGTTAGTGTCATTACCCCCATTTTACAGACGGAGAAACTGAGGCACAGAGGGGTGAAGAGACTTGCCTAAGGTCGGCCAGCAACAGAGTCAGGAATGGAATCCAGGTGTCCTGAGTCACAGTCCGCTGCTCCGTCAGCTAAACCACACCACTCCCCAATGTTCAATCCCTTTAGGAGACTTGTTAAATTGTTGTCCTTAATGACTTCCTGTGTTCCATAGGCCTTAATCATACTTGTAAACTGGTCAACTCTGTGCTGCAATTACTTCATGTGGTAATGAGTTCCACAGGTTTTTAATGTCACTTTGTAAACTGACCTGCTTTGTTCCTCAGTTTTCCTCTCTGTAAAATGGGGATAACCATACTGACTTCCTTTCGTAAATCACTTTGAGATCTACTGATGAAAAGCTCTAGATAAGAGCTAGAGATTATCATCATCTCCAGAGACTGGAGAAGCTTGGGTTTGTTTGGTTTTTTTAATCAACCAAATCATGTGCCTGTTGCTTATGAGAGAAGGTGTGGTGGCAGGTATACACTTATAGCTGTATCCTTCCATCCTTGCTCTGGTAAAACATGCCATTTGCCTGAGTAACAACAACAGCAAGACATGACCTGCATTAGCTCACCAACCCATCACCTTTCTTCCTGTCCCTCTGGATCCATCTTCCCACAGGCCGCCCTGGCATATGGCTTATGAACAGGACTCTGAACCATTCTCTCTGTGGCATTGGTAGGAGAAGGAGTGGCATGAGGCATCAGCAGCAGACTCTGCTTCGTGACCAGGATCCATTTTAAACTCTGTGACTCATTCTGCACCCAGCCCCCAGTGCTGAAGCAGCTCTGCAATCAGAATCTTTACCTAAAACAATGAGCTGCTGCTGTTTCTTCCTTCATGTCCCCATCCCCTCCTCTTGCAGCTCAGCCTGTTTATAGCTCTGTTGACATCTGGCCCCGAGAATGAAACAGCAAGGCTAACAATGATCAACATAACTGCGCTATTATCATCCCTGCCCCTCAAGCTGGTTTGGAAGGGCGTCCTCTGCAAAAGCTGCAGTGCCAAAGATGTTATTTTTGGTGGGGTGGGAGACTCTGGTATCCAGCTGACTGCAACCCACTCCTGATTCAGATTCTTTTGCTTAGTAGCTAAGCCAGGGATAGGGCATGTGTCAAAACTAGCATCAACTTATCCCTGGTAAGAGTGTAGTCCTATTAACTGGTTAGGGTTAGGGCAATAGCCTGCGATTCACAAGACCCAGGTTCAATTCCCTGTTCAGACATGGACTTCCTGTGTGACCTTGGTCAGGTCACTTCTCCTTGCCTCTGTTTCCCCATGTGTCAATTGTGGCTCTTAGCACTGCCCTATTTCACAGGGTGTGGTGAGGATGAATACGTTAAAGATTGTGAGGTGCTCAGATTCTATGGTAATGGGGCCATATATGTACTTAAAATAGTTTGTCTGAATCATCCCCACTGATGGAAGAAAAAAGTAGGCTAATCAAGATGGAGCCCATGCTCTGATTCCTGGGAGCCTGGTGTGCAGGCAAAGTGAAGGGAAGCCAGTGGTCAGGCAGCTGATATGGGATGTACCAATATTTAGATTGTAAACTCTTTGGGTCAGGGACTGTTATTTTGTTCTGTGTTTGTACAGTGTATGGCACAATGGGGGCCTGGCCCATGACTGGGCTCCTAGGTGCTATGGGCATCCAAATAATAAGTTAATGTGGGTCAGGAAAAGTGATGGGGGGAGGGAGGGAAACAAATATATGGTAATGCTGGTGGGATGTCCTAATGTGGGCCAGGCATTGGGGCATGGGAGACACAGAGTGCAGGGGGACAGCAGGGTGTTAACCTCTGTTGGCATGGCCTGGGTGGAGTGCAGCCAGATGGATATGAGGGCAGGGACCACAGGGCTTGCACAGCCCATGGGAGAAACAATAATATTAAAAGGCCTTTACTGGAAATGCATAAAGATCTGCAAAGGCATCAGGCATGTCAGTTCTGCGCAGATCACTATGGCAGCCAATGCCATGGTGACACACCACTACCGGGGAGGGGAGAGAAACCCAGGCTTCAGCCTAGCAACAGTGAGCAAACCAATCCTGTTGCCAGCACGTTGTCATAACAGCCAGAAGGCTGGTCCAATGAAAAGAATGGTGTGGGATGAGATTAAGGAGAACAAAGGGACTGTAATAGTCACGTGGCTGGTGCGGTCCAGGCATGTTTAAGGGCTCTGGGAAATTCCAGCGAGTTCTGGCGATAAACGAGATCCGGCACATCTCTCCCTCCCTCTTCTACCTCCCTGAAGCTGGGAACCAAGGGTGCTATCCTGCTTCCTATTGAAACTATTGGGAGTTTGGCCATTGATTCCAGTGGTAGCAGGACTGGGTCCAAGACATCATGTGGCCCATCACCCTGAATTAGCTTATGTAACATTATGGAATGACTCTATTAAAAACAACTGCACAGCACAGATATCACTAGCCCCCTTCTCCTCCCCATGTTACTGCAGCATTTGGGATAGCAGGACCTGAAATAATTTAACAAAATAATCTCATTTACTTTTCACTGTGTGGTTTGTTAAAATCTAATCTTCCTCCTATCAAATATCAGTAGTAATCAGTCAATATAGCATCTAGGTGCTAAAATAGGACAGTAAAAGTAGATGTTTAATTTCTAGACATTCGTGTCACTTTTACTTTCCGGCATTAGCTCAGTGCTGCAGTGATCTGTTGCTCTATTACTTGTTTTAAATCAACTTGTTTCCTGGTAACATTTTTTTTTTTTAATTCCAATTAACTGGGATTAAAAAAATAAAACACAATTTTTTATTCTTGGATTTAAGTGATTATATTTTAGGCTGGACTTGACCTGACTGTCACTTTAGAGTTTTCAGTCCCTGTAGAGTGTTAGTTGGGTGGGGCAGAAGTTTTGTGCTTTAGTTTCCTCATCTCTCACAGGTGTCCTTGCCTCCTTCTGTGCGGTGAGCAGACCAAAAGGAGGTTGAGTGTTTTCGTTTCCTCATTTTTAAAATTGACGAGTGGGGACGGTATAATACCCACCCACTGTACAAGGGAGTTCAGATGCTTAATTTTCTATAAAGTGCTTTTAAATCCTCAGATTAAGGAAAAGTTCTGTCCCTTGCCCCATATCTATACATTGCTGGTTCCTAGAGCATTTTGGTCCCTGGAGCAGCTCATAATAAAGCCACCTTTACATCCTTCCTCCCCCTGGGTTGTGCCTTCTCTGCTGCAGCACAGAATCTCAACTAAAAGGTGTAAGATTTGGGGGAAATATTGTTATTATACTGCCTCAATCCTGCAAGAAAAACATAAACCTGTTCCAGAGAAATGAATGTGATGTTACAAATTCAGCACTGTCAGGAGGAAAACTGGGTGGAAAGAGGGATGAGTACAAGTATCTTTCAAGACCAGGGAGAATGTTGCCAACAGTTTAAAATGGGGACTGGAGAGTCAGAAGTTCAGGGTTTGATTTCCAGCCATACCAATGATTCATGCATAAATCTCGACCTCTGTAAAATGTGACATGTTTCACGTGAGGTTTTGTTAGATTTAGATTTTGCAAAGATGGAGTTTTCCTACCCACGTGAAAGGTGGGAATTTATTTAATCTATCATTTCATAACCAGCACTATAGTAGTAGCACCAATGTCTGGTTAGGATCCTGAAGCTAGTTTATTGGACCAATTGAAGCAGTTTGAGACGGCTCTTGATTTCTGTGTTCTTGATTTTGCTTGAGGAGGGGTAGGAGAAAACAGGAAATGAAAAATTGCCTCACACACAGAAATAAGACTCTGGATCTAGTGAGTCTTTAGGCAAGCATTGGAGGTGGTTGTTAGCAAAGCTCAAATGTGGAGAGACAAGACTAAACAAACAGGAATGCAGAGGGAGAGGGGGGGCCTCTCCTATGTTTATGGTTTTGTAATCATTCTTGAGATCTGAACTTCTTTCATTGGCTGTTACCACAGCAGCCTTTGCAGGGAAAAGGTCAAAGGTCGATGAATGATGGCAGGTAAATGACCCGAGTGATGGATGATCCTGTGTCTATGCTGTAAACAAAGCTTGAGTTATGCCTGCTTTGCTGTGTGGGGGAGGGACTGTGTTTAGCTTCACAGCACTGTATGACTCACATGGTGGAATGCAGAGGAGAGGGCCTTATTTAGAGCAGGAGTTCTCAACCTCTTTCTTTCTGAGCCCTCCCCCAACATGCTACAAAAACTCCACGGCCCACCTGTGCCGCAATAACTGGTTTTCTGCATATAAAAGCCAGGGTGGCATTAGGGGATAGCAAGCAGGGCAATTGCCTGGGGCCCCCATGAAGCTACATTGCTCAGGCTTCAGCTTCAACTCCGGGTGACAGGCTCGGGGACCTGGGCTTCAGCCCCATGCAGTGGGACTTCGGCTTTCGGCCCTGGGCCCCAGCAAGTCTAATGCTGGCCCTGCTTGAGGCCCCCTAGGGGGCCCCAGAACCCTGGTTGAGAACTACTGATTTAGAGCATTTAACCTTCAAAATGCTTTACAGTCCTTAACTAACACAGTATTATCTCCATTTAATAGATTGACCTGCCCAGAGGTATAGAGCTGCCATTTTCTTGCCCAGACTACACCTCTCTCTTGGGAAGAAGCTTCGTTTTGGGATTAAAGCAAATATACTAGTCACAAGTCTGTTTGCTCCCAGCTCTGCCACTGACTCACTGTGTGACTTTAGGCAAATTCCTTGGCCACTCTGCACCTTAGTTTTCCCATCTGGAAAATGAGTCAAATGGGGTTGGGGATAATGACAGAATAGTGTGGTGCTTTAAGAGAATTCTGATTTATGGCAACCATCTATCTCAAAAGATGATGGTATAAGTGACAAACAGTTCAGATACTGATTAAATTGCTAGAGAACAACAAAGTGTCATTTTCATTATAAGCAGCAAAGAATCCTGTGGCACCTTATAGACTAACAGACGTTTTGCAGCATGAGCTTTCGTGGGTGAATACCCACTTCTTCGGATGCAAGTTTCATTATTTTCATTATAGCAATTAGTGATGAGTATTGGGTATTATCTAGACTTTCGCTGGAAGTTAAAGCCAGACAAATACCAATTAGAAATAAGGCACACATTTTTAACTGTGAAGGTGAAAAAACTACCCACAGAAATGGTCGATTCTCTCTCTTGTTGTCTTCAAATGCATTTCTAGAAGATGTTTTAGTCAAACACAAGTGTGACATCCTCAGGGCCATGCAGGTAGTATATATATATTGTGTGGATGTGGCCCACATAACACACAGAGAACTGCATATGCAACCCACAATGGTAAATAGGTTGAGAACCACTGAGCTATATCTTTGATGTGAGAGAAGAGAAAAAGGCCAGTGGGAAAAGCTCTGATTTTGAATACTGTGGGGCAGCTTGTGATGGGATACGTACATGGTCTCCTGGCCTTTTGTTTGTATACAAACACAGTTTTGTTCCAGGCTAACTGCCAGTAGTGCCTTGGTTGCTGACATCCGGAAGTAGGATGAAGGTCAGATGTAGGTATGTCTGAACCACCTCTAGAGATTATTATGAGAGAACTGACCCAAACAACAAAGTTGAGATGTGGGTTCAAATTTCCCCCAAAGTTCAGACCTGTTTTGATCCATGGATTTTATGTGTTCATCTCTAGTTATTATTGGGGTTGGGAGACCAAATGTCTGAAGGAATATAAGCACTTACATAATGTAGTGATAGGACTCTCATTTAGTTCAGTGGACTTTGGATCAAGTGCCATGTGCATCGGTAGGGATAGGTGGTTTTAACGCAGTTGTTCCAATCCTACGAGACACCATTTGAAAAATGAAAAATCAGATTAACCTTTTTTTAGAGGTTCCTTTAAACAGCAAGAGCTGCAGGCTGATTAGCTCACCCAACTGCTCTCACTGCATTGCAGCACAAGGAGGGGGAAGGGAGGTATGCTGCAATGTTACAGATACTGTCCTTAGCTTAGACGAGACTCTAAATTGAGAGCTCCCTTCCTCCCAGGGGTAGCTCATCCCATCTCTGTCACTTCTTCATCCTCAATTAAGTTAATTTGTTTGAGTTATAATGCGGGTGTTTTATGATGATGTCTTTAAACTGTAGATTTATTATATTAGACCAGAGGTGGGCAAACTACGGCCCGTGGGCCACATCCGGCCTGTGGGACTGTCCTGCCCGGCCCCTGAGCTCCTGGCCCAGAAGGCTACCCCTGGCCCTTCCCCCACTATTCCCTCACTCCACCACCAGCGCAATGCTCTGGGCGGCGGGGCTGTGAGCTCCTGGGGCAGCGCAGCTGCAGAGCCCGGCCTGATCCCGTGCTCTGAGCTGCGTGGTGGAAGCGGCAGTGGCGGGGTAAGCACGGTAAGGGGGCGGGGAGCAGGGGGGATTGGATAGAGAGCAGGGGAGTTCGGGTTGGTGGTCAGGGGGCGAGGGTGTGGATAGGGGTCGGGGCGGTCGGGGGGGGGAGTAGGGGGTTGAATGGGGGCAGTCAGGAAGGAGTGGGGGGTTGGATGGGGCAGCAGGGGGCAGGCAGGGGTTCCGGGGGCGGTCAGGGGACAGGGAGTGGGTGTGTGTGGATGGGGCAGGGGCAGGGCCGGCTCCAGCTCTTTTGCCGCCCCAAGCGGTGAAGCAAAAAAAAAAAGCCGATCGGCGGCACTTCGGCGGCAGCTCAAACGTGCCGCTTCATTTTTCTGCGGCAATTCGGCGGCGGGTCCTTCGCTCCCAGGGACTGAGGGACCCGCCGCCGAATTGCCACCGCAGACCCGGACATGCCGCCCCTTTCCATTGGCCGCCCCAAGCACCTGCTTCCTTCGCTGGTGCCCAGAGGGGCCGTCAGGGAACAGTGGGGGTTGGATGGGGCAGGAGTCCGGGGGGTGGTGGTAGATAGTAGGTGGGGGCTGGGTCACAACCCCCTCCCCTAACCGGCCCTCCATACAATTTACGAAACCCGATGCAGCTCTCAGGCCAAAAAGTTTGCCCGCCCCTGTATTAGAGAGTACGTTGTCCGGAAGTATGCTTTATAAATAAAACTATTATATTGTAGAAACTATCTATCCATCCAAGCCCAATACATATCTGTACAATCCTATTTGTACAGGACCAAAGTTTCAAAAGAGTTCAAGTGCTCAGTTTCCACAATTGGGCTCAGATTTCTCCAAATAATTCTGCCTCCCATTTAGGCACTGAAATAAGGGCCCAGCTTTTCAAAAACACTCAATATCTTTCTATTCCTGCTGTGACACTTGTGGATGGATTTATTTTAAAGAGCTCATCTCCCCGTGTGCTGATCCATTTGGGAAATCTGGCTGTGATTATGGTTGCTGAGCCTGGCTCAAAATTTGGCCTACATAGCCAATCACTGCGCTGTCTAGGTCCTGCAGCTCTTGCTCACCTGAGTAGTCCCAACTCAGGCTTCAATACAAATGAGTTGTATTGCAATTAAGGCAAACCCTTCATGTCCAGTCTCCCCACCAGCTACTTATTATTAATGGGAGTTGGAGGGAAAGTCCACCGTACAGGAAGTTCTGCAGAGATGCTGCACCAGCTCTTGTAGCTCCCACTCCAATCCCACCTCTGCTCCAACTTCCACCACCACACTTACTCCCACCTATTTTATTCTGTATAGGTTCTTATATGGCACTCACAGCCTCAGGGTCTCAGACACCATCCGATGGTCCAGAGACATCTACACCGAACACATCACCAGACACCAACAGTACCAGGAGGGGTGAGCCGGAGTGACTTCGTGCATCAACTACGAGAAAGGGACTGAGAGACTTTTTCCGTTGGACCATATGACCTGGAACCATAAACTCACTGAACGTTAAATCTCACCAAATGAGGGTCAATCCATCCTCATCATCGTATCCACTCATTATACTCCACACTTGAACATAGCCATCATATGAACAACATACCCTCATATCTCAATGTCTGTACTTTGACCCGTTAACCTTTTACCCCCAATGGGGGATATTGCAGATTATGTATTCCTTACGTCATCCGATCTTAAACCGAACTTCGCACCCCTTGATAATCTGTACGTTATTCCCTGATAACCAGAAACTTCTACGCTTAAACTCTGTACCATTCACTTTTTTTTTTAAACATCATCATTTTTAAATCCGAGTCCCTTCCAGTAGTGCAGGGGTCTCAAACACGCGGGCCGCATGTGGCCGCAGGGTTACTGCATGCGGCCCACGAGCTCCTCACGGCCCCCCCCCCCGCCCTTCCCCAACGTTGACTTCTTAGAGCGGCTGCCTGCCTGCCCTGCCCCTGCGCCGGGAATCGGTTGGAACCTGGGGGAGGAGGGGCGCAGGGGTGTGTGTGGCTGTTGCTTCAGGCACTGCCCCCAGCAGTTCCCATTGGCTGGGAATGGGGAACTGTGGCCAATGGGAGCTGCTGGGGGCGGTGCCTGAAGCAACAGCCACACACACCCCTGCGCCCCCCCCCCCCCAC